>JARPRG010000125.1:71382-91422 GCA_031001745.1 Hartigia nigra | reverse complement strand
AGGAATATTAGAGGAAATGGTATAAATAAATGATGCAACCGGTCATTTTGACCGGTTCGTAGTTCTAGTGTTAATTTGGTCCATACAGCATCCCACTCCCTTTCGTTCTCCCTTCTTTCTCAAAATTTGTTTTCTTCGTACTCCACTGCGAAGATACTGAAAAGCAGATTGGTCCGCAGTCACTGAAATAATCGACGTACTGTCGTCAGCCGTCACTGAGTCGGGGTCAGCAGCCTTGTACTTTATTATGATCGTGCGCCACGTTAAGAGTTCGCTAGGTTGGTACGTGTGGCGGTACATAGGAAGTGTCCGCTAATGACGTTTGCGTATTGCTACTATCGCTGATAGCGTCGTTTGCTAGCTACAGTTAATATATATATATATATATTATCGTTTAGTCGCCGATCGCCAAGAGTCGTCGTTCCATGCGGATGTACTTTGCGCTTGTGATTTTAATCGCAAGATACGAGAGAGAGTCGAAGAGTGGGGGATAGGAGAGTAGACGGGTAAGGGAGTTAAGAGGGGGAAGAGAATCACGTATAGATGTGATACCAAGGAATCTTAACCTTGAATAAATATAACGTTCAGCGAACAAACAAAATGGAGATGCAAGACGTACAGTAGGAAAAAATTCTAACGGACTCAATTGCATTGGGACTGACATTAAGGAAAAGAGAAAAGAGAAGGAAAAAAAAGTCAGTAAGTCCGTTGGTTTTGCTTACGTTTCGCTATCGCCGAACGAATTGTACGCTCGAATGTGCTAACGCGAATCGATCCATGGATCTATAGGATTTACGTTGAAAATAGATCCTTAGATCACTAGGAATATTGTGGATGGGGCTTTAGGTTGGCTGTATGGATTGCATCGTAGATTGATTGTTGCTTGGTGAACGTCCTTCTGCTTTTTTTTAGGCTTCGTTTACAAGAGTCATTCGCGAAGTCCTGATACACGCAGTGTTATATGGATGCTTGTGTACTGTGCTTAAGGATGGAGTTGAAGAACAGACTTGAAGTTGGGTTCTCAGTTTCAATACGCCATTTCGTCTGCTCCTAATGACAAAATATTTATTATCAGATTATCCATGAGAAATGATATTAAAAAAATTTTATTTTTTACTTAAAATCTATATTTTTCATCTTAGACCACGTGCCAACACGAAATATTGCTCCTTGGCCCTCTAGACTTCTCTCTTTATCTCGACAAACTTTTACTTCTTACCGTCGAACTTTTTCTCCATCTCGATATCTCGATTGCGCTTCGAGATTCGATACAGCAACACGTGCCTGTAATTGAGTGTAAGAAGTATTAAAAAAAAAGTCAATACACACTGCCAAACGTATAAATCCTCAAGCGTAATTCGTTGAAATAAAAAAGGCGGGAAATTCAAATGATTCAAAGTGAAAAGGAAAACAGAAAAAGCTTTTTTATAGGTGAAAAAAATAACGTTCACTACGTTCGTTATGGCGATTCTCGTATACTACATCAATGCATTACATATATTATTTTACAGGTTGTTACACAGGATAACTTAAAAATTACAGACGCGGGATACGGAACGGAACAGGGTAGGATGGAATAGGAACGTGCGTTGGTCTCTCACAGGATAAACCAAGACTCGCCGACAGTGGTCCGGTTGGTCCGGCTTTCTCGAGAGGTGCACCTTGGCACACTTAGAAGCAACCCCACGCCACCACTCTACACTCTACACTTCGTTACTCCGTACTGCATACTCTATGCTTCTGCGTACGTCAAACGCCCATATACTATACGTATACGGACTTGCTGGAGTCAAGCAGCCAACTTCACGTTACTCTTCATTTTCTTGTCGTTCCTAATATTGCCGTGAACACATGCTGTCTCTTTGCAGACTATTCGCTCCGGTCGTTCCTAGTCCTTCGAACGCTTATATAACAGACTTGACTCTTCTTCGAGATGGAGCTAACCTCACTTCATGATTTTTAATTTATCGTAGGTGCTTTGAAGAAATAAGTATTTTAGGTTAGGTTATATGAGACGTGACATGGAAGTATTAGTAACTTACGTATACTTGATGCTTTACTTTTTTTTTATATTTTAGACGACGAGTGAGAGCGAGAGAGAAGGAGAGTGAACTTTGGTCAGGGATAAGTCATACTTAATGACATAGGCGAGTTCAGACTTTTCTTTTACACTCAAGCCTGTAACTTTAATATCTCCATATCAGGACTAACGAATGATTTTTGTGGAGATGCTTGTTTATTGGGCATGGCATATTTTATTTGTTAGTATGCCTACTATTTGGGTTGGGTGAATATGGTTAATCTTTTTTTTTTATTTCTTTGTTATAGCTTGTATTTTTGAATGGTTCAGTGCTTTTTTTTATTTTTTGTTTTTTGTTATTGCCGTATCCTGGTTCGTGTCCAGGCTACGCTACGCGTCTAGGAATATTTTGTGGTGTTTAGGTGGTGACTTTTTTTGTTCCTCTTCTCTAAAATATTCAATCGTTTAGTTTCGCTTCCACTTCTGTTAAAATTCTCTTTGCTTTTAATCCGTGATAAAACGCGAATAATGCAATAGACGAATAATTCTACGTAATTTTTACTATGGCTGCAGATCCGATTGCCGAGTTTCACCGAGTTTCACTGAGTTCGGCGGTCGCGTGAGTTTTGGCGGTTCGCCGCCTTATCATTATGCAATTATTGAGTAATGGATAAATATTAGGTAACTGATCCATGGAAATTCTAATCGGACTAATTGGATTTCTTTTCGCGGTGGATGCGGGGTGACGATTGTATACAGCGACATCGATTTGGGAAATAGAAAAAAAAAAGAAAATCGATTGCAAAGTCACAACCAACGATCAGGATCTATCGATCTTATCATTTTCATTTTGTCACGTGATCACTTAAATTTTATCTTAAAAAAAATGGAATTCATCAAAATTTGCCAATTTTCCATATTCAGTTTAATATATCTTTCTGTTCTATATCTTATATTACAAAAAAAAATCCAAAATACAGTGATTCAGACGTTAATCAATACCGCCTATCTAATGACACGTATTACGATGCATATCGCAAGGATCAATTTCACGTGTAAGAGTATCGATCCGTATGATAACGACTTTTCAGAAACGATCGATAAAAGAATCGATAGTATAGAATTTAAATAGAATCGATAAAACGAATAAACATAGACATTTTTCTTCCTACCCCGTTTCTAAATTTAGCCTCTTATACTTTCAAAGATCGATTTATTCCTGGCCTGTGCAAATAAACGATTTTACTTATTCTCAATTTGCATTACGATTCACCTTAATGGTCACTCAACCTGGGATTTACCCTGATCAATGAATCATTGTCAACAAAGCCTTGCCCCCCCCGACTTTAGTCATAATTATTCATAAACTTCGCAAAGTTTCCTTGAAAACAAAAATCCATATGCTCTGACAAAATCCTAGAGGAGGAAAAATTCTATGTTAAAATTGTCTAGACAGCCGAGGTCAGATGCACTGGCATCTTCATGGCAAGTATAAGAATTTCAAATGAACAACGTAGATTGCCATGACGACTTTAAGCCGGACTTGCAATAACATGGGTGCGCGCCGTATACGTCGACGAGCCATGCATTTAAGCCGCAAAGAGAAGTAGGAAAAAAAAAAGTCATTCGTCAAGTGCATCATTTAAAGCCAAGTGCAATTAAGCTTGTAAACTTTACACGTCACGTGTTAAGTATAACGCCAATAAACAATATTGCGACATGGAATAAAAATAATAATAATCTACGAACCGTACCTTTACGAAGGTGCAAAATGACTGCGCGATGAATTAATCACGCTGATAAGATTCACCATGGTGAAGACGTCGGGACGTCGAGCGTCGATTCGTTATTCCCCTGCTCTCCCCTCCCTCATTTTTACGCGAGCGACCGATCGACTTGCGCAATCGGATGATTCGCGGAAATGCGGAAGCGGCTGCTATAATTGTGACGAATGGGCGAATAATTCTAAATGAGAAGTCGGAGACATCTTTTTTTTTCCTTTTCTTTTTTCTCTATTCTACCACCGTGTCATTGCGACTTAAAGAAAGGCCTGACGCTGTTAATTGATATTATAATTAAATCACCATAGCTAAACGGAATTGTGTCTCCCCAGGGGAATTTATATTGTTATAGTAATTTTTTTTTTAAGTAAAATAGGTACAGAATATCCATGTGTATCCAGATAGTATTTTTGACGTGAATAACCCCTATATATATACATTGGGTTGTTTGGAAAGTCATTTCGTTTTTTTTTAGTGAAAATGAATGGGAAAAAACGGAATGACTTTCCCAACAACCCAATATATATATATAAGGTCCCGACAAGATTAATATTTTGTATATATATATATTACACCCTTTTCCTGGCTTCGTCGCATTCGCAGAATTTGTGACGCGACGGCATCGCGACGTACGTATGTACGCCAGTTCGCTTCGCTAATCTCGGTCGAGACTTTATTTGCTGAGTGAGCAACGACGCGTTATTTGCGTGTAAGTTAACATATAAAAGGCACGCGACTCGTGTAACGTAAATGGTGAATTTAAAATGGTGAATTCCATCCTTCTCAATATGAAACAAGCAGAAAATTCTTCAGTTATTTCCGCTTGGCATTGATGTTTATGATTAAGAAAAAGTATGAAGAAAAATTATAATAATAATTGTAAAGATTTATTTAATAATAACAACTTAATGCTTTTTCCCTGAAAAACAAGAAAATTTATTTTAAACGTAATATCTGTCACTGTAACGTGACGGGGGTTGTCGGCCATTTACTATACCGCGTACTTACGTAAACGTTAACAAGCCTACAGGTGTAAATCTTTGCTGAGATAAAGTCATGAATTATGTGCCGTATGTTATTTGTCATGGCGGTATATAAATAAGCGTGCTAATGATTAGTACTTAACCCACTTTTGTTTTTGGCAAATGATGCTATTAATATTATTGAATGATACGCATGATATGCGGATCGTATCAACGACGCAAATTATCAATTAGACTTGAGATTGAGTTAAAAATTAAAAATTAAAAAAAAATTACATATGCAAAGTATACATAAAAATATAATATGATAAAGTAAAAAAGAAAAATAATTTCTTTGTCTCGATCATTGCAATCTTGACTAGTGGGTTATGCGACTCGAAGTAATTATCATTAAATGATGGAAGCATTCGCGCGAGCACGTGGGCCGAAACCCACAACGTGTCATCCGGATTGATCGTGGGCCTCGATGCACTCCTGGTAATGATCTAAAAAATGCATCCACGTGTAATCCCTATAGAGAAATGACGTTAAACAAGAGAAATGTGAAAGATGATACAAAAATATTATTTTTGATAATTTTCAAAACAAAAAATTTTCATCGAGCCCGAAACAACTGTCAATCGAATTGTTAAAAACTTCATTGATCTACCACAACAAAAAATAATGTCCATAACTTCTCTATTTCACTCGAGAGAATTTATTGTACTTGGTGCGCGGCAGGCGACCAATAACTTGACACTTGGATCAGTAATTAATGTAAGAGTCAATGAACTCGACGCGGCTCTTAATAATTCGATGACTCATTTTTTACACACGTGCATTTTTTGTCTTAACCTGCCACCAAGCTTACTTTGCACTTGGACTGTGCTGACGTATACGATAAGAATTTCGCGCCGCGGATTTCGTCTAGTTACTTCCGTAGTGGTTTCTGGTGACAATAACAAAAAAATTTCGTCTTACGATCATCCGATCGTAAAATAACATAAAAAAAAAAACAAGATAAATTAATTCCCATAAACAACTTTTGCGAATGACAATTATTTTTCACTAATGACCTACTTTATCGCTAGACAACCTTAAGGAATCTAATGGATTTTCTACACTGCCAGGAAAATACCAGCACTGACCACATTCGTCACAGGAGGGCCAACTATTAATTTCTATCATGGCCAACATGCGTGTGTATATATATAAATATATATATATATAAATTTATATATACGCTGTACACACAAACACACACACACACACACATATATATATAAACAGCGTATACATAAATCTACATGAACATATTCAACAGCACGAAAATATAGCAGCTGCATTCACTTTGCGATTTTCCTGAAAACGCAAAAATTACGTAATACGTGATACAAATAATATTTTTGTTTAATGGCTCCTAATGACAATAACATAATTCGACACCAGCTGTTTTTGGATTGCATTCTTATCTGCATACAGTATACATATCTTGAGTACGTAAGAGCATACGTAGACATATGTTCCAGTGCACTGGACGATGCACACTGCATGACCTTGTCGGCCACGTATGGATCGCACGCGCAATTTCTGGACGCGTTGGCTTGACACTTATATGGACATGCGTGTACATAGCATTCCCTGCAGAGAAGATAAAAAAAATGGAATATTGATTAAACACATGCAATTAATTATAATTACTCCTATAGGATAATCCCTAAGTATGATTAGAAGAACAAATTCGTAAAAAAAATTTCAAAATTTTCTAGGTCAGTCTTAATGTGATAATAACGATAATACTGCCTATATCGATCGTATCCATGATCAAACGTTAATCGAAGATGTGATAAAATTACGTATGATAAATATCATCTTCAATCATTTACACTTTTGATATGACGGAAGCAACGTTTGTCAATGCCGCGAGACTATTCTTAAATATTTTTGGCAGGTAAAATTTTGAAAACAAAAATTACATTGCCGCATAACTGATTGGTGAGACTGCATATTATCGTAAAAATCGATTAGAAACAATCGATCATGTCTATGCGATATATGCATGCGTATGGTTATACCAGAAACACGTATGCGGCTATATTCAGGCGTCTACCCAGTGACACGATTAAATAGGCATATCTATGTACATTGGATATAATTAGACACCAAGCTGATCATGTACTGGTTATAGATTTAGAATCGAGATTGTATAGTCATTTATGTAGAATCGCTTGAAATCATGATTTTTTTCGATGACTCGTGGAAAAATAAAATTATTTTAACGACAACGTGATCTTTTTAGGTGAATTAATCTTATTTTTTCGATATGCTATGGTGTCTTTATTATTTTGTTTTTTACTTGATTCCGTCATTTTGATACTTGTTTGGAACTGGTTAATCACAAAGGAACAGGCGATAGGGTTAAAACCAATTAAATTGATAAGAGCGTAATCATTTTGCCTTACAACAAAATTAAAGGCACTTCCAAGCATTGATATAATATGTGTGTATATATTATATATATATATATATATATACCAAATTTTTAATTGCTTTTATCATAGGTCGTAACGCAAATTCTCACATAAAATTTAAACTGCGAGATCGAATATGCGAAGCAAATTTGTTTTTAAATCGTCCGTCTTGTTTATCGCCGACTGAATTGTTGGAAGAACGAGAGAAAACGATGTTAATGGCTGCCACGATAAGATACAAGTGCGAACACGCGAGTTTTGATCATTACTCATCAAGTAGAATGAGTAAATGGAAATTGAGGGAAAGAGAGGAAGTTTTGTAAACTTATAAATTCAATGGCGTCCATCGCTACAGATATGGGTGACCCGAAGTCAAATTGTTCTTACGTGTTATCTTCGAGAGAAATGAATTTCTAGAAAATGTCACTTTTTCTACGTTAAAAAAAATCTTGATAAATATCAACTGAAAGTCCCTGTACACACGTGTGTCATACACTGGCAACAATAAAGTGCCGTATAATTAACCTGCGCGAAATAAAAGAAAAATAAGAAAGAAAGAAATTCTTTGAAATCACAGAAAGATAACGATATACAAGATTATTCGCTGCTCCATAATACAAGCATGTTTCAGACATTTGTATCAGTTTGATTAATCAACGGTTTTTTCAATGCGAATCATCGCAACCTGTTCGTGCCTGTTTGATAGAGGTATGCGTTAAAATAAAATAAAAAAGAAATACTGGTACAATTGGTACGATGTAAAATTATTCGTGACTCCGAAGAATACCGGAAGTGGACTCGGGTATTTCCGTTCGATTTAGCTCTGTGTCTGATTATAGTGTTAAGGGTCAAAGGGTATCAGAGGGAAAAAGGAATTGTGACGTCTATGTATATACGCGATTTAGCGAGTATCGAAGATAATATAAAATTGTTCTATAATATATGGTATATATAATACAGTATATCTACATTACTATAAAAGAGTAACTCCGATACAAATGATACTACACGAGTCGAAAACAAGGCCCTTCCTTATCTAGTCTATAGTGTATGTATGGATCTATGCCGCGTGGCAGTCAGAAAGGTTGATAGCCCTGCGCGCGTACGGCTGTTGCTTCTCCTTCGTATCTAGTTGACCCAGTTCTCGACCCAGAAGTGACGAGAGACCGGTAGAGGCTCCTCAGTCGCGAAGAGAAGAGAGAAGAGACTAGAGAGAGAGAGAGAGAAATACTCTCCAAAATTATCGCTTCACTTCGATGCAGCTTGGTCCCCTCTCCTTCTCTCCTCATCTCTTCTACACATTCATCCATCCAGAATTCTTCAGATTTCACTGCCTCGAATTCTCCGAGTTCCACGTAAAATTTCTTATTCAAATTTGACGGGTTTTCCGTCAGATTTCATAATACAACGAAACAATCAACCGTGAGATCGTATGGAAAACAAAAAGGAAGAATCGGAGACCGGAAAAAAGAAAGGGAGCAAGAAATTCCTTGAATTCACGAAAAATAACGGTTTAACTTGTTTATAATAAAATATGGTATCTTTGGGAAAGTATTAGCACTCACTGAAATGTAATGCCTGTCGTTGGGACGGCAATGGACGTTAAATAAGTCATCAGGAACGACGCTGGTCCAAGGCCGACAGAATGTTTTCAATCACTCTCGTTATATTTAGGCGTCGTTTCGACGCCTTTAGACGTACTTAAACATTATTTGATAATTCCGACCTATTTTATTACACGTACGATAATGGCATTCTTTTTTGTATATTTACACCGTGGTAATGTCTGTAAGAATTTTACCGTTCGACGTATAACGACATTTTACCATTTGACGTTTCTAACCTATAGTAGAAAATGTTTCGAGTATTTGAGAACCACTCGCGGGACGCCTAAAAGCGTCGAAATTTCGGACAGAACAAGCATTACGCGTACACTTCTTTACTTCGTTCTATGAGAATATAGGATAAGACGTGCGTGGGATCTCACTGAGAGTTGGTTAGATTATCGCGCACTTCCGTCTTCTTTAAATGGTCCTGATCTGTCCTGCTGCATATTTCCTTTATAACTTATTGCACGTAAACAACGTCAAAGTATAATCGTACTATAAGTAACAAGGAATAGATTCTCACGGTACAGATTTTCTAATAGCTCACCAAACATATAATACGTAATATAGAAAAAAAAGCACGCAGTACAGTAGTATCAATGTTAACTAGTGTCGCCACCTGAATTCCCTAGAATTTCCCTAGACTGTTGAATGCGTTCTAACCAATAGCATGCTATCTATTGTATTTATTGTTCTAGGTCCTAGACGATGTCCAGGAGATTCGTGTCTTGCAGAAATAGAAGGTAGAGAAGCTAAAGGAAGACATAAATGAAATGGAGTGAAGGAAGATGGAGGTGGAGATAGGAAAGGAAGCGCCAGGAGGATTCAGGCCAGTGGAAAAGGAAAGTGAGTGCTACTGTAAGTCTTGCACGAAGAGAAGGAGGAGTCGAGGAGAACTGCGAGTTGGGCGTTGATTATGCAACAATTATTATCGTCATCACGATTATTATCCTCCTGCCGATTGCGCCGTGTCTCGCGGATTCTTTTAATTATAAATAATTACCAAGTAAATTCACCCTAGTATTCTAGATTATTTTTTTTAATACAAACAAATATTCTTACACCTTCGTAATACGCATATTGCGTCAGTTCAATTTTATCTGCATTACTCGTCCTTCCCTTTGGCACTCTTGATCTTTTGTCTACTTCATCATTCTTCGATCGACTTCCGGTTCGTCTTGGGAACGTTAGCTATTTATCCGACGAATAATACGGAATGTACGATTTCTAGGGAATGATGCGCGACAACGAAGAAATAATAATCGAGCCATCGCGATGACTCGGACGGAAATGGAAGACATCTCGGAGAACGTCGAAGGATGATAATACGTTTAATGTAATACAGAAGTGTCCTTGCTTCTGGAATCCAGGAAGAAGCCTTCGATCCGATTTATCAGCCGCTTTTGATACTCGATACTGAAATATCATATAATGCACACGTTTAATATATCCCTATAATAACGTATAAGCCAAAATCATTTTACATCCAGGTAAATTAAACCTCCACGTAAAAGGATACATTGACATTTCAATTGTCCTCAATTTTATCATAACTCGATCGTTGATTTCCGATCGATCGATGCTAATTCCTAACCGAGAGCGATGAACGCCATTATACCGTTTATCGTCGAGATTACGCATTTACGATCCGTGTAATTGAACGGCATTGAACTAAGACCCTAATGCCGTCTTGTGATATGCCTACATTTACTCGGTAGTCTTTCTTTCTCTCTCCTATTGTCTCTACAGCCACAATATAATCACTCAAATATAAATGATCCTTACTAACAAAAAAAACCAGAATAATATCAGAAAAAAACTAAATCACTCAACGTCACGTCACTTCCTAGAGTCCATTAAAACTGTCATCGATGACAGTGCCTGACAATAGAAAATTCATCACTGTCAATTCCACTAAATATCATCCGACAGTGAAATATCCCTGAGTGTGTAAATCATTAAGAAATAAAAAGAAAGAGAAAAAAAAATAAGAAAAATAGTGAACGATCATTAAGTCTTAGAAATGTTGGTGGTTTATGAAAAGTCGTGACGAAACAGTTAGACTCTTAGTCATCAGACTTTTTCCGGGCGGACGAAGGGGGCTTCAGGAGGTACTGGGCATGAGGGAGATATTCAATAATTCTAATCCGCGGCTCGAGCGTGGCTTGCTTTCTTGCAGCGCAGTGACCTGATTCCTTGCATGCAAGAGTAAGAGTGTTTTCACGAGGAGAGAGAGAGGGGACGAGGGGCTGAGAGACACGTAATACTCGTCACGGTAATAGTGATACAATATTATAGTGAACGTTAATGTCATTCATTTGTTATTTAATGAGAGAATCCTCTTAGCTAGTGTTTGTGTTAGACTGCGGTTGCTGACGTCATGCCTAAATCAGAATTGTTTTTTCACTTTTACGTATTAAACAGAAATTAACAAAGTAATGCACAGTTCGTGAATACGGTACATGGGCAAAATAATTTATCTTAACGTTACTTGAATTTTTCTTCTTACTTTTAAATGGGTATACAAATTTTTGTCTAAACTAATACTTGTATAGTTAACAGTGTTTGCTGGATAATGAGTACTGTATATGAGTAATGTATAGGCATATGGATGCAAGTATCAATGTAGGTTATGCTGGTTATGTATACTGGGCCTTTAGAATTTAGGTTGACCATATGGTGAACCGAACGATCTTGCTGTTCTTTTCGTTTTTATACCGTGGAACGTTATTAATATCATAACCGCGGTCTGGTAAACATACGGCTCGATCCCTGGAGTAGTAACATCGTGAGAGTGTCCTATCTTGATGATCGATATGATCGATGAGATTGATCCTGAAATGAAAAGGATTTAGAATGAACCCGGTGTAATGTATCTATAAGTATTAATGTGATGTATGTATATATGTATGCATAGTGATTCAGTACAAATGCACAAACTTAAGTTTGGTTCTACCATATAGATCAAATGGAGTGGCTTGAATAACCCTGTATATAGAGTGACCTTTCACCTATGATATAGAAATTGTATATATGAGTGATTACATGTCCTCGAAAGATCATCAGACCTTTTTCGTTTCTTCCGCGTGGGTCACTTAAGGACACTCTTTAATATTATGAAATAATATTTCTTAGATATATATGTATATATATAATAAGAAATATATATATATATTATATATTATATATATTTTCTATTCATCGAGAAAACTCAAGTGTCATACGAAACAGGGATGCTGCGCTCTTCTACTTCTGTATATGTCTTATCTTGTAAATTTCCGAGGGATTGGCTGAAGAGAGAGGAAAAAAGTGAACGGGACCCCCGTTGCAGCTTCTTCCTCTGGACCCACTGGGATCCGAGTGGGTGAGGCATATGGTCCGGCGAACTCTGGTAAAAATAAATTCCTCACTTCCTCGTGATGGCGTGGGAGTGTGTACGCAGGCTTACGCATCACGGGAACGCAGCACGAAGAGTATCGTGGACATGAGCGTCAACGGATTTGTGAAACAGCTTGTACAAGGACGATGGGTTGGACTTGGACGGACCCAAGAAAAAGCGTGTTAGCCATGGAGACGTTTCCGTTTTAATGAAAATATAGTGGGGACCGGAAGTCATTCGGTTGAGTCGGTCGAAATAACTGTAAAAAAAATAGAAAAAATAATAATTTTATATAGGATGATGCTATCTGATAATATTTATACGTTCAAATGATATCTTTAATCAAAATTATTATCTTGTGTGTTTGTGCACACACACACACATCATTACGGATCCTTCTCGTTACCGTATCCAGCTCTATAAGGCGAGTTTTCATTTATGTAAAGTTTCTCGTGAAATTCAATAGGAGTGTTCTAATCAAGTGCACTTAATTAGGTAGAGTTTGGTTAATGAATATTTATCGCGATAACTCTAAGCGCGATTGATACAGCGATAATGCGTGGGCAAGTAATATAAACGCAAGAGCATGCGTACAATGCCAGAAGAATAAAACGATTCACAAGAGAGAATAGATGGTTGTACGAGATGAACAGCACAAAAAAGGCAAAATGTAAGAAGGAAGGAAAACTGGTAAATAAATAAATAAACAAAAAAAAAGAGAGTGAAGGAGACAGCCATTCGAGCCAAGAATCTATAAATACATATGGGAGCGCCCTTCATTAGAATCACATTAGTGCAATGATTGTTATGATGATTCAAAGAATTCCATCATTCCTCCCTCATCAGGAAAAGCCTTCAAGCGTACGATTTCGCTCTAAATAATAAAAGCCATCCGCCATCATGAGTAATAACCTGCGTCATGCTGTGTGCGTCTACGAAAAATGCGTAAGAGAAATTTATGCAGCCGATAAAGATATATATATGTATATATATATATATATATATATATATATATATAAATATATACACACCAAAGCATAATATACCTGGGGAAAAAAAAGACAATTTCAAACCTCGCGCTAGCATCGAGATTCCAAAAGAGAAGCTGGAACCAGTGAATGGCGTTGAAGAAAGATGGCGTCGTCTATTTCAAAAATAAATCCAGCATCGAATTCGTCCTAGGTAAATATAAAGTTAGGTTATACCCTGATATACAGTAACGATCAAAACCGCATCTCACGAAGTAATTTCCGGGCGCATTAATTTCATCCCGATCCGAGATCGTCCAGCATATAAATTCCCCTGCAGGGCAATCCTTCCGGTTCGCCATACGACTGCTACTTGCGCACTGTCATATACCGGGTGTCGGTATTAATTTCTGGATGCGAGTTAATAGACAGCAGGTGGGAGAATCACTGGCGCTTGGTATAAACTTAGTAGACGTCCCTGGACATGCGTCTAATATAGCAATGCAGCCGTGGAATATAGGTCGCATGCTAGAACGAGATTTTATATGTGCCACACGTAGAGAACGTGGTATACTTTGTGTATGTGTGTGTGTGTGTATATATATATATATATATATATACATACGATATATTACTAACTATATACTGCAGTACATTATACTATAGTACAGTATAGTATAGCGACTCTATTCTCCTCTCTGCTAAACACGAGACAGACTCACCTATGTACAGATAACATATGTAATATATCCACACGACTTTTGTTCCTAGTACGCATGCGCAAATCCTCAAGAGAACTCGCTACTTCTGCGTGCTACACGCCTTCGCCAGGTCGCAGTCGTACGCGTGACTTGCAGCAGGACGTGTCATATATGAAATCCGTATAGTCCTGGTACAAGAAGAGAGAATGATAATTATGAATTTAATTATCGTACAAGATATGATCTTGGGAGAGTTTCCCTTGTTTGTATAAATTTTGTTACTTTTTTAGCTTCGTTCAATTGGCTTGAGGTATATCTTATTCTAATTCTCGTGAGGATCCACACGTATGACTCGTGTGCCGCTATGGCCGGCATAACAATGCATGACGTAACCTCTAGGGTCGAATCCTCCTCGCCTCCTCTGGTGCGACGTTACAGGAAAGTGAAACTCTCGTAAACCAGGTCACACCCACATCGTCACTGTATACGCTCCAAAACTCGAGGCTGTGTCATTCCGGAGAGGAGCAACTCGTAGAAGTAGGATATCTTAGGATTTTACAAATGATTTTACTGGATCTTTCGGAATCTTATGGCTGCTTAGCCATAGAGGAGTTTAACTGTGGCTGTATGACCTAACCTGACTGTAACGTTTACGCATGTCTTTCCTGACTAATCTTGATTTATAATACGCAGTAGAAGAGCATAGCGTTAGCTGCTTGTCTCGTAAAGTATATCTATTTATCGCACGAGGTTATTACAATAACTTTATAGCTCGTGTAAAGTCGCTAGAAACAATTCATGGCGTTCTTCTTTGATTGTCGCATGCGCACTGCACTCTGGATGTTAAACGGCGGGAAATTCAGTTTTTAAGGTCGTAGCAATTAACACGTGAATAGAGACAATGGTACGAGTTATATCTATGAATTTAAATATTAAAATCTCTTGAGTAAAAACCTGTTTATTATATAATTAGTCTTTGATTTTTTTTCTCACAAGGAGCAAACGTGATTCATCCGCTTTACCATAGTTGTTCCCTTTATCGTGATGTGAGGTAAAAGTGTCACGAGGTACAAGACTGTATTGAAATGGCGTGAGAGCAAAGGTGGTTGTCTATAGTGTGCAAAATATATTTGGCGATGGCCGTTTTCTAGGAACGACCTGGCCGCTTTGGCGTATCAAGTGCACCGTTCTAAGCGGTGCCTAGTTCCTCGGGGCTTAGGAATGTCAGCGTGCTGCACGCACTCGTTTCTCGAGAGACCGAGGGACAGTTCTACTGGTAATGCCGACCCAGTGCGTGTACAGCGATTCACAGCCAGTAAGAGTCAGTGTGAGTTTGTACTGTTGGCAGAGCTGGCCCTAACCTATATAACCTATATAATGAGAGCCAGAATAGAGACTAAACGAATAGATGGATACGTAGATAGATAGATTGACAGATAAGATAGATAAACAGATAGATAAAGAAGGCCCTGTTTGTCTATTCAAGATCTCTGCGCACTTGAATAAATTTTCAGACCCTTTCCTCAGCGACCTAAAAGTCGCTGCTTTTGACTTTACGGAGTAAATGATTTTCTTTTTTTTTTTAAGAGATTTTAAGTAAATTTTTTAAACAGCACTCTGTGTTGTTAGTTATTTTTAGTGCATTGGGACTCGTGTAAAATTATTAATTTTTGAGGTTATCATTTTCTTGGAGATTCTCTTTTTTATTTCAGGAACGACTAATTGCTTTGTTTTCTAATAATTTGGACCCGCAGCACCCGGCTGATCTCAAGAGTAGAACTTAGAGACATGTCGGCGTCAAAACTTGGCACGTTATGTCATCTCTTATGTTGGTCCGACCTTAAGCTCCGGTCTGCTGTTCTTATGTAGCTGTGCGTGATTGTGTTGAAGCTGCTCTTGCTACGTGGCGTCATTGTCGTCAGGGTTGCGAGTCCTGTTTACCCTTCGATATTTTCGGGACACCTTGTACGGCGTCGCTAAGGACGTCCAATTAAATTGAGCGTCCCCGGAAGCCGTGAAAACGCCCGGGCTTCGTCGACTCCATGATGGATAAACAGCTGCACTGGCTGGCGTACAAAACAATTTCCATGGGACGATACGATGCGTTAGATCTTTGTTAGATCTTTATTTTTTTTTGTCAAAATGTCTTCACTGCTACTTACTACGTCAAACGATTCTTTTTAATCGGTTGTACAACTTCTTGTCTCAACGCTAAGTAAAATTTATGAGCATTTTAAAGATTCCCTGAGCATTCAACGTGTATGCACAACGTGCAATTATTATCGTCGAGTGGAAACGCGCCAGATGTGTCAATAGAAGTTTAATACTCTAAGTAAAATTGACGTTGCCATGGAAATTTCGTGGATCATTTATCAGCCGACGAAATTATTTTATATTTCTTAATTATCATTGGCTTTTTTTTTCAATACATTACAAACAGCTACTCAATTTTAACGAGTACAAAGAATATAGGAAATTACAAAAATATATATATTCATCATTCTCTTTTACACTCGCTTATATTTATACTCCCACCGTCTTATATCCCCGAAATCAGCTATGACGTAAGCTAATGACTAATTATGTCACCCTGGTCATCGACGATCTAGCGGCCCTGCCAAGCTGACGCGCTCTTGAGAATTTACCCCGAATTCTCAGACCCGTAAACTATACACCCAAGCTAATTTTCAATTATAACGCCATTTTCCATACACGTTATCTAGAGGCTGATCTCCATACTTTCTACACGCATTTCGCATTTTCAAAATGGAAATCGTTTCGTACGATTCCCCTATTAATGACAGGGATTTTCCTCTCGAGCAAATGTTAACGAAAGTGAACATAGCCTCGAGCCTCAAAAGAAAGTGTTATTTCCATATATGAATTCCAGTAAGCAAAATCCTCGAATGTGAATACGCCTTAAGGGTGTATATCGTTTTCCCACAGTCAATATATAGCAAATACTCATAACGTCCTTTGACAAGACAGAGAAAGAAAGTCTTTTCAAAGGTATTTGCCCAGGGCTCAAGGTCTCTCTCTTGGATTATTTTCTGCTAAATTTATATACAATGAGACTGCGTACTTTCTCTCGAACAAGAAGAAGAACAATCCCTATTAACATTTCACTACACTCTCCGACCCTGAGGCTATTACATATTATAGGTTATAGGTTATAGGTTATAGGCAAACTTGGTGAAGATATATCTGATTAGTATTCACAATATATTAATTGGATAGAACAAGTATATAAGGTATTATTTTCATGAAGAAAAAAAAAATTATCAATCGATTACATCACGATTCTTCTTGTCAGTTTTCCACTTGCATTATACATATATATATACGCATTGTGCATAGCGACGTTTAATCAATTTTTCTTCCTATATTTCCTGTACAACATGAAATACCAGTTTTACCTCTTTTACGTTAAATTAACATTTATCAATAACAATGGTTTTTTATTTCACTGGAGTCAAACGCGAGTTGAAATACATTGAATGTATATCTATAGTTCGCTAATATATAGATATTCAAAATATGTATTTCACATCTCTATTTGATTCTGGTGGAAACATAGCCGATGATTATGAATTAACGTATATACATTATTCATTGAAATACTTTTAATGATTTCATCTTATCGTATCCTCAATGTGTACTTCACAACCATCCAATAATATTTCCCTGATAAATCGTTCAAATCGAATAAAAGTGAGTTTCCCTGATTCAATCAAAATTTAAGAAAAATATTTTCATTGAGAAATACAATAACAACGATTTCTTTCTATACAGAGAATAAAGTCATTGATTTTCCTCGAATCTTCACGTTTTCCATTCCCACCATATTTCCGGTACTATAGACTCTGACTAAGGGCCCGGCAAGTTTTGCTAATTTTCTGGAAAGTGACGTGTTTCTTCCGGTTCAACTGAACGTTCACACTATTTATTACTTCTCCATAGGTATATCTACCATAGCAATCATATTTGTCCACGCATCCTGATACTGAATATCTAAAGTGAATTCCGTGTCTATAGTCTCTGAAGATAACTGATAATGAGTCTACAGGAAGAGTCATGAATTAGATTGGTAATAAGGGAATGAAATAATGAGAAAAAAAAAGTATTTAGATACGTGAGGACTTTGGTTATACTACAGTAACGAAAATATTTACTATAAATAATTAACTGTAGTTATACGATACGTATACATATACAGGGTTATTCACGAAAAATGCACCAGCTGAAGTTGGATGCGAATGAACGATTCTATTAATCGAGGCAGTGTCGCCTCGTTAAACAAACGAAGAAATTTGAAGTTCATGATGTTAAATAATATTATGACGTTGACTTCCATCTTTTTAATGAAGCCACACTTGCTCTGATCGATAGAATCTCCGATTTGCGACCAACTTCAGCTGGTGCATTTACTTTGAATAACCCTCTATAGTACAGTATACTATATGTAATAATTGTCAGTACACGTAATACCATGCCCACCACAAACAAACCCGACGCCAGACTTTGTTACTTCAGATGCACAAATTGAATTAATAATTTTTCTCTTTTTTTCCTCAGAGATCATTTTGTTATCTCAAGCCAAAAAAAATAAATACACAACAATTTTCAAAACTCTGGACACTCCAACGTGAACCCAGTCATTTCGATTATTAATAAATACAAGACTTACGCATTCCATTCGTTGATCCATGCTCGAGTAATATCTCTGAATAATCACAATCTCGATATAGCTCAAGATAAAAATATTTCAAATAAAAGAAAAAATAAGATAATCCCAGCATCTTAATTTAATTTGAATAAAATTTCGCTTTTTTTTCCCTTAACTCAATGAATCTGCAATTGGTGATAAGCAAATTGATTACCTCTCCTATCTCTTCGCCTCTTTAAAAAATTCTCCTATTCACATTTCCTTTTTTCTCTGTTCACCACTTTTGCATATCACCATTGTAGGCGTTAATATTTCTTTTTTTACTGTTCAGTAGAGATTTCCATGTTTTCACCAGTGACTGTACTTGCCACGGAGCCACCTGTTGCTTCTTGCTATTGAAATTGTCCAGCTTACCTGAAACACTCGATACAGATACCGACGTTATCTCGATTCTTTCGAGAGACGTAAATATTTATTGAAAAAAAAGCTTGTGGGATAATCAAGCGCTTTTATTTTCCAGTCTGAAATCAATCGTTTTACACGATATAACGCAAAGGGGAAAATTGGAAAGGCGAAGGAAGTTGATGTCGGTAATTTTCATGAAAAGCGACACAGGTCGGTGACAATAAAAAATGAAAGGCGATAGTCGTATTATGTTTTATATCAAAATATATTTGTGCATAGACAAGAAGACAACCGTGACAGGTAATCTTGTACCCAGCATACATCACTCATATACACTCATTTTTTATATCCCATATACACAGAACTATTTACATAACCACGGAATTAATTTCACGCATGCGTACCAGGAAAAATCGCAAGATCGAAATTTCCAAAAAATTTCTTTTTTTTTTTCTAGAACAGTACCTCGAAATTGTGAGAATTTTCAAAGGTAAAAGTACAGGCAATAGAGGTGAACTTGTGTAAGATTTTTTTTCTTGAATTTCTAAAAAAAAATTATGTATCTGTTCTTTACGTTATTACAGAGACACACACTCCTTCTCTCTCTCTCTCTCTATCACACTCATGATTGAATGACGCACGCTCGCAATAAACAATGAACAATCAATTAATCAAATAAACAATGAAGCCTGCTTCACGCGTTTACGGTAACTCTTTTTTTTTCTTCAACTAGACTTCGGAGCTGGAACCGGCCCCGGTTCGGCGTAAACTCGTTGTCTCCATGAGAATAAACTATATTATTAAAATAATGTTCTCTCTTTCTCTTTCATGCTCGCTTACTCTTTTATATTCTCACTCTCGCTCCCTCTTATGTTTATATAAATATATATATATATTTATATATCATATCCATTCGCACTCTTTCGCTTTAAACAAAATATATTAAATTTACGTACATCTTCGATTATAATAAAATTAATAATAACTATAATACAAGAGTGTATTGGTATCTTCTTCATTATTTTTTCAGAAAATGGGAACTGCTTTACGAGGATGGATGGATGGGTGATTTGGGGGTGG
>JARPRG010000125.1:59150-71282 GCA_031001745.1 Hartigia nigra | reverse complement strand
CGTTTTTTTTTAATAACGTCCGGTAGTTGCAAGTGGCGGGAAAATGTAAATTTTGTGGTACAAAGAAAAATTGCGGCAAAAAAAGACAGAGAATAAATGGTGAGTTTTCAGCGAACGAGGTGACGAATTACGAATTTTTTTTTATATTAAAATATCGTTTTTTCGTAATCACCCAGTCTTATAGATTTGTGGTAAAAAGTATATAGGTACGAAAGAACGTATACGGGAAGAGGAGTCATTGTATGCCATTTTTTTGTGTCTTCTCTTGTTTATACATCTGGTTCAACGGATCTCCTCGATTTATACGTTTTTGTGGGTCCCTTAACCGATTTAACAAAAACAAAAAATGGACTTATACTTGAAACTCCCTTCCGTACGAAGAAAAATGAAAAAAAAGTTTGTGCTGCACGCATACGACGTATCCAACAACGAGGACATTAAAGAAAAATGAAGATAAGAAGAGAAAGACAAAAGAAATTCGCCGAGAAGAAGGAAGAAAGAAAGAAAGAAAGAAAGAGATAATAAAATACACGAGCGTCCCAATATTGCACTCTTGTCGCCATTGTTACATCATCGTACCGCAAGAGAAGGCACTTCATTTTCTTTTTTAAAATTATTTTCATTAATAATAAAAATCGCACTCAAGACGAGTCCCTTCGTTCTTCTTGAATGATCTTCCAATGATGATTTTACGTCGATTATGAATCCACCTTTATGCCATTAAATCCATCAGAATTCTCATGAAAACTCCTCTTCATAAAATCTCACCGTTATTCGCAATCTGTCTCACTTCCTTCCTAAGAGATTCGTAGGTTCTCTCTTTCTCGCTCTCACCACTCCGAGAGACTCCTTTCTCTTTCGCAGCCAATTTCATGTCCCAGAGAGCTCATAGCCAATAGGTTCTTCAGAAGTCAGAAAAGTATCAGAAAGATGAACTTAGACAAAGTCGAGTACATCCCGGAAGGATTCTAAGAATAAAGAAGGAAGTTGAGACTGGATCATAAAAGACGAAAACCGAACGGATCTCACCCAAAGAGAATCCTAATGATATCATTCAAAGGGACTTGCTCGAGCGGGATATCAGAGACGTCCAGCAATGAGAATGAGATAAACGCTGCTACATGGGTCCAACCGCATGTTGCTGGAACTGATCGAGATGCCTTGAGATTTCCCTATGAAGTTGTTCCGGTACGACCCCGACGCTGCTGAACAGTGACCTCAGTACATTGAGCTCCTCAGTGAGGAGTTCGATTCTCTTCTTGAGTAAGTCATTATCCTTGACAAGTAGCTTAACCTTCTCCTCGGTCTCGCGGGAGCGAACCTTCGCCTTCTCCCGACTCTTCCTGACGGCGATGTTGTTGCGTTCTCGTCGCCTCCTGTACTCGTCGCTGGCCTTGTCGATGGCCTTGGTCTGCTTGCGCGCAACGGCAGCCGCAGCCGCTGCCGCATGATGTTGATGCGCCATTACGGGTTTCATGGGTCCGCGTTGTTGTTGATGAACAGGATGACCACCAGGTACAGTCGAGGGCGTTAGGGTGGTGAAGGTGGGTCCGCCATTTGTGAACGGGCCGTTAGCCGGACTGTAACCAGCTGGAGGATACTGGGGACAGTGACGTCGATAATCCGCAGGGTCTAGAGGCTCTTCCTTGATACTTGGTGACTCTGAGCTAGAGCTGTTACTGTCGCTGCAGCTATTACTGCCCTGATGATAACTCGCGCCACTGTGAACAGGCTGTGGCATGTACGCCAAGGTCGTACGAGGGTAACCCGGCGTCCTATTGTGTTTGACGGCTCCATTGCCACCCCCTAGCATATCCAGAAGGCCATCGTTGAAGTGCGAGTCGTCTATCAGATGTTGAAGATCCAGAGATATCTCTGGAGTGTTGAGATCCGTCAATTCGCCAGCTGCCGCGCAATGCTCGGCGTACTGTTGATGAAGAGTCGCCTTGCTAGCGGATACCTTGCTGACGACCGTGCTGTTCGTCTGCTGATTATGATTAACCTGGAGGTTTGAGTTGTTGTTGTTAGCCGCCAGAACCTGAGGGGACTTTTTCAAGTCCGCCGGTCCCTGCGCTTGGGCCTGGTGGGCCGCCGAGTCATACATGACTGGTGACTCCATCACTCACTTACACATTACACTAAACAAGTACTCTGGTCCCTTTAGTCTTTTTTCCTTTACAACTTTCTTTCTCGCGCTTCCTTCCTCACTCTTTCTCTTTCCTTTTTATTATAACCTCTTTATCATACAGCTCTCGTTATTTACCGTCACCTACTGCGCAGACAACAAATCAAGCTCCTCCTTGTCTCTTACTACTCGACGTATCAACAACGTCGCTCACTATAAATACACCCGAAATTACTTCAGTCTCAAAATTACAACAAAAATCCTTAAACTCTGTATCCACTGTAGTTCGTTCACACTGGTGTACACCAAGTATACAACGAGGCGTCACTTTCCGCGAAGAGTCACTCTTTCTTAACAACGAAGTTAGCCGATAACGACGAACGAGTCCGCGACTGTGAAAAAAACACCAGTTGTAGCTGTTCAAACAGGACAGACTCAACAATTTTTTTTAACCAACAATGTCACGATTCACCCATCAACTGCTATAGAAATTTTGCATGTATAAACTCCTATATAAGTTTTCCGTTTTCTGTACTCCGTCAATATCGTTATTTTTTCTCAATATATCGATATATCACGTTCCTCTCCTACACCGTCTACTCTTCTTTAGCTTTTCTTTATCTGTCTCCCTTGACGTTCTCTCTTCTCGATACGTATTAATATCTATTCGTCGCGATACCAAAACGTGTCTAACCAGAGAGCGAGGCACAAGCAATGCTCGACGCATAAGAGTTGGCGCGCGACTGAGCGCCTCGGCGACATGTCGCAAGCTTTCAATACTTCGTGCGCCAACTCCGCGCTCTGCGCGACTTCGCATGCGCGTCGTTACTCGCCACCATGTCCAAGTTCTTCTAGTAGAGAGTACCTTTTGGTTACCCACTGGCGTTAGAGCGCAGCGAGTATGGTTGCCGTGTAGTAACCGTATACATGTACTACGACCATAGTAACCAGCCATAGAGTACTCTATGGGATATTAGTCTGTAGACAGTCTGCACTATAAATAAATAGTCATTCGACACTTCTTACGATAGCAGACATTGTATACGAGGCTTTATAAATATGGATAACACAGAAGCAACAAGTACCATCGCTGTTTCTCTGTTATACGAACTAAAAATCTTGTTTAATATATTTATGAGTTATAATGACTCGAGTCAATGATTTCATGACAGGTAGAATTTTGCAGCCTCCTTTAATATATTCGTCATCCATAATGTGCCGGAGAGGCACGTGTGCCTGATGATGTGATGAAAAAAACATTTTTTTTTTTAAAGAATCAATAGATATATATATAGCGTACGAGGTTATTTTTATCGACGATTGATACGGATGATTGGGTAACATGCAATTGGGAACTGCTTCATGTTATCGAGATGAAAAAGTGTAATTGGCGGAAAGTGTGTCGCGATTAAAAATTCGAAGCTTCTTACGCGAGATTGCGCAATCGGTTGTCGCGGCAGTGAGATCTATCGTATCATAGCAGTTGTACCGATTCTATCGATTACCATAATAAATGACAGAAGGAAATATATAATATATGTATATCAAGGGTCATGCACGTATATTTATTATATTCAAGAAGATATAACGTTTCTTCGGGAACTTGGGACTCATTTTAATGTTACAGAGGGTTGCTCGAGGCAGGTCAGGATATAATGGGCGTGCCTTTTACTTTTAACCAATAAGAACTTGCCGCCCCGATGGCAAAGGAACGCCCCTCAACCCTTGCAGGTGTTTTATTGGACTCCCGCGAGTGGCGCTGTGAGTCAGTTGAAAAGAGACGCAGGGTTCGCCGACTTATGATTTGAGCTACTAGCTGCTGGAGTCGTACTGCATATCCAAGCACATTACTGGCACGTGTCTTGTATGAGAATAAAGCTGAAAGGTAAAAAAGAAGCATATATAAGCAGACTCTCTTTTTGTAATTCTTTCTTGTAGGCGAGAGACTGTCCTTTAAAATAGGGCTCAGTATACGTGTATATCGAGCTAAACTTGATTTGGACAGTTGCTATCGTTTTGGGATTCAATTATGAATTGACATATGACATATGACATATACGGCGTCACGTGTATCGTCGCTGAACATATTTCGGCTTTTTTGAGATAATCAAAGATTAATGTTAATCATTTTCCTTGCACGCGTCAATGAGTCCCAAGCTATTACTATCAAGTAATTCATAATCAGTATGACGTTTGACTTAAATCTTAGATAAGTTCGCTCCTGCGTATATGCGTATACCTATATTTGTGTTTCTTGTGCCAGAAATGGCTGGCAGCTTTCAAACGTTTCCTTTTTAATAAGCACTCGTCAATGAGATTTCTCGAATGAACGGGAGAAATCTAAGAGAGGGCAGGTATCCACGAAATAGTAATGCGGTATCAATGCAAACATTAAAACAGCTGAATTACTTTTGTGCCCAGATTCTTGGATTAGATTGATATCTTACTTCGTCTGAAATTTAATTGTCATTCTATATTTCATTGGTTTATTTACATTTTCGTTCTATATATCATTTTCCTCCTTTGTCAATTTCGTGCGTTGGAACGTCACAACGATTCTCCACTTTGTGATTCATATGCCAAACGCATGACTCGTAAGGTAAAAATAAAAAGTCCGGTTTTCATGTGCTCGGAATTCCCTGAGAGAGTATTATCATGGGTATGGTTAATGGTGTTTTACGATCTAATGACAGTCACGAGAAATTCATGATTTAATGATCTTGTTAATGAAAGTAATACCTTTAAGGGGACTTCGGACCTCTTATTTTTTACTCGTATTTACCATACGAATAAAATGTCAACGAAAATCGTCAATAATTGGATCTTGACAGAGATTTTTTCCCAAAGCGGAGTCCAGCGTTCATTCTGCATGGTTAGCAATCCTTTTGATACAACTTTCACGATAATTAACTTAAAACTGAAAGGGTAATCCGACCTAAAATTTTTCGCATTTCTCAAATTCACCTCGAAATTTTCGGATCGAATTATTCTTTTAGTTTTGAGTTAATTATTATAAAAGTAGTGTTAAAATGATTGTTATCCTTGTAGAATGTGCACTGAACTCGGCTTTAGGAAAAAATCTCTGTCAAAATCGAATTATTTACGATTTTCGTTGACATTTTACTCGCATGGTAAATACGAGTAAAAAATAAGAGGTCCGAAGTCCCCTTAAAGGTATTACTTTCATTAACAAGATCTTTATATCATCTTTGGAAAAGAATCTTTGTCAAAGTCTTGTTATTTATAATTTTAATTTACATTTTACTCGCATGGTAACGAGAGGTACGGAGTCGTTCCCTTAATGAGCTTTATACTAATTGTTTTTCTTTATCGACTATACGTAAGATTCTAAATAGCGTTTGCTGTTCCCTGTATTACCGACTGATGCTTTTCATTCGGAATTTCTTGCGGAAGGCGTTTCAAGTGAATTCTTATGAAACAATTACTTGTGTTTAACCTTCAGTCAACACTATTATCATTTACTGTTGTCTGTTATCGGCTATAGATACAATGATGATTCATGATAATGAGTAACCAAACTAGTAGAAGTCCCAGTTTGAATCTTGTGTTTCGGTCTGCTTAAGTCTGTATTGTTTCAGTAGTATTAGATGTGCCAATAAGTTCTACCCGTTCTGAAGCAACACGATGTATTAGTAGTGGGTAAAACTTTTTGGCACACCTAATATAATCATTAAAGACAAATACATGTATTTTTTTGAGTTTGATACAAGTGAAAGCATTATTTTTAGTAATATATCCATACAATTTTTGTGTGATTATATGAATATTTAATGTAACACAAGATATTATACGGACTGCGAAGTATATTCGCAAAAGTGTAACTGGTGGTGCGCCCTTTCGGATGAATAAGGAAAAGTTTGTATCCCTTGAGAGGCCTTCCGAGTTAACACGATCGTGAACGAGAACTGCCGAGTATAGCCGAATTTTCTCGCCGTGGTATTAGCCACAACAAAAAATTAGTACCACTCGGTAAAAACTTTTCGCTAATATATATTTCCGCGACCGCGTTTCCCGTTTGGACATTTGCTACGTGGTACGCGTAGTATTACCAACGAACAGGTGAGAATTTAATACTTTTACTTGGTTTTTTTGTGGACTTGCGCGAAATCGTACGGGACCGCTTATCATGGGTCCCACTCTCTCTGACGGGACGGACAGACGCACGCGTATTGTTGTGATGAAACGCAAATAAAGCACTAGCATCCATTGTCCTATTCTCAAAAAGGACTCTGTACGGATGCTAGGAGAATCGCAAACGATACTTTTATCCTTTATTGATCATTTGGTCCGATACAGGGTTGCTGGATTTATGAAAACGCGAAAA
Source organism: Hartigia nigra (assembly GCA_031001745.1). Classification (NCBI taxonomy): domain Eukaryota; kingdom Metazoa; phylum Arthropoda; class Insecta; order Hymenoptera; family Cephidae; genus Hartigia; species Hartigia nigra. Next base: position 64,812 of record JARPRG010000125.1, on the reverse strand, counting down.
GGTTAACCTAAAAACCTAGAAACGGTTCTTGAGCGCAAAGTTGTTATTTGTTTTTATGTTATTTAGGATATTTCATTTTTGTCCCCTCCTCTCCCCTCCCTCTCTCTGAAAAAAAGGTTTATTACATTAGAATACCGTTTATTCCATTGCATTAACATTCAGTGATATTGACTATGATTTGTTGATTATTGTTAAATTGTATTACTACTTTTTTTGTTACTAAGTATTACATTTTTTGTGTTACAGATTATTTTTGCATATCTTACTTTGAGGCGACTAACAGCATTAATAATGGCTGGAGAGCAGCAACAGTTTTTTCTTAAATGGAATGACTTCCAATCTAATATGGTATCGTCGTTTAAGCACTTGCGGGATGAAAAAAGTTTTACAGATGTTACATTAGCGTGTGACGGTCAGACATGCAAAGCTCACAAAATGGTTCTCTCTGCTTGCAGTCCTTACTTCAAATCTTTATTAGAGGTTTGAGTGCTTCCTTAAAACAAGTAATTCTTAAAGATAAATGAAAAAAGAGAATCTGATTAATATGAGTGGAATTTTTTGATGTAGGAAAATCCGTCCAAACATCCAATCATTATTTTGAAGGACGTAGCCTACAGCCATCTCCAAGCTATTCTTGAATTTATGTATGCGGGAGAAGTAAACGTTTCACAAGATCAATTACCAGCATTTTTAAAAACCGCTGACCGACTCAAAGTTAAAGGACTTGCCGAGGCTCCTGGTGCCATTAAGAGGGAGGGATAAGTCCATGCTCCTTTAGTTATGGTGAGTTTAACTTTTCCTTTATTATTTATTAACTTCGTGCACAGCGTATAATACTCTTAAGTATATAAATATTATTATTTATGATATTTCAGGACGATAGATACTTGTTATTTATACAGAGCAAATTGTTTTTTTTACAGGTGTTTTGGGAAGCGTGCAGACTGAAAAAAATTGTACTCTTGTAAAGTGATTGCGTAGACACACAATGTCACACAATATACAAAAAACACACAGACACACATGAGGAAAAAACACGCGTAAAAAACAAGACTATACGTGCACGTCAGTGTCCTCTGGTTCATGACTCGGATCAACACAAGAATTATGTAAATTACAACATTTTTCTTAACTACAATTAACGTTAACGTTGTATTGAATCATATACAAGTACAGTAGAGACTAAATGTTGATGTTTGTCTTGAACCCAATACGTTACTATACTACAACCGACACTGATTATTTTTTTAAAAATGGAGTGCTGCAGTGTTACAAATGAATAAGTGGGTCACGAATAGTTTAATACATACACGCTGACCGGGGCTATTTTGTAGATCGATTTGAAATTACATCAATTTATTAATGGACCATTTTGTCTAAGATTTCCAAAAAAGAAAAAAAGAAAAAAGATTACCAACAGGTTCTATTCCACGATCAGTTTAGCTATGAAACCACTGAACGAAGTTGATGGATCTCATTCGTTCAAACCTGACCTAGCCTAACTTAACAATGTCCAGTTATAACTTTTCCAAAAATTCTCTAGTTTTTCATATTAAAATAGACACTTTAATGGATTTCACAAGATTTTCGCATCACAGACTGATCATCTTGTCGAGCTAAATCACGATGAGTGACAGACTGCGCCTCGTGACGTCATCAGATTTGCAAAAATCCCCGGCCATCAGATCAAAGAGCGTGGAATTGTGTTTTCTCAAATTTTGACAAGCCTAACGTTAAGCCGCCATGATAACAGTCATTATTAACTCCCCGTTAGTCGCGCCATTTTTCTTCCTCTTATTACTGCAATTAACAAAAAGGTTTTCCAAGTCGAGACAAATACTGTCAACTATTATATACGGCAATATGGCGTTGCGTTTGTTTTCACTTGAGCGAACGCATTTCCACTGAACCAAATACTGCCAGTATCTGTACAGGCGTATTCACATTATTACCGATAGACCAAACTTATTTATGATAATAATATATTGAGGGTTGGTTTGTCCCGGGCCGAGGGATGGATTATTGTAACATAAGAGAAAAAAGAAAGAAAGAAAAAAAAAGGACACGTTTTGTAAGGCCAGAGCGCACAGTTCCTTTTTTTTTTTAAATGCCTCTCAAAACGGCATACGGCCGCCCTCACATTTATTAAGGAGCCCTTAATCGTGGCGACGAAAGTCAGGAAACAGAATTGTGACGTAATAAGACATAATGGAATTCCATGCGACACTGGACGGTTACAATTAACAAGTTTTTCCTATAAGTTTTTTCCGTTTTATTACTTTAATCTTTTCTCTGTCTGTCTTTACGCGATTAATCACTTTGGAATTCAAGATGATCGGCGGCCATTTTGAACCGGCTGAAATAGCACCGATCCATATACAGGGTATTAAAAATGCAATTTTCAACCTACAGTGCGATTCCTATATTGCTTTTATATACTGTCACATGTATGTCTATAAACATATATATATATATACATGCATATACACACAAATTTGCAATGAAAAGTCAGTTATCAATTAATATAGTCCGATTAATCCTGTTGATTCCTCTAACGTCTTCTCAATCTTTACACGTCCGCCATATTGTACCGTCGTAACTGTCGTGTCTCTTGACTTTGTTCATGGACAAAGAAGAGAGAAAGAAAAAAAGAAACATCTCTGCGTCATTAGCTCATACCTTTAAATATTTAAGCGAGTCATTAAATGTGAAAATGGCGACATCCTTGTAACTGTTCGTTATTCAATTTCGAAATGACGTCAGAGCTGCGCGTCGTCCAACTGCGCAGTATTCGAAAATATTTATCCGCGAGACCCCACGTGTCACTTGGAGGAGGAGAGAGGGAAACTCTGCAAGAAGATGGATATACAAGACTATACTTGAAGTGGACGCAGAACGACCAAAGGTTGCATCGTAGGATCCGCTCCGATGTTACGAATGTTTTAAAGAAAAAAACAAAAAAAAAAACAAGAAGAAAATTGTGCTTCGCGAAGATTAAGGGAATTCCCACGAATATTCGTGCCCTCGAAGGATATCAGTCTATCACACAAAGAAAACTACGACGAAGTAAAGGGTTATACGATTTTACCGCATCACTGCTAATTTTACGATTGTGAACACACTGGATAATAGTTAAATATTATATTAAATATATAGATAGGTATATATATGTATTAAGGTATATATATATAAATATATATATATATATATCCTCTGTATTTAAGAAAACTGGTACGTTAAGACGGTTGGGTTCAGTTCCTACAAATGACACATACATCGGGCATTTGGTAGTTTTTTTTTTTTGAGTGCGAATCGTTACACCGTGTATATTTTTGCTCTAAGTCCCTGTAAAGTTAGGGGATGTAAAGGGAGATACATCCCCCTACGATAGATTATATATTATTTTCTCTTATCCTCACACATCCCTTTCTTCATTTTTTCTTGTATACTTATCTGCCAGCATTATTTTATGGACGAACCTTAGATTGCGATTCTGAGTAGCTTAATGTTTTTCTAAATCATTCCTTATGTGCGTGTGACGTCACTCATTGCGTGTACTGTGCTATATCGTTGAGACTGTACGTAGTTTTTGTAGATTTTGCGAACTTTCTTTGATCCTTACCTCCCTCCCGCTACTTCTCTTCTTGTTACAGTTGAAAAGTGGCATTTGTTCTTTTTTATCGATTAAAATACTAATGTCGCAACACACGATCTTTTTACGGACAAACTAAGTTCGATAAAAAAGACTTCGCATTACGATGATCTTCCTTTGGGAGTTTTGAAATGAATTATTTCCTTCCATGTTGGCAATTTGTATTTTTCCTCCATCCTTTGCGTTATATTTAGCTCTTTTCTTCTTTTTTTTTTCTTGTGAATAATATGTCGCCGTTGCTATACCTATAGGTGGACCTCTTGGGTTCGATTGATTGACTATTTCCATTCGTAACAGAAACCCTCTCGCCCCTCTCAACCAACCAACCAACCAACCAAAACTCATTCCTTCCTCCTTAGAGTTACATTTTTTTTGCTATTGTCATGACTCGATGATTATGATATGATGTTGAGATATAAAATAAATTGTGTAAATATAATGATTGGGATTCTAGTTTTACCTTTACACAGGTTTAACCCTTTCTCTATGTCGGGCGACTATAATCGCTCGCTACAAAACTTCATACACTAAAGACTGTCTTGCCCGCCAAAGCGTACACTTTTGGCGTGGCGTCTTGTTTAGCGGGAAGCGTTCCAGGGAAGAGGATCGCCTTAGAGAAAGGGTTATTTGTATCCTATCCAGATCAATTAATAATGACTGATACTTCAGGATGATTGCTAAATGATTAATTTCATTTTCGGGCCTTTTCAAACGCTTACTAGTTTTATTCTAATTTTTATTATTCCAATTCGTTATACAGGAATGGTCTCTTAATTGGTATTGACAAGACTAATTATTCGATTTAAGGACAAAGGTGTCTTGAAGGATTTTCAAGAACTTAGTGCTTGGAGTTTACTAAAAAAAATCTTTATGAATACAAAATTATACGTAGTATAGAGTATAAAAATAAAGTATACAAGCATAAAATTTGCATAAAAAATATATTCTTTATATATTCTCTTAATTTTTCTTTCATATTCGCAGTTCCGCTTTTCAACACGTTTTAGGAGTAGCGTGTTTCACGTTCGCGCGACAATAGCATAGAGAGCGTTAAGGTAGATGTCGTGCTACAGTACTATCCAAAAGTTACGCGCTCGTACTGTAAAGTATTGTAATAAGTGATGATCGTACATTGTTGAGCATTCATTGTTAACTAACTATACACGCACATCATTGCTCCAATTTAATGATTTACACCGCGGTTGTATTTCGAAAACAAAACGGTTTAGAATTTGAATTTTTTTTTAAATCATATTCGAATAACGGCCTTCTACTGTTGGTAATTATTTTATCAAAAATTTGTTAAAGCGTTTAATCATTAAATTGTAAACTTTGTTCACAATTATCTCGAGTTTAAAGCGGTTAAACTTCTTAAAATTTGACGAACGGTTAGATATCGCAATTCTTTATACCCAAACAAATTTTTAAAAAAATTCTGTCGTATAATGATTTTACGCGAAAACTATCTTAAGCCGTTTGATTTGCTACGACGGAGAGTCTGAAAAACAAATGGAATTTAAAGTAATAGAATTACATTATTATTGTATCATATTATCCGTAATTAATCGTTCTTACATGAATTATTGTGAGTTGGATATGGTGTAACACATGGCTGACTCACAATAGGAACAGAACTTGGGTCTTGGTCCTGGTCCTGGTTCATCTGAAGAGACCCCGTGACGCATTGCTCGTATGAAGGTGGCGCTAAGTATCCATTATTATTATTATTATTATATGTAAAATATATTTATAAATCAGGCAGGTAGAAAAAAGGGAGTAAAAAATGGACTTACGTAATTCTGGTGGTATAACAAAACCAATTTGCTGGACATTAGGCCGTGGTGGTGGTGGGACTGTAGATGACATGCCAATAAGATTGGAAATCATTGAGCCTCCTGACGGCATCATTTCTGCTTCTGGCTGATAATTTTGAAATCCAAGTTTATAGCCTTGAGTCACTGGTTGATAATCTATTGGCATCGGTTGATAACTCGCTGTCGGTGGATATGT
>JARPRG010000125.1:26444-48678 GCA_031001745.1 Hartigia nigra | reverse complement strand
AGCTGCCCATTCCTCCCGATGAATACCAATTGGAAGGATTTAAAGCCATTTGGATTTTCATATATATATATATATATGGTATATGGTATACAGCTATAGACACATATAATTTATCTATAAAGAATTCCAATTATATGTCTGTAGGTAAAAAATTATTTTTGGTGCTGTGATTTCATCTGATGGTCACCATAGTTACGTCGTGTGGCCCATTGCGTCCTGCATAATAATAATAATTTTTACGTCCCTAATCAATGATTTAATATCTATTTAACAGCAGCAAACGTTATACGTGATTCTTGGAAAATGTGTAATTGAACAGAGTGGCATACTTCGTTGAAAGGGTTAATCTTAGCAGATACGTGTATGGTATAGGGGATGAATACGAAAGGCAGTTTTCGCGATCGATGAAGTTTGGCGAATTCAGGAAAGACGTCTAGCGTAACCTGAGAGTACAGATGGTAATCCATTTCGATGAAATGGATGATGTTCGACACTACTAGGCCCTTTTGCAAGCTTGCTTGGTCCAGAGGGATTTGCTCCTCAAAGCTTTTCCTATTCGTAAGCTCGGAGATTTATTAGACTCCGAATGTCCCTGGATATACGGGAGATCCCATGCGGATACATATCGGAAGCTTTGAATGAATCGGACAAGAATAATTTTAAAAAGGGGGAAACACCTTGTACGTAATAGAAACATTTTTTTTGGGGGAGGATTTTTCGTATCAAAAATATGTTTTGTCTCGTCAATACCGTCCACGTACCACATATGCTTCTTTTGAAATTATTTTCTGTTTTTTTTTTCTGTTTTCTTAATCTTTTTTTTTCTTTTTTCTTGGGTAAACTCCTGATTCACTCGTGCCGTTGATTTCGGAACAAGACTGACAGTGCCTGTGTTTCAGTGAAAGGTTAGTGTAGCACTCTGCGATGACAGGGGATAGTGGCTGGATGAAAGTTGAAAGGTCACTATTATTTAATTAATTATCATAATCTTTTTTATTCGTCAACCAAAAGTTTACTTGCGATTTGCGTACGTCGTCGGAGCAAAATAAACTGGAAAGATCGACTCGATCTTCCATCGAATGCTATGGTGTATCATTTGCTTTGATCTTGTCAGCCGACCCGACTTTTGAAATTCTACGGAACATCGTGCCCTTCGTTCACGAACTTTGGGATCTCGCGAACGATGAGATTGACTCAAAGTCCCATCCCCGAAGGGGTGTGTCCTTTCCCTATTACTTTGCCACGTGTCGCAATTTAACGAAAATGTTCTCTCGCATTTTTCGGCCTCAAAGTTGGTAGGACTGCAATTACAGCGGAGTTCTTTTACATCGTAGGATATATCGCACCGCTGTTAATTGCCTCGGGATTAATTATACGCTTGGAATACCTTAACCTGATACTTAGGTATCTGCCCCGTGGACGCCCTTTTACTAGGGATAACTACTGCCAGGTCGTTTCGTGATGTTGCGTTGCGGGATTACTTAAGACTTTGATGTCTTTTTTTTTTTTTTTTCTTTCCTTCCTTTACCTCACTTGGGCTTTTAGCACGGCGGGAAAGATTTTTTTAGGGACCCAAGGAGGGAGGTGGGGGAAGAGGGAAGCATAATTTTTGGGGACACCTTATATACGTTTATCAAGTTGGTTAGTACGTTGCCGTGGATGATTACAGGTTAAGTAATGGGAAAGTTGGATACATTTTTTGTTTTGTTTTTTAAATATATGAACTTTTTGGGGTGGCAATTCTTTTTCTTATTTAAGGCTGTCGGGTGGCATTAAGAAGTCTGGGTTAAAAAGTTAAAATTCGGTTCAACTGGTATGCTGATAAAAAATGTGATGTTTTAAGTAAAAGCTGTAGGAGCTTCTATGGTAAGGTATAAAATACTACCTTCCTCTTCTTCATGTGTTTATATATTGTTCTCTCTCTCTCTCTCTCTCTTTCTTCCGTGTGCTTATCTGATACGCCATGGGGAAAAATAACCCTTGGATATCAGTTCGCGTGTTTACGCCATTCCCCTCCGTAATCTACAATCTTTCCTTGTTTTTGGGTTTAAACGTGTCTACGTTGGACGTTTAAGAGCTTTCGAGTGGTCGTAGATTGAAATGAGAAAAACAATTTTAGATTATCCCTTTGTAAAAATTTGTGGCCTCACTTAAGCTTTCTCTCCAATTATCCTGAAAGCAGGATCAGGTGTAGCGGTGTGTTGGTACAATTAAAACTAATTAAAAAAGCACCCGAACTTACACAAGCATCATAAATCAGTGGATAACGAAATTTTCTTCGATGTGAACGCCGCATAATAATTTCCTACGGTCCTTTTCAACGTACGCGATAAGCGTGACTGCCGACGACGAAGAAAATTTTAACTAAAAAAGAGAATGCACCAAAAAATTGAAAAAAAAAAAAAAGAAAAACAAAATTAACCTCACCAGCCAATTTATGTAACTAGGCCGGTATAGGTTCATATAAAAGAAAAATTAAACTTTGGTCTGCGGGATGACTGCGTTTCTTTTTTTTTTTTTCTTTCTTTTTTTTTCTTTCTTTTTCGTCTCTAAATGTAACAGCACGCTTGAGTTTAATTGGCCGCAAACTACAGGACTATCGATTGTAATTGAATTAAAAGTACTGAATTGCCCTGTAGTCGAGACACGATTCTCCTTTTATAATTGCGACTAGAATTTCAAATCGGGTGGATGAAAGTTTTTCGTATGGGTATATATATACCGGGTGATTCAGTTAAGACGCACCACCTATAGACTTCTATATACATATACGTATATCACGTGTTTACCATAAGAGAAATTATACTGGAAATTTTTCTAAGACAAGCTACATCTTTTGATTTTAGTACCCGATCACATCAGAGCAAGAGTTCACAGTTTACCTGAAAAGGCTTATAATCCACGAGCTGGTGACGATCTGTACAGATTGCGGGAATTCAGCATTACGCACAAGGGCGTTGTGAATCGCGGTGATTCCATAATATCCAGACGAAGCAGAAGTAATACGTCAGTGAACAGCAGCAGGTAAGTTTTTTTTTTTTTTTTTAATCATATATACATACATACGTATCAGGTGAACGAAGTGTTGTAAAAAATATTTCCCATACCCACCATAAAAGCTTTTCCCATAAAACGTTTTCGCGAACATGCCTAGTGGCAAGAAAAAAAAGCTCTAAATTTAAAAAACCAAAGCTACGTGAATTCAATAGGCACTTACAGGGGTTGCGTTCTCCGTGCCGAAAATTCTTTTCCCAAGGGGTTGTAAAATGGCCGCCTTCCAGTACTTTATGCATTGTTTATGTTGGCTCTTGAGCAACAAATTTTATCAAATCGCTCAAGGGTCACCTTTCCCTTCGGTGCGTCATGAGTGAAATATCATCCTCAATTTTAAGGGATGAAGCACGTACTTCCTGCCACGCTCGATAATGACTTTTTTTTATTTTATCATTAGTGCCAGGGAGGACGTGCTACCACGAGCCGTAATGAATCGCTGCTTCTTATATTTTATTACCGGAAGCTGCATTGGGAAACGGACTTAATAATTGTCTAGATAGAGGAGGTAGTAATTATGATGATTCTGGTGTAGGATTTCCTCGAGTGGTTGTTACGCCGGTACGAGTGGTTAATGATTTGCGGCAACCCGATGGGTTGAGTTTAATGTTGTTATCTTTAATTGAGGGGTGGATGAAAACCCTGTTCGAGTTTGGATTAATATGTAACAGGGGTGATAGCGTTGTTTGAAGTTGAAATATGGATTGTAAGATACAAGAAAGCGGGAAAGGGTATTTCAAATAAAAGAAATTTTCAAAAATCTAATTAGGGGTATCGCAAGCTCAGCATTGATTCGTAACGTGTGAGTGAAGCTTAAATTTTTGAAAATGGATTAAACCCGCCAATATAACATGAGCTTTGGCTTTGAATTGCGCGGAGAGGAATTTAATTGGCTGTCGAGTTGGCGGTGAAGCAAAGGAGGGGAAAAAAGAGAGGTGGGATACAGGGTGAGTTTCATGAAGTGACAAGTGGAATGCCGGCTTTTTTTTTTTTTTCTATCAAACACAGAGGGACAATTTGACAGTTTCTTTGTTACTGTATCTGGTATATCCGTGTACAGCTACCCTTGGAGCTTTTTTTTTAAGCTTGACAAGTTTTAGTGGTTGGTATCGTCGCGTGTCTTCCGTGACAGAAATTTTGCTTTCGCGCTCGCAACCGATTTAAGTGACTTCCGTTCTATTCACGATCCCTTAACGTCCGCCACCCTCTCCCCTAGTAGAGCATGCGTAGTAGGTAGAGCGTGTATCAATAATTCTTTTCCACCTCTTTTGATTCTTCTTTTTTTTTTGCATTCTGAGCCATTCTTCAAAAGATGCCACTCACGCTCGGTCAGATCCTTTCGTTAGCCTCGTTGCTGAGCATTTGGCGAATCTCTTCGATGATCGATTGAATAGTCATCCCCCTCTTCGCGGGAAGGGGATGTTCAGAAAAAGTCAAGTAGACTGTATTTTCGAAGGTTTCTCAAGTCCTGAGAGATGGGAGAAGCGCCGTTTTCTTCAGGACTTCAATGACAATCATCCCTCCGTTTAACATTTGGAAATTGAGATCAGAGTGGCATGAATGCTCAAGGCTTGCTTGATCTATGGGATTTGATTGCCGTTAGGATCCTGAGAATCAATGGTTGCTCATAGTGAAATTTGCATCCCGAGTGCAACGCCATATTACGTGCTTGTGGAGGGTTGTAAAAGTCAAATGACGGAACGATGCTGTTCCCGGGAGGGGGGTTGCGGAAAAATGGCGAAGACAGAATCAGGACCGATATGAGGAAAAAGATGTGTGAAAAAAAATGTAATCCTTCATAGAACTTTTGAACTTGAATTCATTCTTTTTTTTTTATATTTCAGCCCATACGACCTAATCTTCTCTCCGATATCATATTCGTTGTATTTCATCCCCTTCCCTTTGGACCTTTTCCACGTTTTCTCCATTACTGGCTACTCTCGCTCTTTTTCTTGTATTTTTAATAATATTTTCTATTTTTATATGCAAAATCTTGGACATTTAAACTGTGAAATTTGCGAAAGAAACTTTCAAAAATTACCACTCTTATTCTCTCTTTTCTTCGAATACTTTTTTCCCTCTAACGCTGATGATTCCTTTCTTTTTTACCTTTACATCTCTTTACGTTTGCTCTCTGAAGGGTTGTCCACCATCTGTTCGTATAGCTACAGTCTCCTACGCGTGAACACTGACGCTATTCATTGCAATGGTCGTCTCGATGTTTTTTGTCCTAGTAAAGGGGATGAAATTGAGGGTTATATAGGGACTGACGTATAGATATAACGTTTTACGGGGGTTGCGAACCAAAAGACGTAACAAATGGTGGGGCTATGCGAGACGTTGGTGCGTATCGAACCGGATCACGATCACATGTATATATCACGTTTATCTAAGTATTAGGGGATGAAAAAGTAAATGTTACAAAAGATGCTGGAAAATTGTGAAAAAGACTTTCATTCATCCTCCCACAAATCATACGTAATCTTCTTCGTTTATAAGTAAAATTCAATTTATTTTCTTTTGTTTGATTTTATCAATTTTATCGATAGCGTATAAACAAAAATTATTAAACTTCGCACTTCGGATTTCAGATATTTATTTTCGAATATTTTTACCTTATTTTCATCCATAAGAAAATGTCGCTTGAAAGCATGCAGTTTGCTAAATTTTTTTCTTCGTTTCAAACGTAAATCCACCAATCAATGAAATGACTCGCGAATTGACGAAAATGTTATTTTGGATTTTGAATAGAAATTGTATTTCTACGTATCATCCCTATTTCGCATTAACTGATAAACACACTAGTAGGTTGGGTTAGTTTTCGAAATACAGATTCTGTGTCTTCACTTGAAAAACTAATGGTACCTGTTTTACCGACCGTTACCATACGCATACCAGCTCTGAGCTGTCGGTAAAGAAATTTCAGCATATCTTCCACATACTGTCAGTTTAAATAATATACAGTTATCTGCAGTACGTGTGTAGATAGGTGCGTTCGTTCGGGGTCAAGGTCAAGAGATTATAAAATGAAAGAGAATAATCTCCTTCTCTGAGGACTTATCAATAAGAAATTTGAATTACCGTAGATGAATAAGAATTTTTGATAAATATCAAGAAATCCCTTAAGCAATACATACCTATCACCCTGCCGCCATTAACTGCTTCACTATTAGTCACACATATAATATGAAATTATTATATTCTGAGATCTTTTATTTTTTTATTGCATTTCTGCCACAAAAAGCTCACTTTTGCCTAACTGCAATGGAATTCGAAATATAGGAATAGTGAGTTTTTCAATGAACCAAAGGATATTCATCGCCCCGCCCCCATTACTATACGTTTTCTGCACTTAAAGAATGAAGTAAAATACGAAGATTACTATTTTACGTTATTCCTTTAATCTGTTCCGCTAACCCTTTTCCACTATCCTCTTATACGACCTATACGTATATACTTGACTGTATATATGTATATCTACTCTAACGGAAGTGCCGGATAACCGGAAAGTGTGTCCAAGAAACGCTAATACCATAACAGACCAGATTTTCCTTTTATCGAGAAGCTTCTTTATTTTTCTTGGACGGGTCTTATTTTTTCTTGGATGGATACCATTGTATCGATTGGGGTGACGTATCCCGACCTTCTATGGGTATCAAAAATTTCTTGTACTTATATCATACTGTGCTGGGGGGTGGATTTGCCTGACCTGGGGTTGAACATGGGGATGGTGGATGAATGGCAAGGTTTTTCAATTTGGCAAAAAAAAATAGGTACAAAACAAGCCTCTTCAACGTAGTGGATGCCTCGTTTGTAGGTTCTTCAAAGTTTTTCTCTACTAGGGGTAGTTTTCTTTTTTGGATATTATGCACGCCTATCTGTGCGTAAATATATATATATATATTTATCTTGAAGGTAATACACTTTCATGAGGACTCCTGGCACTCGTCGTGACGCCCTCCATCTTGATTTACAGATTTCCAATAAGTGGGAAGCTCTCTTCTTCGAATTCCTCCGTTCAAGGATCTCCTTGTGACTTCCATACAAAGTGGCGTGCTCTCTAGTTTCGCCGATATCCCGCCTTGGTGATTTTCATCTAGAGACTTTTTCGAGGACTCTGCCAATGTTTACATGCTTTGAAAAGATTCCAGTGTCTTGTCAGTGGATCTACGAAGGCGTATCGAGTCTTGATTATACGAAGAGAACCTTCAAGTAGTTCGTGCCTGTATCATTCAGACGCTTTCATGGAAATACATTTTCGACACATGGATTCTTCCTTCATTCGTATTTTTCTTTTTATTATTTTTTTTCTTCTTCTTTTCATCCTGCCAAAACTCGTCTTACTCGTTTCTTATACAGTTACCATCGTCGTCCGTATGCAAGATGGTGAGACAAATTTGGAAATCACTTTAAATGCGTGCAGGCAACTTTTCTTTCTTTTTTTTTTTCTTATTTTCTTTACTCACTTTCTCTTATCTTATCTTCTATGTGACAAGGCAACCAGGCAATTTAGCGAGATATTCATGCAGCAGGCAAACATGTCAATGTCTGACCTATATAGGGTGTTTTCTCCTCGCTGGCGCGTCTCATTTTGACAGGCGAATACTTTGAGGCTGGCATAACAAGTTTGTAGCCTAGGGGGATTGAAATTGTGTTTCCCGCTCTTTTTGACGAGGAAGAGGTTCATGATGGAGTGCGGGAGGGGGGCGAGTAACATTTAATCTGAAGAATGACACTCTTCCACCCTTACTCGAATTCACCTGAATTCATAACTTGTACGCTAAGACTGCGACTTGTTTATTTATTACCTGCAGAAAATTGATCTATCACCCTCCTGCATCCCTTGTCAGAGTTTTATAAAGTTTCACTTGTTTATATACAATTTTTATCAACCCCATCTTCGTCATATTCGCTCAATGACGTTAGTTTTTTTTCCCTCCTTATTTATTTATTTTTTTTTTATTTACCTTCAACCCTCGTTCGTATCTCATTTCGGTAAATTACGTTTCGATCGATCTGTCTTCCCTTACCGTATATACCATTTCCTTGCTGTGTGTGCGTGTGCGTGCAAATGCCCGCGTGTATATGTGTGTATTAAATTAAGGTGACACACACACACACACACACACACACACACACACACACACACATATATCTACGTGCCGTTCAGACAATAATTCCGGGTTCATTGGGATCGGTAAAAACAAAAAGCGAAATGTGATATTCTTTTTGAAATTTTTGTTAAAAATATTTTCTAGAAATTTCTCTTTGACCTTTGAACGATATTTAAGGGATATTTTGTAATTTCGATCGTTCAACGGTATACCGATTTGTTGAACCCTTTTAGTGCCGATCGAAAAACGGGTGGCTATGCGAAGATAACCGGACGAATTTGACGAGTTTATTAAGGTTTGAGAAAAATCTCATAAAAACCAAACTAAGAATGATATTTAAAAAATTCAAAATGCACCGTATTACGGAAGAAAGGGAGAGTAAATGTAATGGCAATTTTATTGCAATATTTACTGAAAATCATACGAATAACGTCAATATAAAACATGATGATAAACATAGAACAAACAATATTTGCACATAAGAATAATCATCGTTTGATCGCAGTTTTATGTGGGTCACGTAGTATGAAGTATAAGTATTAAATTTTCAAATCAATTTTTAATAAAATAACCAATATCGGTGCTGAGAACGAAAGGATAACTCCATCGATGCACGGCAAGCGTCAGACCGATCATCAACCAGCATAGAATATAACAAAAAATTGAATCCAAAAACAATTCCTTCAGTTCTTTTGCAATGAAATTCGACCGTTTATAACGTTTTATAAATTTATTTTGATATAGAGCTTTCTCGCAATGCGATGAATATAGGCGCCATCGCATACGTAACGATATATCGTCGTTGGTACTTGCTTCGCAAGTGTAGCGAACCACGGCGTGTATCGTCGTCCGGTATTAAAAGGGTTAAATCTCAGGTATTTATTGGGCTTTATCGAAATATTATGAATTTACAGAAAAATAACACACAAAAAAATGTGCAAATTTTATTTTCTCCTTATGGACAGCTCTCAATGACGTAGTATCAGACTTCAAAGGGTTGCATCGGGAATTAAGCGTATATAGAGACACTCCAACGTTGATACGGATATATAAGAAATCCTTTTGCTAACTTCGTTATAACTTCTTACCTGCACCTTAATGAAATCACATCGCGTGATATTGTCGAAATTTTCAACAATAACCATATTGATACTTCTGATCTTTATGGATCTTCTTCACTGCGGGATACGAATTTACTGAAGATATTTTCATAAGCTATGGGTATTTGTTGTTATTTTTCTTCTCCCACCCCCTCCCCCCATCCCATTATTATTAGCACAATTTCACTGTATATAGAGTGCGTGCAGTCACTGTGTATCCTATACGATACAACACGTTCAGCATCTCATTGGGGAAAGAATTCTAGGGAAATTGACCTAGGGATTAATGCAATGTACATATATATATATATATGTATACACAGACACACACACACACTCTCCACGAGTAAAGTTTCGAAACAACGATAATGGAAATAACACGATAACTTTTATTAAACAACATTATCGCCATCCGTCAAATCGAATGTAGGGATTAATAAAATTAATTAAAAAAAAAAACATACAGGGGTTAACTTTTTCGTTGTCACCAGAAAAAAAAGTACAAAGATAACTGGAGAGAATCCACTTGACCGGTAGAGGGGGTCCCCGTCTTGATTTGTCAATCTCCTTCGTCGTACTCTTTTTTTCCCCCTGGCGAATTTTTTATTTACAAATGGCGAATACTCCTCGATGACGCATCCACGTGGCATCAACGACTATCGGGGACGCTGCGCTCGTAATAATTTTTTTCTTTTTTTTTCTCGAAATTTCACTCGGGTATAAAAAGAAACGAATCTGCCTCCGAGGCAGTCTCGATGATTCGCAATTAACAAAAAAAAAAGAAAAAAATAATTCACCAGGAACGTGTAAGGATGATTTCGAAGAGAAAAAAAAAAATTGAACCTCGTAAATTATTCTTTTTTCGCGAGCGTCATTTATTCCGTAATCTCGATCGACTCCTCGACTTCCAGCGATCTCTGCGATCTGACCGACGACGACGTCACAGATCTGATCGACGACGATGACTCCATCACCGATTTCGATTGCACGCTCTGCACGGACTTGGACGTCTTCACCGATTGGGACTTAACGGCCGACGAGATATTCGTCGACTGCTGCACCAGGCTGGATGCTGAATCGTTAACTGAAAAAAAAAAGTGCAAACAAGTTTTTTTCTCTCTCTTTTGTCAACGTAACTTAAAATTGAAAAAAAGTCTGGAGCATACAACAACAACAAAAATGAACGACCGAGCACCGAACTCGACACGAATTCTATATCTTGTAATGATATTTCCTTGTTAAACAAAGAGAGAGAGAGAGAGAGACTCCACGGTCCGATTGTAAAAATTTTGATACAAGTCCGAAGAGGCTTATCTCCCCCCCCCCCCCCCCGCTTCGCACCCTCCTCCTCTCGCCCTCCTCACCAACCCCTAACCATAAATAACGAAGAAAGATCGATGAGTCGTGAATCCATCGTGTTTGCATATATGAGAAGAACTAATGCGCAATGTATAAAGGGATGGGCCGAATCGGGGCGGGGGAGAGGGGGGAAGGGATGAGAAGAAGGAGGAGGACGAGGAACAGGGGCGGTAACACAAAGTATCAGTTAAAATTTGGTACCATGAAAAATGATGCTCGAATCTATTGATTATTGTGCAAAGGAATTATTTGAATACGTAAAAAAAAAATTATAAGAAAAAACTGGAGATAATGATTTGGAGTATTATTTGAGATTTTGGGTAAAGATTGTGCAAGCTTTACCTTTGGCAACCTCCATGGCTTTTCTGCTTTCTTGTTTCTTTTTTTTCTTGAATTCTCTGGTGACCTTTGAATCGTTGAATTTAAATGACAACGATGTAAGTCGGTCGAGTACGTGCGCGGAAATGGCGAGAGAACAATCGGGTCTTCGGCTTATTCTAAACTGAGACACCAAA
Source organism: Hartigia nigra (assembly GCA_031001745.1). Taxonomy (NCBI): domain Eukaryota; kingdom Metazoa; phylum Arthropoda; class Insecta; order Hymenoptera; family Cephidae; genus Hartigia; species Hartigia nigra. The sequence continues at coordinate 37,539 of JARPRG010000125.1, read as the reverse complement.
GAGGAGTAGGGATGCTGTAAGGATTCCACGCGAAGATGAGAGTGGTGGTAGATGCGGTTGGATGATGATGATTATATGCCGGTTGGCTTATGTGCGAGATTTGAGTCAGGAATGTTAGGTTATGTTTGTTCGTAGGAGCCAACAAATATATTCGGGGAATTTTAGCTGACTTGTGTGTATATATATATATACATGTAAAAATGTTAACATATGTATCCACCTTTATACACACGTGCAAATTTTGTCTGTACAGTCAATGCTCTCTCTCTGGCTTTTCTTGGTTACTTTGCTATACCAAACGTATCTCTGTCTTTGATCGCTTTGAAACTGTGTGCACGCGCCTTTACTATCCAATGAAATCGCCACTCTTGAAACAGTGTGAACGACGAGAGACCTTCTTATACGACAGTTCTGCGACGTAGAATTCACGCTTGTACTTCTTTCTTCGGTAGTGCGCCATCTTCGTGCGACCTTCACCATTTGGCAAGCTGGTATCTTACGATATTTTTCTTTTTCGTTTACTTTATTTTGGCATGATCGCCCGTAGACGGAAATAGTCCGTTTTTGGAATCGAGCATCGGTACGTTTCATAAATGATTGACTCGAGCAATAACGCGAAGTATTTACAGACTCTTTATGAGCTTTACGTAATTCTGAGTCATTTCATTTATTTTCCTTCTTTTTTTTCTCTCTCTCTCTCTCTCTTCCGAGAAAAATAATCGCTGTGGTCATACGTACGAGTATATGAACTTTAAGGAGGGAGATGGACATTTTTTTTTAAATATTATTTAACTACCATTATCCATTAGCAGTCATTAAGCTTTGACGCGTAATTGACTGCTGCTGAAATGTATACCTGGGATATTTGCTGTAAGGGCTGTGGCGAATTTTGGCGTTTTTGCTAAACGCTGTAAAGCCAGGATTTAACGGCGTCGTAAAGTTTGCCTGAACAAAAGTTCTACTAGATATTGGCTAAATGCGTTCAGACGAGAATAAAGGAGTGGCAGTTTTCTTCTTTTTTTTTCTTCAACATCCATCTTTGGTCGTGGCTAAAAGATCTTGCGGATTAAGGGGCGTTCACAATGTTGATTGGGGTATGTTATTCTTGGACTAACCGTATTGGAATTTATTCTTTTTTCTTTTGACTAAATCAATTCATTGAGAAGGGAGGAGGGATACAAGATTTTGTGGTTCGAGTGAATCCTACAGTGCCTTTCATCCTAGTTTATCCAAGTCCGTATGTCTATGTATTTTTCGATTTACGTTCTGGCAGCTGATCGCAACTTTGTCTCTCTGTTTATACCTATGTAGATAGACTATAGAACGCTTACAGGTCGTTTCACGTTTTACAAATAAAATTCTCCCTTGGGTACTTCTTGACTGTCCTTAATGTATACCATTATCTTGACTCGACAGTATTGCAGGTTTAGGTTATCCCATAAACATAAAACTATCTACAGGGCGTTTCGGTGGAATAATTTGAGAAGTAAGAGAAGCGAAAAAAAATGTAATAAAACAAAATTTTCCATTTTTTTTTCTTCAAATCTCCTCGTTACTATCCCACAGTCAGTTATTTAGAACAAGAACCAAAAATCTTCATTGTCCCCGGAGCCAATCGCGTCTCGTCCAGCTTATCCGTTTACTCGCGAATCTTCAGTGTCGAAAATTTGTTGGCAAAAATCCAAAAATGATTATAAATAAAAGTATAGCACCCGTCGTATATACACATACACGACACCAACTCACTGACAGCTGACCACCATTATCTCCATCTGTCCTTGGTCTTCTTTCTCACGTCTTTCAATTCTTTTTTTTTTTTTTTGACATTTCTTCTTACCACCTCAGACGTGTTCCATTTGCTTTTCAATGCTTCGACAGAACTTTTGGAACGTCTTGCACGCGCGTCAAACAATGACCCGAATCCATTTGCCCTGAATACAGACTAATTAAAAGACACCACTCTCTAGCTCTGACGACTTTGCCCATGCCCGTACCCATCACCATAACTCGACACAGCATCCAACGAATATTCATCTAATATACCCGCATCTAATGACAACATAGTGCCTTTGAACAGTAAACGTTAAGAGTTTCGATAGTTTCCTATTAATTTTACTTATCGATCGGCATACCGCCTGTATCATCGTAGCCACGAAATAAACTTTGAACGTACATCGTGTACGTACGCCACGAGTTTGAAATTTCGCTTTGTTCACGGAAGCATCGTGCGATACTAGCACTAATAGACTATAGATACACTACTGGGTGAGTACTCTCGTTAAGCGAAAGCTTCATTGGCAGTGTGAGTGGTTTAGGAAAATTCAAATAGATATCCCATCAAGCTTTAACATGTTGGTAGTACGTGTGTATATACTATATATTCATACACACGGTGCAAAGCTAAATTGAAAATTCCCTATAGAAATTTACGATCTGGTTCATATAGAACAGACTAATGATGCTGGATAAGTATCGGCATAGCCGGATACTGCGACGTGTCAGTGCTAAAATATTATACAAGATTACATTCAAACGAGGAATTCCGGCTTTGAATAATGAAGATAAATTGAAACGGATGACCAAGACGCTTGAGATCATCGTCTAACCGGATCCTGGAATTAAAGTGACGTCCATCCCGCTGATTTATCTCGTTGAATCATCTTTAACCGATTTTCTCGAATACACGTATATAGGGGTTTTAGGGAATCGGGGTTGTTCGTCATGAAGGATGATTCAGATCGTGAAAATTTGCCAGGGCCTTTGTGTCTGAATATTGTTTAATGGACTCGAGCCAAGTCGACGACTCGTAAGTTTGTCATAAATTATCCGTAACCCGTGAGAAAAGAATTATTAAGCTTTTTATTTTTTACGGTAGACATCATTTTCTCTGTACTTTTTTTTTTTCTTTGGACAAACTTCATAAGTAATGTTTTCTTTGCGCGACGATACGTAATGCACGACGTTACGTTTTCTTGGTATTGAGGCTCCTGCCACGGGATGTAAGAGTGAAATTAACCGACCCGTCGAACGCCGACAAATTCATTTCTTTCGTGACTAATGCCACAGACTTTATCTTGTCACGTTCATTCTACTGTTCATCGTCCCTTACCTAGCTGTTGCACGTATTTTTCACATAGCCTGTACTTGCGACAAAGCCCGACAGAGCATTTCCCTCTCTCTCGCTGTATCCATACAGAGCTGCTATAGAATTTTCTATCTGAACGCTGCCGTCTCATTGGAATGTTTTGGTTCTCTCTCTCTCTCTCTTTTCCTTTGGTCTGTCCCTATCCCTCTCTATCTCACTCACTCCGAGTCTCTCTCAAGTACATGCACCCACTCTCGAAATAGCAAACGCCACCTCACCTGCTATTCTAGCTATGCAACCTGAACGTCGCGTCGAGAATTTCACGGATATTTATAGACTCTTTTGAAAATTCGATTTTACTCGTTTACCATTTTCATTGCTCGGACAGTTTATATACCAAAATGGACCATTCTCATCCCTCTCCCTGTTTTTCCTCTCAAATTTTTCACGCCTTCTCTTCTTTGAAAATACACACAACGGACTCGCCCAGGGGCGAATTTTCGATGCCGTGGAAATAGCTTTGTGGCCTGCGCTCCTTTGTTCTGGGCGTTATGGCGAGAGAGACTGGGCGGGGATGCCTTTAAAAAATATTACTATAATATTAAAAATACAAATTAAAAAGTGCTTTAGAAATTTAATTCGCGATAATTCTCTCGCGGACTGCCTCTCTTTCATGTTAATATATATATCGCGTTACATTATATCCTGCTATACCAGCCTACGTATATTAAAGTCAAACATTCTCTAATAATCGCGATAAATATTTATTCACTTTTTACGCGTAGAAAATACGCCAAGGCGCTTATCTATGGATCCCAACAATAATATCCTTTGGCATAGAGATAAATTATATGTACAAAGTTTATGCTCGTTCATGCATATACAGTAGTGCGCAATTGAAGTGGAACACTTTAATTTTTGTGTATCTTTGTGAAACTATGACCGATTTCAAAAAACCAAAGACATATTTTTTAGGAAATTTCCTTCCTGTTCGAATGGTAAAGGTTTTATCCCGATCGAATACAAAATGGCTGAACGGCAGGGGTTGGAGTGAAATAATGCATTTTGGGACTTTTTGAAAAGTGCGAGAACCAGTAGTTCCGGAAGGAAATTCATATTTCTAACTATGGCACGAGAAAGAGCAACCTTCGGCAATCAAAAAACACCCCCATTGAACCCCTGTAGCATCTTTCTGGGGGGAGCTGCACCCCCTTGAAGTGAAAACACTTAATTGGCCATAATTTTCGAACGCGCCGGCCAATCTGGTCCAGTTTTTGCGAATAACCATCCTTAACGGTAATACAGATTCTCCCACAATTGTTTTTCTCAGAGACGATTACGTCACGAAGAACTCGAGACATCGCGAGCGCACCTTAAGCTTCTCCGCCATTTTTCATTAGGAATGCGATGAAATATAAATTTCAAATTTATCCTATGTTGTAGCCGAGATTTCAATGATTAAAATGCGCTATTAAATATTGCAAAATGAGTTCTGTAAGGGGTTAAATTTTTCATTTGAAAAAACGTCTGATTTTTGCACGATACTCGGGGGCCAACAGCTTGGCGCGCGTGGTGGGGCAATTGGCCCCCGAGTACCTTGGCCCTCACAGGTTGGTGGAGAGGAATTCCTCTTCTTTGAAAATAAATCATTTGCGCTAAAAGCACGTGAGATAATGTACGTGTGTGTGTGTATAAATATGTATAATAATATGTGTAGATCTGCGTACATGTGCGTGTACACAGGATTAAACGTCATCATGACAATGTATATGTTTTACCAGAACGTTTTTCATGATTTGAATTTCTATCGATGACGTATTGTCGCTAGTAATTTTCGTGTGTAAACCCCTAGTTAGTTTTTTCTCTCTCAGAAAGGACCAGGACAAAATGTTAAGTATAGTGTGGCTTAAACCACCTGTGATTATTATTATTATCGAAAGTCGTAATCGAGACTCTAATCGACGATTCTACAATATTTTCCTGGCCAATTGACGTCTGCGATAAAGAGATAGGAAATTATAGCTGTGCTCGGCCAATTCATGGTGTAATGACAAATTAGCACGCGAGCCATGCACAAAGCTTAGCGAAGCTGACAGCGAAAGGACAAAGGTTGATTGGAAGGTGAAAGGGGTCTTGGACAGGTCGTTTACTGTGCAGGAGTTTAGCTGTTGCCAAGTGGACATGCCGGATGTACGTATTGGCCCAACCCCTTCCGGTCGAAAGTAGGTCAAACGTCAGGGGAATGAATTTACACCAGTTGACAATTTAATTGACTAAAGACAAGATCCTTATGTATATAGTATGATTATGTTGAAACGACCTGTACAGGCTTGTGTTTTGTACAAGTAATTTGTAAGCTCGAGAGACTTATTAATTGTAAAGTGTACTTTCTGGTATACTTGGGGAAGTCGGGTACAGTGTTAGCTAATAATTATTACCCGTGAGTCTTTGCGACCCTGTGCTTTCTATTTAGGGACATTTCGTTAAACGTTAATTTCAGAAGTTGAAATGAATTTTCGCTTTTGCGTAGGACTGTACTTCGACTTCTCTTCATCCTTACGTTCTTACGAATTTAGATTCCCGTGTTTGACGAAGTTTTAAATGAGATAAATCTTGCGTTAATGAGATTCACTTTTCCGGGATAAGATTGATACCGGAGATCTGTTGATTTTGGAATGTTTTTTTTTTTTTTTGGCGGGAAATAGGATTGCTTTGAACAATTTTTTATTGACCATGCCACTCAACGGTTTATCGGAGATGCGATGTTAAATGAACTTATTAATTGGACTTAATGGAAAATACTATGCGATTGGCTGACTGTGTTATTGATAATAATAATTGCTTTGAACGATTAATTTGTTTTTATGCACATTTTCTGTTTTAATATTATCTGTTCTTTTTTTTTTACCTGCCAATCAGTCAGACTTTAACCGTTTGTAACGTATGTAGTTGTATATCTATCATCTGTCTGCGTTAGCTTACAAGGTACTACATGGTATGTACATAGAGCTTTTGATATTCCCTAGCAGAGCTTTGATTACAATTTAGTAAATAAATGATGAAGGCTCGAATTTCTATTGATCGAAATAATTGGTTAAGAAAAAATAGTATAAAATTTCAAACCCATCGTATTGCTGAGCAGGATTCAATTCATTTTTATCTTTATATATTTTATTCGATCTATCTTTTCTTTTTTTCTTTTACTTTATATTTTTCTATGATATTTTTCCAACGAAATTGCGATTTCACAGCGAGCACGTGACTTTAACATAGGCGGACTTGTACCTCCTGGAACGACAATAAAAGCTCGTTCGACTATAGTCCTGGCAACAATTCTCCAATTCTCCGTAGGACTTTTCTGCACACAGAACCAAATAAAAAAAGAACTAGAAACTCGAGCTTCGAGAGCTGTTACGACTTTTATTTTCGTAATCCAAGTAAATCGTGCGCGAGAATAAAAAGGGGTAACGAAACTCCTTTATATTCACAGGGTAGTTCTCGGATTCCGTTTTCAGTCGTCCGTCGTTTTGTATGTTCCTCGTAGGAACTTCGTCATTTCCTCTCAAATTGGCCGGAAGGTAGTCGAAGAATTTCTAAGGGGATAAAAAAAGAGTGGGTATAGGATAACTTCACGGTTTCTCGGCATCCATTTTGATTTTCTGTTCAAGTTACATTCACGAGAGAACTAACCTAAAAGTTATTAATTAAAAATCCACTTTACCTCATTTTTCGTAAAAACAATAATGACGTAAGTCCAATCGCAATACGTCCATCTTTAATTGCATACTGTACCTTCGCAATAACGCCACTTAATTGAACTAAGCTCGTTTAATTCGTGTTCCTAATGGGAGACATTAAAACAGTCATTGGATTTAGATATTCTATGCATAGTTATAGAGCTTGACAATTATGCAAAGTAAAATTATATCCCATAGTAATTGGCACGGCTTACAATTAAAGGCGTCTTATCAACGCCATTTTTCGGCACAAACTTAAGGGATGAGTACGGAGCAATCAACCCTTAAATCGAAAAAAAATGAGACGATATAAAAAAAAAATTGTTTTTTTCATTTTTGACTCACCATTTTTTTTTTCAAAATTCTTGTAACGAGTGAGTTACCGACCATCCAAAATTCTAGGTAATACTAATAGATACTAGATGTCTCTTGACACGTAAAATTATCCCTACTCCAATTGTAACTAGTAATATTTTTTTACTCGGGAAGCAATATCCTGCCGCGCACTACTCCGATCGGTCCTTTAATCGTTGCGAACGGAGTACCGAGCACATGACGATTAAGGCGATAAAGGTTTTCGTCCTGGGAAATGAAAAAAAAACGTAATAACCAGAACCATGCGACGCTGAATATTGACACGCCGCAGTATTGGGTATAGCTGAGGACAAATATCCCAAGGATTCAAGGATACTATAAGAAAGGGTTACACCGGAACACTAATATCGGTAGAGATTCAGAAATACATCATCATGACAATCTCAGACGACCTACGTATATGTTAGCATTGATGTTATATTCAGAGAACAAGAGACTTCTGATTCGTTCGTTTCTACATTCTTTAAGTTATTTAAAATACATGGTGTCCATTAGATATATGTATGTTATGATAGCTACTATACTCAGGTACGAATGTGTCCGATTATTAAGTTTTAACTATGAAAAAGAAAATCAGAAAAGAGAAAGCTTTTTACGCTTGTTGTTCCATCTTCAGAGTTATTGTATAACGTTATATTTAATCTTTATGCCACCTCAATATTAATAATTGTTCGTACATTTTTTTTTTTGACGTTTCTGTATTGGTAACTCCTGTGATAAAATACAATTATTGTGTTTTACACTATATTCTCAATATCAATTTTTGACTTTGTATTTAAAGGTTATACGCCATTTTAGATCCGTACCAACGTACGTGGTCATAGGCCATGGTAGTGGAAATTTCCGACAATATGTTTTTCATCGTTAACACATGATAACCAAGGGTGAACACGCAATCTCTTGATATCAAACGCTTTAGGTTACCTCACTGCTGTGTTTATAAGGAAAATATCGATACACGAGAATCCCAATTAGGATTTGCCAAACTTTGTAGAGCCGCGTGAATCTGTGTCAGGTATGTATACACGTGCCCCGGGCACGTCATATACCTGACTTTAATTACGACAGCCATTATTTGAATTAACGAGGATATTTTTGTTCGTCGGTATCACATGGAACGTTCTCGTTCTCATTCCAGGAAGCCGTCACGACGTCATGACGAATCACGTTACAACGTTGATGCTCGCATCGGCGCTGATATAAAGCGCTGAGATTTCATTGAGGTTAAAAAAAGTTTTTTTTTTTTTGTTAAGTATAAAAACAAGATAAAAACAATATTTTCTTAATTAACGATAAAATCCATTGTTCCTTTATCTTTGGTTAATTAACCGACCTATGCAGTGTACCGTATAGGTAAAATCTGCATATTTGGATTTTTTCAAGAAATTCTTTTCTTTTTTTTTTAACCACCATTGTTTCAATCAACAAGTATCGACGGTAATACATTATAAAATCCAGTGTCACGACCTCTATAAATATTAATGACCGTCGTGCTAATGACTGTCATTCATTTCTGAATTAATGAACACATGCGTTCAAGGATTTAATTTTGGGTCCCTACACGTTCAACCCATACCCACTCAACAATACATCATCCGACCCCGTATCATCTGCCTAAAACAATCCAATTTTGTTTTGTCCACCCTTTTCAGAGTATAACGAAAAATAATTGTACCTTACTTTTCAGGAACAGCAATGTGTCCGGCGAGAGATCACCCTTCGAAGGTTCCTGCTGTAGCGGTCAGGGTGGTGCGGTGGAGAGCCTCGAGAGCGACGTCGAGGACATACCGAAGTACAGGGTAATCCTCCTGGGAGATTCGGGCGTGGGTAAAACCGCCCTGGTCTCACAATTCATGACCAGCGAGTACATGAACACATACGACGCCAGTCTAGGCAAGTAATATTAGTTTATACGATACGTTTCGAACAAGAAACAAGTACAAAGAAATCGAGCGATTCAACTCCCACTGAATTTATCCAGTGGGTATGTCTCTCCAGTTGGTATAATAAATATCCGACTGTAATTTCCGCACGCGAACAGCTCGTCGTTAGTAACGTAACGTCAAAGCTCGCAAGCTCCTAACCCGGGTCCACTCAACCTGACTGCTTTTCCGTGGAAGCTTTCATCATATCCACTGGGATTCCCCTCTGGAGACTTTGCGTTTTTTCTTTTCTATAATCACGTGATACCTGAGCTTGCAGGATGGCCGGGATTGGATGCTTCTTTCACAAAAAGCTTGCAACTTCGACGAACCGTAGTAATTAAAGGGAACCGTTCAGAAGCTCCTCCGTTTCTTTATGATTTTTTGTTTTTAATATTATTATTTTTTTTCTTAATCATTCTCAGCTCGTCCGTCCAACTTGCTCGTCTTCTCCAAAGAAATATTTTCTGTCGTCATCAAAGTTCCTCTTGGCTAGACGAAGCTTTTACTGACACGCGAAACCAATGGTAATTGCCGTCGGGAATCTCTGGCGACCTAACTGGGCTAATTAATTCTATTTCGAATTCTAGACGGAAATTTTCTATCTCGATGTTGCGCGACTTCGTGCAGTCTAAACCGAGTGCACTGGCAGTACAGGCAGAGGCATATTGCGTAATAAGATTGTGATAAGGATAATCACATAGAGAGTGAGGGTGTTTCAGGAAAAGTTACTAATTGAGGTACCGGGTTAGTATGGGCAATTATCAAGCTTAAATACATAGAGACTAATGCGCAAAGAGTTTTTTAAAATTGCGTTGCAAACACTGAACTATTTTATTCCTCGTTCAATCTGGTTAATTGCGATAATATAAAATCTCACGTGAAACAGTATGGCGGATATTTGCCAGCCAAGGCTGTTAACGACAGAATCATTTCGAGGTGAAAAATCGATTGTGGCTCTCTGTGAAAGCCTACGACTTCAAATAATAATAATAATGCGTTCATTGGTACTACCATGGCCTCTTATATCCACATCGATCCTCGACAATGATCACGATTGATCGTTATTGCGCAATTCCTAAACGTTACGGCTATCTGCATCTGACGTTAGTACATAGAAACTCGGCACGGCAGATCACAAAGCCAATACTCTGGCGTAGTGGCATAGTCGAATAGTAGCGTATAGTCAATGCTAATAGCATGCTGTATGTCTACTGCGAGAGAGCGAGAGAGACAGAACGATACAGTTTACTGACCGTCGCTTTGGTAAGCTTTGACGCAGAATCGTAATTAAATATAATTAACCAAGATCCATATGATATATACGTGTACAGTAAAACCTTGATTATTCGAAACTATCGTGAACTCAGCCAAATTCAGATAATCAAAAAAAAACTCGAATAATACGGACTAAAGAGATAAAAGTACGTTTTTAAGTAATAACGTATATTAATTATATTTTTCTCTGATAAAAAACGTAGTATCGTACAACTTATGTATTTAGGTTAACTCAAACGCGTAAAACAACGACCAGAAGTAGCAGTGCATATTTATGGAGAAAAAAATTACGAAAATAATATTTAAAATTTCATTCGTAGAGAAATCGAAAAACGTCGATATTTTTGTCGCCAACTCGAATTAAACGACTCAGGATAATCAAAGCTCTACTGTATATGCGGGATTATATATGTAAAGTAATATACTATAACATATTGTACCATACTCTTTATTATACGCGTTGCTTAGGACGTATATAATTCAAGAATGTATTATTTGCCTATAGTGTACGATTACTGTGGGAAATACATATATATATATACACACACATTCTCTCCCTCTCGATCGTTTTTGATCTATGAGGTCCATATTGCACGCAGTATGCGATAATGGGAATTTTGTGTTAACCTGTCAGCGGTCGAATCATCTCTGCGACATTATTCCATGGAAACTGCACGAGTACCGTAAATATATATATA
>JARPRG010000125.1:0-26344 GCA_031001745.1 Hartigia nigra | reverse complement strand
ATATAGCATATACCTATTACGAGCAAGCTCATACTTGGCTCAGTCCCCCTCGTTATTATGTCACTTCCTCTGTCTCGACGTTATCCTCTTTTTCATGAATGATATGCAGAATTCTATTATTCTCATTTTTGTTTGAATTTTTTTGTTCTTCTTATTTCGTACTTTTATTCTCTGTAAGCACTGTCCAGTGGAAGATCGTTCTTTTAAGATAGTACGGTTACGTACCTTTCGATTGGATTAAGATTTGATTTTTGTATATATACTGTAGCAGAAGCGTCTGTAAAATTGCAGCGCGAGTCACTGGCTAATTATAATGATAATTAATATTTTAAATCAAGATATTTAGTCCACACCACACTGCAAATTCAAGTGGTTTATTCTAATTCGTCCATGACAGTCACTCTTTACACATTTAGAAGTGCGTGTTGTCTTGACGTTGAAACAAGTGGGAATAAGAGCACATTTGTAAGTATGTAAAAAGCGTCTACCATAGAAGGAATAGGGAATAATGCACTTGAGTTTGCAGTGCTTGCGCTAACAAAACTTTGAGATAGGAAAGTGGCTGTTTCACGACTAGATACCATCTATAAGAATAGTGTTAGATGTCGAGAAAACTATCATGATTACGTACGTCCCAGAAAAAAATAAGAGTTATCGGATATTTCGAGCAGAAATCATTGATCGAATTGACTGATTATTGGGCGCGTGGGCTTTTTCTGCTAGCGTGATCGAGACGATTAGACAACCTGAGTCAAATCTGACACCTATTCTAGCGCTTTCGAGTTTATTAAATTCCATAAATTGTCATGGCATATATCTCTAAAATCATGTCCTTTCAGACTATAATTATTATAACATTTAAATCTATTTTATATTGCTTCTTTCGAATATTAAGAATTACAGACATTCCATTGACTAAGTATTCCTGCCCATACTACCTTAAGCTGTATATCTTTTTTTAGGTATTCACGTAGGCGTATTGTTATTTATTGTTTTCGTCTCTATGCGTCTCTGTCTATCCTTCGTCAATCCGTACGAGCGATAAAGGACGCGACGTAATTCTACTCCTGCTAATGGATATATACAACGACGTGCTAGCTTGTCTGAGGTTCCCTTTTCGACGAAATCCTGCAGGAGCCAAAGTGAAACGATCGATAATAACCACCACCCTTGCCGCCCTTCTTACATCCCCTCTGTTTTTCACTCTGTAAGGTCCTGCAGACTGGATATTTGCTATATATATATATATATGGAAAGAGAGAGGTTTGGTGAGAGAAGGAGGGGTACATAGTACCTTTATATATTATACGTATCTATATTTAGATAGATGCTATAATCTCATGTTACTAAATTCTCCCGTTTGGATTAAAAGATTCTAGCTATTGCGTATAATGGCATTAAAAGGGTTGATTAGACAGACTTTTGTTATTTGACAAGGGCTAACGATTGGGACGGACGATTATTAATTTTTTAATGCATTTGTATTTGTCCACCGGGTATTTATATGTGTTGATTCAATTGTAAAATTGTTTTATAAAAATATTGCTTCTTTATATTCTTTATCGGTATATACATATTGGTTTTCTTGCAGATGACGAATTTGGCGAAAAAACTGTCTCCATTTTGCTAGACGGCGAGGAGTCGGAATTGACGTTTATCGATCATCCGCATATCGAGATGAGCGTGAGTATCTTAGTATTGTTATTTATAAAATATATATACAGGATTATTCACGGCAGGCAAACGCATCAGCTGAATTTGGACGCGAACGAACGATTTCATTAATCGAGACAGTGTCAACGTTGGTAAACAAATTAAATAATCTACAGCTTATGATGTTAACGATGTTACGACGTTAACTTTCATTTTTTTTTTTTTTTTTTTTAATGATGCCACACTATTCCAATTGACGAAATCATCGATTTGCAACCAACTTCAGCTGGTGTGTTTTCCGTGAATAACCCTGTAGATGAAAACTCATTACGAGATACCTATGCACGTAATCGTACGCAGTAGAAAGTTGACGGTAAAAAAAAAAAGGTTTTTTTTTTTTCTCTAGTGACAGTTACGAACGGGTCGCCATCTTTGTTATTAAGGATCTTTCGCTCTTTTTTTTTTTCGTCCTCGACCTTTTCCTTTCACGAAATAAAACTCGACAAGGACGAGACCAATTCGTCCTGGTAATTACAGGGGTGCGCGGTGCTTAAAAGGGAGTAAAGCGCGGGAAGGGCTAAGTTTAAATGAAGAACCGCGACGTTGAACGAGAGAGAGAGTGACTTCGAAGTGAAAATATTAAAGAAAAGGGAATCAAATGAAGAAATAGTTTGAAAACTCCAATATCAAATTTAGCAAAATCATTTAATCGTCGTTGTTTTCTTTTATTATCGTCACTGTGTATTTTATCGATTATTTTTACTCGTTACGTAATTTATATCTTCAAGATTTTTCTTGAATATTTTATTCGATCATCCTCTCGGACGATTCTTAAAATCAATAGGAACAGCTATCTTTGTTCTGTTCTCTGTAAAGTCTAGCCAGCCAATAATGACGGACATTTCTCTTTTCCAATGATTCTCTTTCCTTTCATCTCCATGCAGTGTGGTCATGTGCTCTTTTTTTTTTTCCTTTTGTCAGGAAACCTTGTAACTTCCTTCGGAATTAAGCCTCAGTCGTCACAACAAGTTGGATATATATATATATCGTAATTGCATCGACTGGCACGAGAATAGGGGCTGCTGAAATTCTTCATCTTTCATCCTTTATCTTTGAAAATCGATATCGCCTACATTGTATCGAATGGCAATTAGTTATCTACAGGGACTGTACGTTGGTGCCTCCGTTTTCCTTTATTTGCACTATTTACATACCTATTCTTAACTCGATCATTCGTCTTTGCCCAACACGAAAAAGAATTTAATTTTTTTTTTTTACTTTACCTCAAAAATGACTTTTAGTCCGATAATAAGCGCGATAAGACATAACGTTAATGTCGCACTAGCACATGAAAAATGGTGGCCCTGTAAGTACCAGGGCCCCAGGGCCGTATAGACATAATACATTTATCATTGTAGGGAATCGAATTTTCATTCCTTTCCAAATATTATGTGTGTACAGATATATATGTATATACCGTGTTAATATTAAACACAATGTATATGATGTATATACAGTGTGTACATACATGAATAGACCTTCTTGACAGTTTTTAATTTTCTACAGTCACGTCAAATAACTAATGAGCTTTCGTCGGATTTTCGAGAGCAACGAGTGAGTTAAATGGATTGTTTTGTTAAAAAAAAAAAAAGAAAAAAAAAATTCTATCTCAACCCTCGACTCACCCGTCATCGTCATACCGGGCGGTACGTCGTTGCGAAGTTAGAGGGTTGCTTCGTGACACTGGGACGCCAGATTAATATGAAATTAATTAGAGTTCTGATCCCTGTTCGGGATTGAGTCAAAATCTCGAACGAGTTCCTGTGGGAGATAGGCTTGACTTTATTTATACTCGTATAATATGACCTTTTAATAAACGTTAAATTTAAAACAAAATATATATATCTACGATATTAATTAATTTATTACAGGTCAATACTTGTGATTTGAACAAAGAAATGAATTTAACAAAAATAAAATAAAATTGAAATCGAAAAAAAAACGGAAATTGATTCACATGAAATACACTTTTAACTTAGATCTATGCACTCATAACCCATACAATCAGTCATATCCCATACCTTACTTATATTATCGTGGAATAACGATGACCGATTAGATCTTTTCACTCCGTGTCTGGTAAATTCTCTCTTCCGTCGTTTTCTTTTGGGATAGAGTCCACTTTCAATTTCTCCGTTTTCTCTCTCGTCTTTTATATTGGAAATAAACGCCCTAACGCGTTTAAATAATAAAAATAAAAAAATAAACATAGTAATATCAATTTTTACTTATCGGGATTATTGAAATTAAGTGTACCTGCTATATGATATTTGTTAGGCTTCGCAGTCGAAAGGGATCGCTCTTACAGTGACTTACGCTTATATACGGTCCCTCGAGGTGAGGGGGGACGATTTTAGCGAGATCTATTGACTATTCATAGTATCCCGAATTATCGGTCGTCGGTATGTGATAGTATGTTACACTCGGAACAAAAAGGACTCAAGTTCCAAGTGCTGTGAGTCTATCTATAAGACATTGCTGTATCGTATCTACTATATATAACGTAGTACATAAACAAAAAGGGTTAGCGGGAAATTCGAATGTCATCAAGTTGATCGCGCGAATAAAAGCATCGGCATAATCGCTCTTCTTCTAATGGCTGAGAGACACGTTTTGTAACTTCGCTTAATTTGATTTTTGAATCGACGATATATACTTTCCAAAACACTCCGTGCGTCATCAAGTCATCAAGATTGAGCTTTCGAAGTTATAGGGGATATTGCGATATTATACAATATATCGTAGTATTATAGACTATATCATAAAACTGTATATTACATCGTAACAGTATATTTTAGTATATTGTCTAATTGTATAGTATAACGTAGGATTACGAAATATATAATCCTGAGAGTATACAATACGGTTAGAGCTTACAGGTAGGGAGACTTTCAATGTTTAGGATATATAGTATATCGTACGATTACATAATACATGGTGCAGGTATCCAATATATTATATAAGTGTATATTTATATCGTTTCGAGTATACCGTACAGTGTATATAAATATACGTTCGAATAATAAACTTTGTCCTCTCGATCCAGTCCCAGAAAAAAATGCTCAACTTGTTGCGATAAAAACATGTCTGTGTCGGCCGATCAAAGTTTACCTTTTTACCTTCGCTCGATTCGCTTGGAATATGAAACGGAGAGTGAAATTCCCATTTCCAAGAAAATGTCCCGCGTTCACAGCCACATCTCCCGTCTTGGTCTCGAATGCCATTCGCCATAATTAAATTGACTAATTCACTGTTGCACTTTTCTTTTTTTTTTTTGTTTGTTTCAACAGGTAGAAAATTCCTTATCCACCTACGAGCCTCATGCCTGTATAGTCGTATACTCCATAGTATCTCGTGGCAGCTTCCAAGTTGCCGAGGAGATGCTGAATTATCTATGGCGCGAGCACTATACCCAGGAACGTTCAGTGATAGTGGTGGGTAACAAGGCAGACCTGGCGAGAAGCCGTACGATAGATCCTAACGGTAAGGTTCTTCTTTAAGAAGTGAGAGAAAGAGTGGGAGTGAGAAGGGTGGGGGTTAGGAAGGTAAAAAAAAAGTTGTCTCCATCTTTAAAAACTTTTTTTTATCTGAGCATTTTAATTAAAAAATATTTCCTCGTTTCTCTTTAATTTTCTGAAATTTCTCTTTGTTCGATTTATACGCAGAAGGCAAGCAGCTGGCTACTTCGAGAGAATGCAAATTCATCGAAACGTCCTCCGGCATTCAGCACAACGTGGACGAGCTGCTGGTTGGCGTTCTCAAGCAGATACGTCTTCGGGAGACGCGCGACAAGAAGCTACGACGTCGGGGCAGCAAGAGCACGATTTTGTCGAAATTGCACGGAAGTAAGACGGCCCTGTCGCTTAATCTGGCACGGGATATTTTGAACAAGATGTGCTTGAACGACATCAAGAGCAAAAGCTGCGAGAATCTTCACGTTTTGTAATTCGCTTAGGAGAGCTTCTTTCTTTCTTTTTTTTTGAATATTTTTTCAACACAATTTTCTTTCCTTTTGTTGTTCTTTTTTTTTTGTTGTAACTTTGACAATTTTCCTGTTTCGTTTTCACCGCTTTACATCTTTCTGCTCAGTTTCTTTCTTGGCTCTCGTTTCTCTGCTCTCGGGGTGACACACGTTGCAGGTCGTTTTCTGCTTTTCTTCCTTTCCTTTTTAATCGTCCGTCTATCACGGCGCTTTCAAGCTTTCGCATTCCTTATTACTCGTTCGAGCGCAGAGCTTATCTTCTTTTTTTTTTCTGGCAGACATTTTCTCCATTGTCGATTCTTTCTCTGTTGTCTGCTGCTCCTTTCCATAGTCTTGGACGTTGGATCTTCCTCGGGGACGAGCTTTTCCCTGCATCCTTGCGGCTAGACGAACTTGGGGCCAAAATCACACGGACTTGAGCTTTCACGTGCTTTCGCGTGAAAAATCACTCGGGAGTCTGTCTCACGGTAATACTTTTATAACGCGATACAAGAAAGTTGCGTTAAATTCTTCGCTTTATTTACACAAAGAAACGTGAAAAAGGAATGGAGAGTAGATTATAGATGCGAGCGACTGGATACCAACGAATGAATGAAACCGAACGAATGTACGCTGTTAGAAAATTTTTTGAAAAGACAAAAAATGAAAAATCTACAAGTCTGAATACATATACATATACATCCTCTTAAGGAACGCACGGCGTTTCGTCGTTCCTATATCTACTTTTTGAACGTATCTATTTTTCATACTTGCTCTATCACTATACGTACTACTGATATACTATTATACTTGTAAAACTATTTTTTTTTTTGTTTCTCAAGCGATATACACGATATATTTACATGTACTAAGAGTATATTTAATATCGTAGATTTGTATGAATATATCTGTAATATCTATGATCAAATGATATATATATATATTTAACCGGTCCATTCAAACGGAATGCTGTAAGGTTATTTTCTGTATATCTAGTATAACTAGGCCATCGCGACTGAACGGACCTGTATATCTATTATATCGGATATATATATATATCCTGCGATTTGATAAAGTGCACAAGTCGAGGACCGTCATGATAACGAGAGTAGCGTAAATAAATAATCTCAATTTTTGATTTCTCTCTTTTTTTTTTGCGTACAGCCTTTCAATGGCGTGAGTGTCCAATGCGCACGTGGCGATTTATGCACGTCATATTTCTCTGCAATGCAGTGATTTGATTATTTCCTAGTTGATGACGACGATGATTGACGAATGACGATGAGAGGTAAATATATATAGATATACACACCTGGGTGAAATACATGCCGTAGGAAAACTAGGCTACATAAATTAGAGCCCGGAACGTTTTATCGAAATGAATACGCGACGCCCTGTATATCGTTCGATCGATTATTTTTCTGTATAATCGATAAACAAATTTAATGATCGATTACATTTGACCGCAATTCATCGTTATCGTTAATCACTGTATAACTATATTATATAATGTCGGACTGTGTATAGGAATTTATAATATTACACGCCTAATGACCTATTAGGGAAAAGTGGACGATGGGGGGGAACGAAGACGAACTTGGTGGGCCAAAATGGACTACCCCTAAAATTAATTAAAGGTCAGGGCAATTATGATATTTTTTGAAAATTCCTCTGTCGAAAAGACGAAATTATTTCTTTCGAAGGAGGCCCACCTCTTACTCCTTTCCCGCCCATCCACACATATATTTCATGCGCCCCCTTCGTGGGTGTGCGAATCGCTGATAAGAAATAATTTTTGAGATAAATGGATATTTCTGTTTTCTTTTTTTTGAAGGAGCGATGGGCGGTGGAAATGTAATATTTAAAATTCAGAGGTTCTTGGATGTTGAGTGATTTTTTGTTTTCTCAGGGACGCTGGTTTCGTCCTTAACGACGCTGGTCGTCTTTTCACTTTCTACGGAATATCTGTAGTCCTTGTATACTGTAAATGATGAACGTATAAATTTAGAAAATAACTGTGCTCGAGATTTAAACGTGATACTACGGTCTTCTGTCTTCTGGAAATTTCTGACGTTTACAAATGAGCTTCGTGTACCTTCTTTTATAACACGTGCGCTTCACGCATACAGTGGATAAGGGATACGACGCGATGGCTTTCAGCTGTTCTCATTTTACACACTGTGAGATTTGCGGACGTTCATTTTAATCAGAGTGATCATCTTCCCACGTACCGGGTGAAAGCTTAAGTCAGAAATCTGGATGGCAGAGAGACGTTATACATAAATAACGAAAACATCCTGTATATTTTAAAGTAACGTTAGTGATCCCGTAAAAGACACTATACCGACGAGTAGCCGCGGCCTAAATGATATATTAAAGAGAGAAAGAAAAGAAAAGAAAAACAAAAATTAAGAGTATACGTATCCATAATTAATTATTAGAGACTGTCA
The DNA here is from genome assembly GCA_031001745.1 of Hartigia nigra. Classification (NCBI taxonomy): domain Eukaryota; kingdom Metazoa; phylum Arthropoda; class Insecta; order Hymenoptera; family Cephidae; genus Hartigia; species Hartigia nigra. The sequence goes on along the minus strand of JARPRG010000125.1, from coordinate 18,220 downwards.
TTGATATCTTTTTTTTTTTAATTTTTCTTCTTCCCCCCCCCCCCCCCCCCTATAAATTTCATTGCAATATTACGAGAAAAGGGTTTTCATGCGATTTAACAAATTTATTGCAATATTTACTATTGTTCAATTTTGTTGCCTTACTACTACCACCTGTAATAACCTTTGTGAAATTTTTATTTAATTCGATGTTTCTAAAAGAAAAAAACATTTACTCTGTGACAAATGTGTAATCGACTACACGTCATTGTTAAGCCTTATACGCTTGTATATATATACAGTAGTGTTGTACGTATTCGCTTGAAAATCCTCACCTCATTGATTACCTGAAAATTATATTATTTATAGCTCCGATCAATAGTACTCTGTACTCTGTTTTGTTAAGTGATCCACAATTTTTTTGTTTTAATATTCCTTCAATCCGGAGTTTAGCAGCGCGCTAATGAATTTCTATAGGGATTGTAATGTTTTGGGGGGAAAAGAAATAAAAATGTATTTTTTCGATTTTCTCTATGAAGCGACTGGTAGCAATGTGGGCGACAAGGACAGTTGCTCGAACGTTGTAAACAATTAGAAGGAGGTTCGATATTAATTAACGTAATGACCTGGCGTATCTATCGACGTGAAATGTTTAATAGTATAAAGATTCTTTACCGTGTAAACGTAACATATAACGTATGCATCGCGACTACTGTACATATCCAGTGGACCTAGTCTATTTTTATATAAGGGTTCGTTCACACGTTACTTCAAAATTAAGCCTCGTAAGTCATTCAACGTGATTACGACATGTGTGTAACACCTTAACATTTTTATATTTTTTATCTATCGCTAAAGCTAAAGCTATGTTACCATTCTTTTTTCTTTTTCTACATGACAAGAACGCGTTCGTTACTAGGACAAAACTTACTTATTTATGTCAATTTATTGTGATGGTAATGTAATTGCATAATATTTTGCAATAGTCGATAGTTCTTGTTCTATGTACTTTAGATAGTGGTTATAATGGGATACGACCACTTTAAGAATCGATGCGCACGTACTTGACAATCAAGTCAATTCCTTTTTTTTATTGCTCACTCTATAACGACACAACCAAAAATGTAATGGGCTCTTAACGTGTTTATGTGAGAATAAAAAGCAATACTCCGTGTAGAAATTAATGACGTATCTGAACTCTTGACACTTTCCTGATTTACATGCAGAGGTTTTAGGCGTTACGAAGACCGTGATCGACATGAACGATGCTTGGCTTTCAGAAAAAAAATTAATGTACGCTTAATATTCATGAAAGCTGATTATATTTCAATTTCACGGTAAAGCAGAAAGAACGATTCAATTTATCTTCACGCTTGGTTCTCATAGTCAGGATGGCAGTCGTAAATTAATTATAGATACACTCGAGCACGAGTACCTTTTAAAATTACATTTTCAGGAATATTCGGATCTGTCGGTAAGTAAGAAAAAAAACAACTCTGTCGGTAAACTATTTAAAGAAGATTCTTACGCAGAGTCGATAACTGAGCAACTGAATTCCGTAAAATGGCGCTGTTAAGGGAACATTGAACCTCCTTACTTACTATGCGAGTAAAATTTAAAGAAAAATCGTAAATAACAGGATTTTCAAAGAGATTCATTCCCAAAGCAGAATTCAGCGCACGTTTGACAAAGTTACCGATAATTTTGAGAATACCTTTATAATAATTAACTCAAAACTGAAAGAATAATCAGACCCGAAAATTTCAACTTGATTTTAAAAAATGCAATAAATTTCGGTTCGGGTCACTCTTTCAGTTTTGAGTTAATAACTGTGAAAGGAGTGTCAAAATTATTGTTAACATCACAGAATGTGCGCTAAGCTCGTCTTTTGAGAAAGAATCTCTATGAAAATCCAATTATTTACAATTTTCGTTTATATTTTACTCGCACTGTAACGAGAGGTCCGGAATCCCCTTAATAATACTGCCATAATTTTGAAAATGTCTTCAGGGTGCATGTAATAAATTTTATTACCCATTTTCAATAAAGTGTAACGGCTTGGATGAATCGTTATGTGAATATATATATATATATATATATATATATATATATATATATTGTATAGTTGTACATGAGATTATATACAGTAGAGACTTATTACATTTCCTCAATATTACAGCTCAGGATAACATTCTGAGCAGGGATGTTTGAAGTAATGATTTTCTTATGCATATATAATGGCAGTGTTATACAAAGCCAGTAGCGCTTGAACATTAATAAAATAACGAAAGAGAGAAAAAATAAATTACATAATGTAATTTTCTTGAAAAATCTCAGTAACAATGTTTATTGTCACTAGGATACGGATGCACAATACCTGTTGCACATACTACTGTGCATATGATTGTCAATATATACGTCGAGTAATTATGAATTTCTTATGCTAATCTCTAATTCGTTAATAACAAAAATAATTGCTTAGATCACTTTAAGGACTTTCTCATTTGTAATGCAGCATACAGTTACTTCTACCTTCTTTTCTTAGCTCAACAAACGACTGTCCGTTTTCGTTATATGATATAGTGTCGTTCACGTGGGGTTTCAGAATATGCTCTATAATTGTTATAATTATCCTTTTCTTTTTTTTTTCGACAGAGCACAGAGTCAAAATGACGCAAACGGCGGACTGGTAAAACACGAACAATTAATAATAATAATGAAATTTGATTAGAATTATCAAATTAGATGATCTTAGCCCAGGCGGCCAGAACATATGATTCTATCTCGCACTCGTTGATACCTCGAACGATCCTGAAGAATCCATTCTCACCCCAGCTGGTGCCCCAAGAGTTGGCAGCGAGCTAAAAGAATTAAGTATGATAAATAAATAAAGAAAAGGTGTAAACATTCAATTGCTAAACTTACATTGCATGATCTCGTTATGGCTTATTTAATTAATTAATTAATTAATTAATTATTACATACCCAATATTTAACAGGACGATTATCATCGGACACGTCTTCACCCCAACCAATTATTCTTACCGAGTGATAACCAGTGCGATAACTTTCAGCGATTTTCGAATGTCTATAGATACCAGTCTTATAGACAAAGAAATCTTGGTAAACCCTCATTGTGGCTATAAAGGATAAAGATGCGTGGAGTGAAAATTTTTGTTAACATTCTCATCTAAAATAATTGTTGACTCGAAGAAAAAAAAAAAAAAAGTAGCGAAGGAACGTCGGGCGTTATGGCGTTATGTTTTTTCTATAAAATCTTCTTCACCTTGTACTGGTCCAGATGTCATAATCTCCTGCATGATATCAGTTTCATTTCCAAGACGATAAGTTGGACCAACTTTGTACATCTCTTTTCTAAGTGGATTTACTGGCGCCCGACAACCTGCCTGCTGGAGACTGGCTTTCTTGCGAAGTCGGCACTTGTCGTTTTGCCCGATCCAGGGATAACAATCTTCATCTACTAAACTGCAATAACGATTGATTAAATTAATATTATTAATTTAAGTTAATGTAACGTGAAATAAATAATCACCCGAATTTTCGAGTGAAGAGCCAAGCTCTGTCCAAGTATCCACCCTTGCATCCTTGCTGCCCTCTATTGTTACAGGAGAGAAGATGCTGAGGACTTAATTTCACAGCTTCCGTGCCCTTACTCATGATGAAGTATCTGTCGGATGCTACGTCGACGGTCGAAATTGCCCAGGATGCTCCGCACCATCCTTGATCGTGAATATGAGAAATATCGCCTGGCCATTTTTGCCTGGCATCGAATTCTCTGGGTAACGCAAGAGGATCGTAGATCCTTGACACAGGATTCATTTTGTAAACCTGCAATACGCGAAGACGATTAAACGTCAGGAGTACTATAATACAGTGTTAAACATTATACTTACGGATTTCGATGGATTAAGAGTACCCAATTTGAGCTGTATACCCTCTTCCAAAGATCTACCCCAGAATTGAGAATAATTCGTGGCACTCCATCCAAGATAAGATTCCTGATAATTTACGTCATTCAGGAGTTCAAGTTCGACCAAGCAACGATTTTTCTCGCATAATACCTCGGCCAGTTTGTCACGAGAAGAACATTTGCTAAAACATATGAAAAGTATTTTGAAAAATTTTTAACCACAAAATTGGACGTTATTTTTTTGTCGTTGTAAAATAATTGTTTACCATTTATTACAATTGTCTTTTAAAGTCTGACCGTAATAGTAGCTCTTTCCTTTGAAGAAACATTCTGAAAGAAACATACTTTGATATTATCTGTATCGGTACCAAAGACATTTAATTGATCTTATTAAATACTTATTTACGTCTAATTTCCTGCGGAGGTGACGTAGTAACTTCTAATCCTCTACAGTGACTCCAATAATCAGGACAACAATCCTCCTCTCTCGTTCTGTTGCAAAAATCATCGCAGTAACAAAGCGTAGTAAGTATCGGTGCGTTGCATTCGTCCTGTCGTCCTAAGCAGCATCTTCCAGCAGGATATCTTCCAGCGCAATAGGGACCTGGTGGTAATCCACTGTAATCAGGAATGGCCTGTGTCGAAGACGGCAGTGAGATGAGGATCACTGTCAAAATTGCCAAAGCAAATGGCAGATAAGTCGTGCGGCACATTCTGAAAATACAAGAAAAGACAAAATAACAATAACAGGAAACTACAATTATTTCATAATATAAAAGATATTTCGTCATCCACAATCCTTGCTTAATAGATAAATCCATTCGATCCGATAATTTATCAAATCTATATACATAATGATACTTCTAGCCAAACGTATGACTCACAGCAATACTATTGCACACAATCCAAATTTAGCATAGAACATTAACATTCGATTATAACCAACCCTGAAAGTAGAGTGCAGTGTGTACACCCCATAAAAATATAGAGTCAGTCATAAACGATACTAATTTTAAGTCCCTAGAGTTATAGAGATATACATGCCAAAAGTGCACATGTGCATATCCGGTATGGTTTAATAATGGCGACCTCGTATATCGCGTAACGTAGACAGAACTGTTCAAATTATACGAGAAAGAAAAAAGGGAAAAGCGGAAGCCAGTAAAATCGTAATAGAATACAGAGTTATTTCCGGTTTTTGGGAAATTTTGAATAGCCAGTCTTAATCAAAGAGAGGATCGGTCACGGGGAAGTAAACAAAGGCAGGAACGTTAATTCTATTTTTGCGATTATTCAAATTCCGAAATTTAAATATGGCGCCATAACAACTATGCAATTCATTGTAACACGTTATTCTACTGTTTTTGCTTTCAGTTAATCCTTCGATTCAGCACGTTCAATTCGGAAATATAAGAAGACCAAAAAGACAGTAACAGATCGAAAATACACACGTTAGAACTAGTGAAAGAGACCAACTGTTGGCAAACGGCCAGGACAAATGGCAATGGTCTGATAAGTGGCCTGGTGCATTAATAATAACAGAAGATTCGTAATGACGCAGCTTTGTGAACGTTTATTTACATGGAATCTTAACAGTAACGTGCGATAGAAATTCGTACGACTGCAGCAGAAATAATATCTTTACGTTAGTTCGGTAACAGTTGGCAGCCATGACTGTGTGATTTCGTCAAGCTGTGCAATGCCCACCTGGTCGAGTCATCTTATCTATTTAGTAACAGTAACGAGAGGAACGAAGCCAAACCTTTGACGATTAAGTAATTGGGATACGAGGTACAATAAATAAGAGTCATTAAAGTTTCAAAGATTTCTTATTTCTAGGTTAAATCGCAATTTGTCATTGGTCCTTGAATATTCGAAACCAAAAGTATTTGTCGCGTAAGTAATTTTAAATTAATACTACGTGACACATTACAATTAACTAATTGAGTGTATCTGGACCGAAAAGAAATTACAACAAATTAATCTTGATATTTGTCCAATGAAAGATGACGTAAGAAGCATAAAATGTCCGAATTATTTATTATTAAAAGGATTTAATGGGAATCACACATATATATATATCAGTTAAGCATACAAGACAGAGTGCAGACTTGGACGTATCGGTTTACATATGGAATCTAGAGTCTCGTTCATTCTGAAGATGGTAAAGTAAATTTTCTCCCTGTCGTGTTACAATTTATATGATCGATCGATCCATTATAATATTGATGGAATCTACCAGACTGGAACGTCCATTATTGCTTCCAAGAGCTCGAATAATTCCTTACGCAACGTCTAGCCATAACAAGCTATGATTTTGCTCGTTTAAAGCCCGCCGGCATAGAGACAATTAGCTCGATCTCAAATTTGTGTTGTCTGCCTTCTTTTTTCTCTTACTCTCTCTCTCTCTCTCTCTCTCTGTAAACATAACAATTTCATTGACGCCGTTCAATTAATGTAAATACATAGACATCATATAACTGGGACGGCTACTTAACCTTATACCGTGTCACTGTAGTATGTTCCATAAAGTCATTTGGTTTCGTTAAAACGACCATTTTGCTTATGATGTATCGTGCAATAAAAGTTAATTTGCACAGACGCGTCGGAAGAGATATTAATGAAGATTGCCCCTCCCAAAAAAAAGGAGACGAGAGGAAGACAAAAAAAAGGACCAAAAGAAAAGGTGATACGCGAATGGTAAGAATCTTTAACGATGAAGTATAATACATTTTAGTAATCACGATGACTCCCGCCTACTGTTTATTTGTCAGATTCTCATCAACGAATACCTATATACGTGTCAAATACACGAAACAATACAGTGACTTAGAATCTACATATATATCGACAGTCGCCCGAATGGAAAATACAAATTTCATTATAACCCTTGACTTGAAAATATCGATTATCAATTTCACAACAAACCATAAGAATGAGTCATATCAATTTTGGCATAGTAATCCCAAAAGTCATACTTAAAATATACTCGGTGTAACACTTGAGAGAAAAATAATAATAATAAAATATAAAGCAATCATCGACTCACGATCATCGATAATCATTCGTATCGAAAAAAAAAAGGTAAAAATATATCGTCACCTACGTGAAGATAGCACAAATTAATATCATCGACGAGATAACTGTAAAGAGGGGTAGCACCCCTCCCCCCTTGCCCCACCTCGTATCTTATGTTTTAAACGAAATGTACTTCAAAATTCTCTCGAGGACTTCTGTATACTAGTTCCAGCATATCTCCTGTGACCACTGGTGCGTTATTAGTCCTTTGGCACAAAGTCCCATAAGACTCGACCTTCTTTATTATTACCTCTTCGATGACTCTGTATAACAAATCATATAAAGTGCTAAGGTACTGGCACGTTTCCTCTAAAAAGAGGAAGCCAAAAGGAATAGAAGAAGAAAGTGCTGAGCTATTGGCACATTTCCTCTAGTAGAAGAAAGCCGAAAGGAACTGAAGAAGACAGTGTTAAGCTACTGGTACAATTCCTTTATGAGGAGGAAGCCACAGGTAAAAGAAGAAAAAAGATGCAGTGCTAAGCAACTGAAGCGCACTGCTTGAAAATGATTTTATCGTAAAAATAAAATGTTTGGGGGAGAAGGAAGAGGTGGGGGGAGGGGAGGTGGAGGGGGGGGGAGGGGATGGTTACTTTATATGGTATGTTTGAATTGCTTAGTCCTGTAGGTATGTATGATTACCCTTAATTGCTCGTATGCGTGCATAATTAATAATTCAAAATATGAATTAAAAGAAAATTTCAAATTATATTATTAATTTCTCTGTGATATCAATCCTGACCTAGGTTAAGAACATTTTATCGGTTATCTCGCGAGTCATTTATAATCCCAGCTCAATACACACTCTGTAGGCATGTATCGATAATGATCTTAATTTCACTCACGTTATTCATACGTAACTCATGCAAATGACGTATTGTATCAACAGTTCCGATTAAATGATATAACGCGAATGACAAAGCGATGCGATAATCCAATACAGTTAATGCATCGACTCGTGTACGTTTATCAGTAATAAAATTGTATAATAGTTCTTGACCTAGTTTTCTTTCATTAACAGCTCATTTATGTGAAACGCATTGCGATTTTACTGATACAATTAAACAGTGTAAAGTAATTAGCTACCTTGCTCATTAGTGCCACTAACGCTTATAAGCGCGAGTGGAGTGGATCAAGACTAGAATTTTTCGATTGCGTCATATCCGCCATTGGGGTTATCGTTGCAGGAGAGTTAAGACAAGGAGATGAAAAAGAACAGAACGTAATTATCAAGGATCCTATTTCGTCGAATTATCACTGAGGGTTATTATATATACATATATGTGGTTATTGTATATATATTCTATGGTCTTATACATGACGCAATTATCGAACTTGTATGACGTCATATGCGTGAGTCTACCAATGGGACACTGTCAATGGAAAACTATGCAGTCTTTCGCGTAACGTCGTCTCTGCTCTCTTGGCTTTTGACAGTTTGCCAAGGAATTTGATTAATCGGTTGAACAAGTTTCTGACTAAGATTGTACATATAGGTTATGTCGAAGAGACTATAAGTATAAAAGGGAGTTTAGATTTGAGTGGGTTTAGATCGGATGATCTTAAGAAAGAAAAACAAAACAAAAAAATAGTAACAATAATTACAATGGATTATAAGAGTTATGTTTTATGTAGAATGATTAAAGTCAATGATTATAGTGTATAAGTAACCTGGTCATTAACTGGTAATTAATGTCCTTTTCGATGAAAACATTACGTCACGAATTGGTCGATGATGATCATCATTGAACAATTTCATGGTCGTATTCTGTGATTTTACGATAATCGTTTTATACCGTAATTATTGGATACTGGAATCTTTTGTATTTTTTTTTCTTTTTTTTTTTCGTTTTTTAGGGAATGCGGATGGAAGAGATCGTTATGGAATTTTTCCGATTTATATTTTCCATATCTTCCTGCGAGATTGGCTTTCAAGCAGATAAGAAGAGATTGACAATGCGAGTGAAGTGTTTTGAGTAGTGATGTCAGTACCTCAGGAATGCGATTATGAAGTTCATCTTACAAAACCGAAAAGGATATTATTACAGTGAAAGGGAAAAAGCTTAATAAAAAAATTATTAACGTAATAAAGTTTTCGAAGCGTAATACATTTTTTTCGAAAATTTATCCATAAACATTATTTTATGTAATTTCATGTTTTATACCTTACACACGAATTGATCGAAACACGTTGTTACGAAAGGTAAAAGAAAAAAAGTAATTAAATTTAAAGATTAAATAAAAAATATATAGTCCCTATACGAGTTGACCTAAATAATTATGCGAACTATAGTAATCACAAAGTGTGCCAGCGCATGAAAATTAATTATCCGTCAAATATTTTTATTCGCGATTGATTTGTCAGCTTTATCAATAAATGCTGTATCAGTGAATAATCAACGAATGATATATTGTATTAAAGTGAACCTTATGCGAACTTTCGTTATCTCTTTCGCTTATTGAGAACAGTTTATTTTTCAACGGGTTTTTTTGGTTACCTTCGCCATCCCAACTGTATGTATTCGATAGGACGTGCAAGTACCAAGCTCAGTCAATATTTTCGAAAATCACTCTGTAATTTCACTAAAAATAGATGTGGCTTAACGAAGGCAACCAAAGAAGCTCACGCAAGTGATGCCCTACATTCCTAAGTATACTATCTCTGTACGAGATACATACGTCCTAAATAAAATCAATTCAGATTTGATATCGAGAACGAATGATCGCTTAATTGGTCATAAGATAAGTTGAGATGACACATATACAAACAAGCTTGGAAGCACCTTATAAAGATATTCACAGATTGTTATCACAGAAGAAAGATAATAATGACATCATTCTTGTAATATATATATATATATATATATATATATATATATATATTTATATTTATATAATGTACAAAAAATCAATTCGCAAAGTTCCCTCCTAAAATCTGAGACAAACAAAAATTCGAGGTTCCCGAGCGGCCATTGTACTCGTATCAAAATTCAAATATAAAGTTTCCAGTAGCCATTGAACTAACATCAATTCACAAAGTGTAGATGTCACTAAATTCGGCAACGAAGCGGAATCTTAATAAGGACTGAGGGCGCCACGAGAATTTAAATGTCCCGCGCATACATAATACACAAAACCGTGGTCCGGGTCAAGTGACGTTATATTTCGTTCAACATCAATTTACTTGCGAAAGAACACATCAAGAATTCATTAATTGATCATTCATTTGAAATAAAGTACTATTATAAAGAATGATCTAATCAATAGAGTGACTAAATACAAATGCTTGCCTATAGTGTACGTTGCATACAACACGTTCGCGCACGGTGATAATAAATGTACGTAACTTCCGTTTTACATGTATCGTAACAATTAATCTTTTCACGTACCTTGACGGGCAAATTTCACTGACAGTCACGCTCTAAGCTTCTGGTAAATATAGCGATGACAGTTTAGCGCTGTAGTGTCTTCTGGCAACAGTCAACGGTTTGACAGTTCTGACCACACAGACTAGACTCTACATGTGCAATTATAATATAATTATAATATAAATATATATATATATATATATATATTATCAGAATAATCGCAAAATTCCTTAATCAATGAATCCAATAATGACGATTGTTGATGCAAAAAATCAGATAATTAAATCCATAGGTTTGTAAATCGATAACAATTGACTCGTACCTAACTTACGGTACTTACTGAAAAATTGTCAAATGTCTGTGGTACTTTGAAAATCGAGCCTTGAATTATTCACGGTGTCTGCTTGATAAATATTTCAAGCTTATCGGGATACCCTTTGTTGACATTGACCGTAGACGATCGGACCTGACACAGTGGGACATTCATCGATTCACACATTGCATTTTACATTGATGATTCACAGTCACGTACGACAATACGGCTACTGGACTTTAGCGATTTGCCAGTAAATATTATGTAGGAACTTTCGTGAATTTGTGAACGCACCTTAAGAATTTACGCGAGTGTTACGGTGATAGAATTTTGATAAGTTTTTCGAACGAGGCTTAAGAAGAAACGCATCATGGAAATGCTTAATAAATACAATATGGTGTCTTCCACGCTTTTGACGTTTCTCTCACGGTATTTAATTTCTATCTTGTCTAACCTATTTATGCATTTTGTCTTGGTGAAACGATTAAGTGAAAGAAGTTGATGAGTTTGCGAAAGACGATACCGATGCTCCTTGAGAGCGTCGAGGGATGCGAAAGAAGATTCCACGTTTATTAATAAATAGTGAAGCTGTCTAAGATTTAACCGTCGCAGCCTCCTTCGATAAAGAAAAATTCTTCACGTGCCTATTAAGAAGTATTGATATATTTTTACTCATCTTCAAATTCCATACCGTTACGATAGCAGATATTGCAATCTTATTTGTAAGTTTGAATTTATTGTTGTACCGTTGTTTTGTCTTTCCGTATATTATGCTTGTAACAATTGCAGGGAATATCGTTTGATCGATGGCGGTAAAGATTTTTCAAATTTTGTATTTTTATTTCATAAAAATATTTCGAGTATTTATCGATGATTGCTAATTCGGAACTTACTATGCAATTCACAGCTTCGATAAAATCGTAGCGCAAGTCATTCCGCTTGCGATGAAATTTGATAGCGTAATTGGAAACTTATGGATAGTCATGCTGATCGTCAAGGTCAAAATTGTACTATATATTATTTTATACGTTTAATTCAAATTATCTCAGGCGAATATGATTCCATGACATTGACAATGTTCAGAATCATTGAATTACATTGTACATTATGCGAATTCGTACGTACGTAGGCTGCTAAGAATTAATAAAGGTGTCAGTAACTTGTTAATTATTCAACATGGATTGGTTAGTTCCTTGTTTTAATCGAATTTGGCGCCAAGGTTCTTTGGAAAAATTCCTCCCAGAAATTTCTGTAGGTTTGACAAAGGTCAGAAGACAATTCGAGGATACGTAAAAATGTAATGAAAAAAAAAAAAAAGAATGAAGATATTATCCTCGTTTATTTTCATTTAAATTGGATAAAGTAAGACAAGATCATTGAGACAATGATTTTGAGATATCAATATTCTGTCGTTTTATCTATTTATTGATGAACTGATATATACGACTGATCCGTTAAAGTCGTAAGAAAGTTCTCCAAGTATGAATTATGACAGCGTTATCTTCTCATTTCGCTTTTAGATATAGAAAAGTGATATATAGTGTACTAATAGGACTACGAAATGATATGTAAATACCAAAATCATTAGTACCATATAGGTCATGACATTACTTAATCTCGTATCGCTATTTGTTGTAATTCGTACAATTTCGTAGAGCATACGCAATGGCATTACGCTTAAAAATTTTAATGTTACACTATTCCCATAAAAAGAGAAGTAGGTAGACACTCTCTGAATAACAAAAACAAATTTATTTCATCAAACCTATTGTTCCACTATCACATACTTTTCTAAAACAATTTAATTATTTTGGCACGAACCCTCAGTAAAGAAACTCAACGTTATTTTTATACATTGCCAAGAATCGTTTCGCAGCAGCCAAAGTGGACCACACAGAGTCCAATAAAAAAGAAGTCTTTGATCTTTTCCGCCTTGCAAATCCTCAAATCGGCGCCTCATTACTTTCAACGCCACAAAATAAACTACGTAAAACTGTCAATGCTGTGAATCTCAAGAATATATTTTTTTTTTGTCTTCTCTAACAATACTTAAAATCCGGCAAAATTTTGTGCGAAATCAAACATCAGTCTTACCTTACAGAATTGTATTGAATTGAATTCTAATGTCAAAGAAACAAAAGTTTACTCACATCACACGTTCCTGCTGAGATCCAGTGAAAATTTTGTTTTCACTACAAAGAAAAAAAGATATACATATATTTTATTAAACGAATTTGCAAAAACTCTTTCGATGTCAATTAATTTAATTTTATTCAACGTTAAATTTCAATCAATGGTCTCTTATCGTATGATGAATTATCACTCGATCTAAATGAATAACTAAGAGAATCGGTGCTTGCCGCTCGAAAGCGCGAGCCTCACTGACTCACGAAGACGGAGGTAAACGCAAGCTAAACTAACTCTCGGTATCACAATTCAGTTTTAACCACTCGGCGCTCAGGCTTACGATTCATACGCCTGTGGCAAAAGATGCCAGAGTTTCCTAATAGTAATAACTTAATGTCACTTTATTATTACATTAGAAAATTTCATTTGCGATTGAAAATACTTCTCTTTGAAGATTACATATGCTCTTATGACGCTAAACTACTTTATCTTCATGCATCTTAACGGTCCTGGAGAACGTGCCTTGCAAATTTTTTGCACAACAAGAATCGTCTGCTTACATTACGAAGTCGCTATCTGTCCCTGAATGATGATTCTAACCGAACCGGTACCTAGCAAGAATGATGACGTCATGAGAATCAATGCAATGTTTATCGATTATTGTGATAGCGAGGAATCGCTAAGTGAACGAAAATACTTGACGACTGATCAGAAGATATCGAGATTAAGTATCGATTGTACAATTTTTTTTATATTGTTTATATACCGTAATACATTTGTATGTGAAGAATTTTAATGATAGTGGCTAAAGATTTTTTATTGATAATGATTCAAGTACATACATACTGAAATATATTAGATTTTATTTACGGTTTTTTTTAATATATTTGTGAACTTTGCTAGTTTAGAGCACCGGTCTCGCCATTTTTCTTTTTTTTCTTTCTTTTTACCGATATACTGGTATGTATGAAAAAATCACGTTTAGCGACTCTTGGTCGTAAAATATTGTTTTTATCAGGAAACCACGTTGACATTATTATAGCTGAAAGTCATCAATTAAAACCGTACCTTAAAAACATCGTTATTTTTTGTTGAAGATTTTGATAGGAAATAATTTATAAAAAATGTTTTTTTTTTATGATGGATATTATTCACAGTCCAATGCGAAGCTCAGAAATTATTTCTTAATTTTAACGTTACTTTATATAATTTATTTAAATATTTAGAGCACTGATGACCGGTAGTTAAAATATTCAAAATTTTTGTGTGTCCTGTACAAAGTCACATGACTTTTAAACAAGTAATATATATCTTGATTTTTACGACTGCGCGAAAGAGTATATATTTAAGTAACTGTGTATCGTGCGAAGGATGTTAAAGATAATGTGAAAAATTCAGTTCAACGATATTTTTAAAAAAATCCTCATGCGAGGCGCAATAACGAAAATATGTGCAGCTTTCGTTACTCAAATAAAAAAGGATAAATATAAATCATTAGCACTCGCAATATTGCGCGAAAACATCGTTCATTTTTAAACGTGATGAGTCAAGTGATTCATTCCGAACTCGGTTATTTCGGCTCACGGAATTTCACAATATACGCCAATGGCGAATTTCCAAAAATTTCTCAAACGGTTTTACGGGCAATTCATTCTGACAGGTATATAATGATAAAGAGAAAAAAAAATGGGCTCGTCCGGGATTTGAACCCGGGACCTCTCGCACCCTAAGCGAGAATCATACCCCTAGACCAACGAGCCACTTGAAAAAGAAAAATTTAACTTTTCAAACAAACAAAAAAACCTACGAGTCACTTGTGGTTAACGATGATATATTTAAAACATGTTTGTTTAGTTTTATTCTTATAAATATACAAAGTCAAACGTACGACTAACATAAAGTATGACGAAAATATAACGGGTAAGCGAGGTCAGCGTTTCATACGTCATCATATTAATCATTTTAAGGATAGAGAACTACCAGCTGCGACAATATAGCAAACCTAGTCCGCTTACATATATGTTAAATAACTTCAATATAAAAGCATTTAAATTAGCAAACAAGTCTACTCATTTACGGATAATTATAACCAATAAGAAAGAATCCTCGAAACTACCATGTGTTATTGCAGGACTGTATAAAAAGAACTTAAAAAAAAAGACTGTCGTTTAAGATGCATTCACTTCTTTTTTTTCAGACGGTAAACACATCCAGCCGCTCAAGATAAGTAGGTCAGCGCACTTTTTCGTAATACGAAAGCCAATGTAATGCTGGAAAAATTTAGGTCGAATTTACGTCTCGGCCTATTTTTAATTACTTCATTAAGCTTTGGCCTCCTTTAATACAGCCGAGGGCACACGAATACAAGGATTTTCAATACGCCAGGCTCTTTCATCTGGCATATACATATACGTTTATTCAAGTATATTATTTACATATCCAATACAGTCACTGCATTCCCAAATAATATCAAGAAGCTTGTATAGTGATTCGAATTAATTAGGCATTTCTTTCAGTCCATGTAAACTTATACTAAACACACATAGTTGACCTGTCATATATTACAAACGAGAAAAATTATTGAAATTTAGCCGACATACCGGCGCCGTGGCTTAGTTGGTTAAAGCGCCTGTCTAGTAAACAGGAGATCGAGGGTTCGAATCCCTCCGGGGCCTCATCTGACATTACTAAGAAAAAATGTTAGTATGAATATTAATTTTTTTCATATATTATAAAAATAATGCAAAACTATAATAAATCCAGCATTGAATTAACTCGGTAAACGAAATTTAAAAGAATTATCAAGCTATGTAATCTTTGCGGAATCGCATCCGGGATAAGGTTTCTCTCTGGACCAAGACAGGACATCCTTACGGTCTATAACATCCTACTCTTGGTTTTAATTTCTTGAATGCTTAACCAAAACCTAAAATGCGGATGGATCTAATTTTAGCTTTATTAATTTCGGAAAACAGCAACTACGGTACTAATGAGCAGCTTAATTGTCCATACTGTGAGAAAGTATGGTCAATGTATGAGAGAGCGAAAAAAAATCATTAATTAATAAAAAATAATAGCATTATCGTTGCGAATGAAAAATCTGGAACTGATATCACTTGTCATCGATAGTTAATTATTATAATGAAGATGATACGACGCGATGCCACGTGCAGTCAAGTAATAACAGATGTCTTGGACTCGTATGATTTACATAAGGAAGTTATTAAACAATTAAAGATTCTTCATACGCCTAAGAAAACTGTCAGAATTAATTTGATTTACACAAATTCTTTTGCATTGTCGCAGTATATCATATGCACAATAATACTTTGTATAATCGATAACGAATCTACCATGGTAACCGGTGCTGTCTAAAACCTCAAGCTCTATTACTTATACACGTATCAGTTGATCAGCATCAGCAAGGGAAACTAGAATTTTGAAATAACTACTTTATACGGTTAAAAAAGACTTACCTTAATTATGGGTAATACAGAGAGCAACGTAACGAGTGGCGTAAAGAAGCAAACTGACGGTTCCTCCATTCTACTGTACAAGCTGGTAGACCTGAAGGGTAAATAAAGTCACTTTGCCTTTGAAGACAGATAATCGCGAGTAAACGAGCCCAAAAAAGATAGGAGCTTTTATTTTCGGAAGCAAAGCAAACTCTCTTGTTTTCTCGAAGGAATTTTATTATTATGGTTTATATTAGGATCGTTACTCCTTTATTATACTTTGTAATGAAATGGGTCAGGTAAGAGACAGGAGTATCGATTAATCTGTTCGCGAAATGGTATATTTCGATTTTTTAATAATTTAAAAGAAAAATGATTATTTCTCTTGAAAATCATTTTCGTGTTATTCAAGACTGACAATGAGTCACTATATCCATTTGGAAAGTGAAGTGCTAACGCGCTGGTAACGGCTCGCCATCATAAGTGGATGATCCAAATACTTGGAGTCATGACGCAATTTCTTGTATGGTCGATTTTATTTTAATACCACGATCGAGTGTGATTTGACGACGTTTATTTATCGCAGGTGGTGGATTACTGGTGGATATGATGAAAAGGGCTGCTCAGACGAAACAGTTCGCAGAATTAGATCACGCAATGAGGACAAAGGTCGAGCCATTTTTGTATAATAAAGGAGCAGGAAAATGGATACCTATTGAGAAATTGGTTTTATTAAGAAACAAAGAACGTCCTAGGCACAAACTGGTAAGACAATTGATAAAAATATTATTTTTTGTATTATTCAAAAATTATAGTACACAATTATTTCAGCTGCCTGTTTTAAGAGCCATGGAGAATCCTGCTGATTACGATATTAATAAAGATATCGAAAATGAAGATGTAGACGAGACGACAATAGGTAAAATTTGAGATTTTGATTAACTCCGGACTCTTGATCAGTTTAGTTCATAATTAATTAACGTTCTTTGATATTTATACAGATAAATCCAAGTACAGGCTGGTTTGTTGG
This sequence comes from Hartigia nigra, assembly GCA_031001745.1. Lineage (NCBI taxonomy): Eukaryota > Metazoa > Arthropoda > Insecta > Hymenoptera > Cephidae > Hartigia > Hartigia nigra. The sequence continues at coordinate 942 of JARPRG010000125.1, read as the reverse complement.
ATATTAAGTGAAAGAGGAGCAGTGGGCGAAACCATTTTGCACTTATGCATGTTACATGCCACAGCGATACACATTGATTTGGGAAAGAGATTGTTACGGTTTTATCCAAAACTCATTAACGACATTTACATGAGTGACGAATACTATGGCGAGTACTTCAATTATCTTAATTAACTGTACTGATTAATCCATATGAATAATCATAATATTATATTCCTATTACGAAACAGGTGAGAACGTACTTCATATGGCTATAGTGAACGAAGAGCCAGCGATGGTCAAATTTCTATTGGACAGTGGCGCCAACGTGCATGAACGATGCTATGGGAATTTCATGTGTCCCGAAGATCAAAAAGCGTCCAGAGCTGATAGCCTGGAACACGAATGGGTTTGCGTTTCTCCAGAAACAAATTATAAAGGGTATATACATTGACAATTGAATATACAAATTTATTTAGAAAGACAATTATTAATATTATGAAACTAGAATTTGATGGGATGAAAAAAAAGAAACGAGCTTTTCTTTGATATGACAATAGAATTACGTAATACTATGCAATCAATGGGTATTTACATTGTTATCTATATAACGAATGCCAGTCGTGTTCTTGGACCAAAATATTTTATGCTCCTCTAATCGCATTAAGATTAGTTATAGCAGTGTTAAAGACGCGTGCTGTCTAGACGTGAAAACATTTAAGGAATGTCGATAGGATTTTATACTCGACTCTTTTATTTATTGGGTTCCTTAAGGGGTTATTAGAGTTTGACACTTTTGAGAAATCGATTTTTTTGTTTTTCATTTTTCGAAAGTATATACATGTAATATGGTTGTGTAAAAATTTCAAAACGATCTGAGCAGTCTTAAGTATATTTTTCAGCGTCCTTTACATGAGCGCGCGTACCTGAACGCCGAGCGCGCCAAGCGCACCAACCTGCTTT
>JARPRG010000124.1:77761-135945 GCA_031001745.1 Hartigia nigra | reverse complement strand
CGTAACCTCTACACCGGGTGACGACTCGGTATCGGTTAGCCAATCGCGAACGTTATCTAATCGGTAACCACGGCCCTATTGTGACCGTGAATCGAAAAATTACGTCACAATATATATACTCAAGATACAATATAATACCCAATGTTCTACAGTGCTGAGTAGATTCAGCAGGGAACGCGTGTACTTTGAATGCGGCTCGTTAAAACTTTACGGCTTTCCCGAAAATGGATTTTCCATTGAAGTTTACGTAAATTGGGATCCTTTTCTACCAGTGTTCAGCATGTTCACCAAACTCAGTTGGCCTAACGAACAGAATTCCAATTTGTAATGGCGAAAGGACAATTGATATTAAACTGCGGAATTTTAGCTGCGTGACAGTGCCAGAATTAAATTGTTTAAAAAAAAAAGAAAAAAAAAATTATTTAAAAAAATTTCACCGAATTTTTTCTCCATATTTTACTAGAAAAACTTTTGTTCGCCTGTTATCGCACTAATTAGCGAGACGTTTATTCCATATGTTTACCGGGCCGAGTCTTTAACTTAACTCGCTTAAGTGGCTCTTTGTCAGTGCACGCTGTTTAAGCAATAACTCGATTAAAAAAGCTGCGCCAGGCCGAACAATAGCATTTAATTAACAATAGTGCTCCCCGTACCCGAATCGGGTTCGCTGAAAACACTTAGAGAATCATAAGAACATGAACTACCTTATGAGTTGCAGTGAGCTGTCCTTCGTCTGCCTGCTACGTTAATTATGCAAAATTAAAAATATTTTTCCCAACCAGCTTCGGTTGGATAAAATAAAAAAATTCCAGAATACAACCAACAAGCTCCTATATAACCTAACGTTAACAGATCCGTGTATGAGGTCAAATAAATTAAACCCGGACCCTCTTATTGTACGACGTACGTATACAAGTAGGGAACCAATTAAAAAATACCACAAGTTACATAACCAAACCCGACATTACATAATTTCAGTAGCATACGAAATTTTCATGAAAATTTATATTTTTTAATTAATCAACTTTTATTAACCTACGAACATTAACAAATTTTGATACGTAGATATAGGACAACTTTAAGTAGCACTAGCAATTCCGTGAAATTCCAATTGCCAGAATAGTACAGCAGCTTCGTTTCCAACTAATGTCAGGGCTGTCCAAATGGTTGAACAATTGAATAATTAACAGCGTTATAATTACAGTCGCGTAACCCGCACCTATTAATTATACATTCACGTCAGAGTCGTCACACGCACGATTCCCCCCCCTGCCCCTCACGTCGGCTATCGCAGCCGGCTTTCCAACTCCAGGAAGTTCCAGCGCGTCAAGGGGTTAACATGCCTTTCGTAAAGGCCCATATACCGGATGAGTGCAACCTGTCAAGAATAGGTTATAGTGCTGGGTAAGGTTACTCTGGCTTTTGGGTGCAGAGGGTGGCTTCCTGAAGAGGAGTGCGGAAGGTTAAATTCGGTGACGAGATACACCGAGGGGGGTTCCTCTGTTCAACTGGCTCCATGAGTTTGACCTGAGTTCCAAGTGAGTTATGCCTTCTCCGTGAACTCCATCCTCTGGGGAATTCCTATTCAATTTAACATATCTCAACGGCACCTGCTAATTCCCTTTTGCATCCTGAGGAACGTATTCTTGCTAAATGGGATAATGGAAGGAAGAACGTAAGAGGAATATCTGCCGTCGCTTCATGTTCAGAGATTATTTTGAAAACAGAGGAAATTTTTAAATTTGATTATTTTTTATGTTGGTAGCAGTTTTTATTTATTTTACATACGTCATTGTAGAGACGAAGGATCTAAGACCCTCCTGTTCGCTCTTATTGATCATTCCAAGATCTAGTGAGGTAGCACTGCAAGAAATGCTGTACTTAGTCAGTCGTTTACTTTGGTAATAAATATACAAAGCTAAATGTTTAAGGTGGTTAATGATCGTTCGACGTTCGCTCTTAGGAGGAGCGACAATTATTCGCGTCTTGATTGAAATCCCGTGGATCGTAGTTGAAAAGTAATTAACTTTTAATCAAGAAAGTTTACTAGTTCCAGGGTTAATCTTAGGTGCTTGAACTCTTTAGGCCTACGAGTGAGTTTTCGTCTGGTTCGTAAGTGTCGAAATTTCTAAGTGAAAAGGTTTAGGAATAAAAAGTTAATGGTTAACATTTTCTGATCGATCCTCCGACGCACTTTTGCTTTCAATCGCTTCGCAATTATCAATCTCGTGGGAATTTCGTTTTCGTCAGAGGTACCGAGAATGTCAGAAAGATCTGTTTCAAGGTCTACTGAAATTCCAGGATTTTCAAATATTACCAGATCGATGTAATTCCAGAGATTCTTGGCATAAAGTATCCGCGGCAAGAACAAAGCCAAAGGAAAGTTCACGTGATGATAAGACGGAAGCTTCTAGGATGGCGGAGACGAAGGATCTTACGAGTGTGAGAAGATTTCTGGTGCCTCTAGAAAAGTCATTATTTCAAGGATCCAAGGATCGTTCGAAGACGGGCTAGTCGACTTTAGGACGGGAAAGAGAGGAGAGGCTAGATGGCGGCCGTTCTTTCTCGTAGATGGCGCCACTGTTCCTCTTCCCGTAGGATCACTCTCGCATTCACAAGATACGCTATCACATTTCACCGCATTGATGGAATTCCAAGTATTTTCAATTCCCGACGACCCAACCCGTGTGTACCAACCTACCCCTTCGTACCCCTACACGACCTACTCCTTCTTACATGCCGATAGAAGAGTCAAGACTCTCGTTGTACTTGGAGAGGAGGGGAGCCTTCGAGTGGAAATCGCATTTTAATTCCGTCGAATATTCCGTAAAATTGGAACACCGACTCTCTCGTCCAATTCAAAAGCATTCGATTCAAAGGGTCGCACTTTTAAAACAATCCCTATAGCTCTTTCCGTATCATTTTATACTTACGATCACTGGTTAACGTAGTACGCAAAAAAAAAAATGACGAATTCATGTAAATATCCTAAGAAAAAATTTAAGTCGCGATGACAACATTCTATAAAGTTATTTTTTTTTAATTACCTCAAATTTGCCAATTCTTAACAATTACCGGACGTTCTCTATCTCCCTGTGTTAAGCCATTCCTGTATCACGACCTAATAAACTACACAGCTTTAACTATCGAATGAAAATCAATGTTAGTCATTGATATTTGCTACAAACACTGTCCCGCAATTCAAAGCAGTAAGTGTCATCCAATCCATACCAGTGAGCATTACTCTGCACTCGTGCACGCAATCCTCTACGAGAAGCAAACGAACGATCGATTACGATAACAATGAAATATTGTTACTTCGTCTGTCCGAAAAAAAAAAATCAATAAAATCCCATACACGCAATATTGACATCAATCAGTCATACAGGAGCTTTCGTGTAATATCAGAAAGTGAATAGACCGAAAAGCTTTTATATTATGGTAAACAAAAGTAATGCTTTCGATAATCGCAAAATCCAGATTGGTCGAATAATCAAAGATTAGGTAAGGACCCGACGTATAATATTTGTCGAGCCGATGAAAGGGGTTGAAGAAAACAAATGAATAAAAAAAGACATTAAATAAAAATCTTATATCCCGGAACATAAAGAAATTCTTTCTTCAAGATATAGAAAGCAACTTACCTCTTAAGCTTTCCCTACAAAGTTCAACTTTCCAATTGAATTTCAAGGCGGCTCGCACAAAGGCGTATTTATGAAGCGTTTACCGGAGGGATGAACAGCTTCCCGAGCAACGACACTACTAGCAATGCCTAGTAGCTGTAACGTTACTAGAAGGAGATATACGTATACAGGTTAGTCGAAGCGCGGATGGCTGACTTGGTTGGCTGGCTAAAGTAGATATGAAAATAATTGAAAAACTTTAAATGGACTCGAATCTTGTTTACGGCAGGTGATCTTATTCGAATCTCGACATGTTTCTTCTACTTACTAATCTGGCAAATATCTTATTTCTTAAAACTGTATGGTACGTCACCAAAGGCACACGACAGTACTATACTCAGAGTCCAAAAATATTGTTAATCAATATTCACGTTAGCGTTCCCTTGATTACAGGAATGCAGTAACGGGCACGTATACGTGTTATCAATATGCAATGGTATACTGTACTATTAGCATGTAAAGGCTACGTGTAATCAGCTCCAACCCCACAAGCGTATTATTCCAAAGGTACCATATAATTATTATGAAATTCTCGGAACGTGTATTACATTCTATTTCTCTTATTGTATATATATCTCTTTTTCACCATATACATTACTAAACAGTACTAGGTACTGTTATCGTTACACGCGATGCTACAGTCGTCAGAGAGAAGGTTACGCTTGGTCGGTTCGTGACTAATTTCTTTTACGATTCAACTACTTTTTATCTAGATAAAGTTATCGCGCGTAATGGATGCTTTGGTTTAGCATTGGCAAATATTACATAATTTCAGGAGGAACTTACCGTGCGTGCGCTTTCGCAGGATATCAATTTTCGCTGTCTGCTCTTTATATATAGCTTTTTGGAATGTAGACGATAAGTACGTTACCGGGCTGCAGCTCTTACCAGATGAAGAAATACCTGTGGAGAAAAATACAATGATATAAGAGATTCGTCGAGGGATGGATGAGGTGAAGGGAAAAGGGTCGGGGGGAGGCGAAAAAGCACAGAGAAATAATGAAAATAAAGATAAAGAATAGGTGTGGGCCGATGCCATTGGAGATATAGAGATAAAAAAAATGTAACTAAGACCAATTTACTTTTTCTTCGACTGCAAGACATAACACAGAGAAATATAATTGTTCCTTTGCTTATCGTCTCCCAGCTACAGCTGCAAGATGGCTCGTACAACGAAAAGACTGGCAGTACTTGGATACTCGGTTTTTTTTTTTAAATTCTCATACAGCCAATATTCTGATAGTCGATTAGAGGATATAGATGTAAAATCGATAAATTGGAGAATATATTGGAAAATTGTTGTATTAATTACGGTTGGATAACGAACCTGCAGATTTTATAGGATGGTAAGGAATGTATGTGTGAGATTGATGTATGTGCATTCTTTGGTATATATACGAATGGACCCTTCGCTTAACTATTTCAATTCGACGAACAATGCTGGATATTAGGGAAATTCTAGGAAACGAGATACCAGCGTAGTCTATTTTAACGTGGAGAGTGTACAGTGTGAGGTATTGTAATTGATTTTGTAATATCATGATAGTCTATGAAAATTATTCGAATTAACTTTCCACTTCGCGCATCGCTCGTCTGATAGAATGAAAAAGCTCCTGCAGAGAGAATTTACTGCGATAATATTAACAATGGTATACAGTAAGAGGATTTACAAGGTATATTTGCAATTTGTGGTAAAGCATTGTAATAAAAATTAAAACGGATTTCATAGTTACATGAAAATCAACCTAATACCCTCGAATACCTGGTTTTACATAGTTTCACAAGTTTCCCGACAGTAATTCCGGCCTGATAATAACTACTAGAATGTTCTCATGTTTCTGTGAATGGAACATGATAAATTTCGACTGATAACAACAGTCGAATGAGAATAATAATTTTGAATAAGATGTATAACCGGTCGGTATATCTAACATATATATTTGTCACATTTGTTTTTTATTTTCGTTATACTGAAATAACCCTAGACCAGTGTGACGTATGTCCAGTTCCTGCGTCAACAGCTGGTGGTCGTAATTGCGAGCAGAGATTGAAGTAAGCCGAGATGTTGTGAACTTTAATTACTCCGACGAGCCATAGAGCAATGCACAGAGGTTACAGCTGGTGCTATAGTAGTGGTAACAGTGCTACCAATAGCTATGCTTGGTACTGCTACTGCTGCCACCAGCAGTAATGGATACTGTCGCACAAAAAAAGGGCAGACTATCTTTGTCCATTTGTCAAAAACATGTCGGCCATTAAGCTTTACTTTACATTTTTTTTCTCTCTCTCTCTCTCTCTTTCTCTTCCATTCCTTAACTCAAACCGAGTCCAGGAAGCAGCTCCGATCCCAAAAAATCTGGTTGTATTCCAAGCAGATCAAAGAGGTTGAATTTTTAATAAGACACAAAAGTTTTACACTTGTACAAAAAAAAAAAAGAGTAAAAGAGGGACAACGGGACAATTGTTTCGTAAGCGAAGAAAAATGCATTCCGCAGAAGAAACATTTCTCTTACTAATTAAACGAATTGGTTGTAGTTTCCTCGTAAAGCGCTCCAAAGTTGCTCCATGGTGCATTCCCGTTTTTCACTGTATTATTTGCGCGTGGAAAGTACGCTAAAGCGCGAATTGTGTTGTTAATTAAACGGATTAGCCAGTTGACAGGAGTAATCCCGTTATTAGATTATTACGTAATACGCGTTACGTACCCCCTTACGAAACTAACGTTTCTTGTTCAAAGACGGCGTCGAACTTCCCTTGCACTTTTTATTGTACTGACAGTAATGCTTGCATAATTTAATCCTGTCGATAAAGACTCGAACTTCCGTATGTGGATCTTGCACGTACTTAAATACCAAATCGTCGGACTCGATGTATCTTCTGTAAGGCAATCTGTAGATGCACTCCCAGCCAAAGCTTTCAGCAATTTTGGCAGTGTACCTGAAAGAAAAATAAATTATTGTCATTATAATCGATGCATTTAAGATGCATTTCTTATGCGCTTAATATACCTGCTGGTACAGTCTATACGGAAGAGGCTGTAGCCACAATCTCTTGCTAGGAACCAGCTGTCCTGTATGAGTCTCCTGGCCAATCCCAGACCTTGATAATCGGGATGCACCGTTACGTAACAGCACTCGAATATTTTCAGAACACAAAATCGTTCCCAGAGATCCGGCTGCAACGTGACGTAGGCGTAGAACTTTATCAGATCCTTGGCTGGACCACATTCGCAAGAATTAGCAAAATGAATAGCACGTTCAGGATCCCAGGGACAAGAGCCTGCGTTTATTGCAGCTCCTATTATGCAATTGTCCTGTCTTCTAGCTACTATCGTCATTCCCTCTCGCAAGTGTTCCTGCACAAAGTGCATCAGGGATGCAGGTGGACGGCCTGACAGTCCTATATTGACTATGCTGGGCTCGTGTTTGAAGTACGTTTCGCACATGAGATTCATTACGTTGTCATAGTCCTTGGGCAATGCAAGACTGGTTTTGAAGGTAGGAGAAGTCTGAAAGACAATAACTAAAATTAGAGAAAAAAAAAGAATTATTTCTCAAATTCTATCTCAAATATTATGATTAAATATACTTACTGGACATTTCGTAGCAAAATTTAGTTTGAATACACGTAGACGCGACGGGTAACGATGTGAATCGTGAACGTGAACGTCCATCAGTGAATAATGAAATTTAATGGGTATGGTAATTAATCTCCGTAGTATAGCAGCCATTATATAGTGTTACGAGAGATCATAAAACTTGTTATAGAAGACCATTAATTTTGAGAGACAACATGATCCGGCATTAAAAGAGGTTAAAATATCATATTTGACAGAACGAACGTCACTTGTCACTTTCTCGGTTATTTCCTATGCGCGACTAAATTCCATCGATCCGGAAGACTGCGCGAGAGCAATAGTCCTTTTTATCGTGATCGAAGCCATTTCCGGTTTCCGATTTACAGAGTTCTCTTCATCATTCTTTTAGCGGTGCCAAACGCTGCCCTGAATGTCGAAGAATTTATGACTACGGTTTTGCGGCTGGAGGTTGAGGCTAAGCGCGTCTGATTTTAGCCCGGTGGTGTGTAGTAGCTATCCTACCGAAATAAGCCTTAGGCTGGTCCACACAGCCACCCTGGAAGGCGACCAGACGATAACTCAGCACCTCTATTCATTCATAGCCGTTGTGTGAAGTGATATGGGTGGCAGCCTGCAGACTGGCTGATTTATGTATTCGCAACGCGTTCCAACTACTCCCGCACGTACTTCCCACTCTTATACCTATACCCGTTTCCATGCTCCGCGTCCCCTGCGCTTCATTGCATCCCTGGATGCTGCGGCTTATTGTTGATGAATGCATAGAGCCAGATACTCGCTGAGCTCTACGAAGAAAGAAAATTCTTTTCTACTGGTACTCGTTGTTCTGTTTTGCCAGATGCCACTGGAACACTATGCACTCCAATTGCAATCTATAACGACGACTGATGCATCCCTATGCAGTTGGACATTGCAGCAAACGTAACTGAACTTTTATTCTTCCTTGGGTCAGAATGCAAATTTATCTCGGACCGCGAATGCTACGGACGTTATTAATATCCATTAATCAGGGTTGGTGGGATTGGGAGGGGCCGGGGGGTGACGGTTCTGACCCTCTTCGATTATTAAAACACCTGCTGTAACGTAACGGTTCCACGATTATCGTCGAAACCAAAAATTTGGATTCTGAAAAAGAATGCAGTTATCATATACCAATCGATATAAGCGACTGAGAACAATGATTGATTATCGATCCCCTTCTTTTTTTTATTAATTATTTTATTCTACCTTTCTCGTGAGCATTTTGTCCTGTGGATAATGTCCATGTGTACGTTCGCTGTATACTTTGAATAGTTATATAGCTTCCGTTAAGAAATTACGTGAGAATTGTTTGTCTTTTTTTTTTTATAAAAATCAATCAATCGACTATGTTTCATTGACCTTAGGATTAGACGCTGCTACTTTCACTTCTATGTGTACGTGATATTATTGCATTATGCAACACGTGATTTTACAGGACGCAATAAACGAGGGGGTGAGGGGATAGGACAATAAAAAACAACGATCAGTAGATTATCCTTTCTCATTGAAATCCAATGAGACAAGCTTTTTCGTACAGGCATAGAAAAAGATCCTATAGAATTTGGCTAAACGAGCGATACGAATTACGTAAGAAAATTACAAACTGTGCTTAAGCTACAATTTTGAGGATTAGTACGTTATTGAGAATAAATAGCGAGATTAATGATAACTCATAAACGCGTATGAGTAAATAAATAAAAGTATAATCACGTAAAAAAAAAAGAAAAGGAAGACCTAACTTAATACGTAGGCTCTATATCTACTGTACATTAATTAGAATTAATAGTATCTCAGGCAATCCACCTGGCGAGACTAAGGAGCCTTGCCAGAGTCGCCGCTGCTGAATCCGTACTTTTTACCTTCAGCAGCGCCACTCTTCTTGGCGAATTCCTCAAAGTTACCAAAGAAGCCGCCGTAGCCTTCCTTGGCGGCATGACCTTGAGCCTCCTCCTGGGAACGACCTTTCTCAACCTTACCCTCCTTGGCAGCCTCGGCCTGAGCAAAGCCAGAATCGCTGCTACCACCCTTGTCGTAGGCACCCTCGACCGCGGCATGTTTCTCGCCATAGCGGCCATGTTTCTTGAAGTGACCACCCTTGTGATCGCTATCATAAAAGTCAGAGTCCTTCTGATATTCATCCTTGTGATAGACATTGTGAAAGCCCTTATTATTACGACCCTTGGCATGGCTACCCTCGATTTCAAAACTGGCTCCCTTTTCACCTGCAGCTGCATCCTTGTGACCCTTGTAATGATTCTCTCTACCAGAATGCGCCTTCCTCTTGCCAGCAGCTTCAGCGTACTCGCCCTTGTGATTCTCCTTTGCACTCTCACCCTTCTTACCCTCGTCGAAGACCTCAGCCTTCTTGTAACCCTTTTCACCCTGGGTACCCCTAGCGGCATTCTGCGCAGCTGCAAATTGCTTGCCAGCACCATCCACGTAGTTGACAGCCTTGACCGGAGTTGTCGAAGCAGCATCAGCTTCCGCGGAGCCTTCTATGAGACTGCTCTTCCGGTTGGTGCTAAGAATGATAGGTTCCAAAAAGGAGAGCTCCATGTGGTCCACTCCGGGTGGCTTCAGACCCTTATATTGCGCAGGTAACATCTCTGCCTCAGGATCCGCACCAAGTGGCAGCGGAAGGAACTCAGCATCATTAGCCTTTGACTTAGCTGTCGCTGATGCAGGTGCGACCGAAGCAGGTGCGTCCCCAAAGTCTTCCAGACCTTTCAAACTCTCGTCGATGAGCTCCGCGTACTTCTCAGCTGGTACATTCTTGAAGACGTACCCACTGGCTGACGACTCCAGGTCCGACTGCTTTGTCTGTGACACGTACATCTTGCCCATTTCCTGTTTGATCGGGTGGGCCCAGGAGCAGCCTATCAGACATGCTACTATCCAGCCCCGCCACATCTTTGATTCTGCAATCTTAATGCCCCCGTATCTAATATATGTATACAGTCAGGTATTACTTTATCGCGCTTTCACACCTGATCACAATATACGTGCGTGTAAATACGCTCTCGGCAAAACGCGCCAATATAAACTGTCACCCCCCAACATAATCCGTCTCTTTTATATCTTACGGTAATCGCCCGATCACGATATCCCATTGGCCGGTTGGACCAACTCTGGAATGCATCTGGAAGGACAGTCTTTCAGCTATTTCAACAAACAGTACGATTTCACGTAACAGTCCGTTATTGCGCACTCAAGGTTATACAGGTTTACGCTAACACCAACCAGTGGTGCAAGCCTGATCGAATGTTCGCCGAACCGATCATGCAAAGCGCCACTTTAATACCGAGAGAAGTAACGCTTGAAATTTTTACCAGATGCACATACCATCTTACACCTGCATCCTCTGGCACCATCCAAAGCATAGGTGTACCCTGTATGTACTCACGATCCATGATTTCGTATGCGTTATATGTAGAGCTAAGCAAAGGACACGTTTAGCCAGCAATACGATTTGATTAAATGGCGAAAACGTGTCCGAGCCTTTATTAGATCCTGGATAATTGGTTCCGTTGTACGGCGAATGACCGTGACTAATACTAAAGTCTCTTGCGTTATCCGTAGCCACGGATATGGATTCAGCCCCGGTGAGACAGCCCGCTAAGGTACTTTGCGGTCCACTAAATTACGCAAAACGTTCGATTCCATGAATGCCAGACTATCGGCACAGACTGTCAATAACGTGTTGTACTTGAATTATTAGCGGCCCTGGCATGACGCTATGAACAATGATAATATATTCACGGTCCCTAGTGACACGACGGCATATATAAAGACAGCTGCCAGCCACATGAAGTCATACAGTTCTCGGCTCTCGGACTTCAGCAGGAGATAAAAGTGCATTTTGCGAATATTAAGGAGAAACGGTCTTTGAGAAATAGACGATAGATAATAATGAGGGTGTTGATTGTGACGATGTGCATGCTCGTAGCGGGGGCCAATTCGCTACCGGCTCAAATCGAGAGGATGACAGTGTCCAAGATGAAGATGTCTGACTTGGAGACTTCGGCAACTGGATATTCCTACGATCGTCAGCATGGACTTCCGGTGTCTTATGTGCAGTATAACGATCATGGTAGTGGGCATTATTACGATGCACCTGCACCAGTATCGTACGTGGCTACTGCACCTGCACCTGCACCCTACGGAACTAACGAAGCGGTTCACTACGAACCAACTGTTGTATACGTTAAGCAGGAACCAGTTGCCTATGTCAAGGAGGAACCTAATCATGTTTCGTATGTGAATCATAAGGAGTATGCGCCAGTTCAATCCGGATACGTAGTGCCACTTTTGCCGGAGAAACATGAAGCTCTTGCACCTTATTACGTGACTGTCAAAGCTGATGAAGTGCCGTACAAGGTCGAGGGTGCGAGTGAAGAGTATCACGATGAGGATGATGATGATGAGGATGAAGAGGATGACGATTCTGATGAAGGATACGAACATGGGGATGGTCATCATGAAGTGGCTCACGGTGACTTTGAAGTGCCGACCAAGAACTATGGCTTTCAAGGATTTGACAAGCCGAAGAAGATCGTTGGCCTTGAAGTGGAACTACCTACCAAGGTCGTGTCTGAACTTGGTGGACCTTACAAGGCAGCTTTAGACGCGTACCAACATGGCGCCGGTAAGAAATATGCAGCTGAGGCACATGCTGCTCATGGGGAAAAGGGCGAGAAGGGTTACAAGAATCATCATCAGTTTGACAAGGGTGAAAAGGGCGAGCACGACAGCCAACATCACAAGGGTAAGTCAAGAGTCACGATATGTAACAATGAGTTGAATGATCATTGTGAATTGTTCCACAGGTCATTACGATGAAGAGGGAGGTCACAAGAAAGCACATAGCGAAGCTGCAGGTCATTACGGTCATCACAACGAAGCGGAAAAGGGTGAAAAGGGTGCCAGCTATGGTCAACAGTCTCAACACAAAAAGGGACACAAAACTACTGGATTCCACAATGTCTATCACAAGGACGAATACAAGAAGGATACTGACTTCTATGATGAAGATCACAAGGGTGGACATTACGACAAACATGCCGCCTTCGACGAGCATCATGCAGCTGCAGAGGGTGGTCGCAAAGAGGGTGGCCATTTGGATTCTGCTTACGATCAAGCCGAAGGGGGTAAAGAGGGCCACTTTGAGAAAGGGCATGATCACAGTGCCAAGGAGGGTCACAAGGCTGAAGAGGGTGAAGAGTCCTTTCACGAACAACAGGCTGATTATGCTTCAAAGGGTGAAAGCAGCGAGGACAAAGAACATGGATACAGAAAAGATCACGGTCACCATCACTGATTACGTCACATCCGCCACACTTGTACCAACGTCTATTCCAGTTATCCCTGTTGTTTTTGTATATACAGTTAAATTTACTATAAAGTAATAAATTGCAAAAAAAAATATGTTAACGCAACTCATTGCTTTTACCTTAATTCACTGTGCATTGACGGACTGACATTTAATTTTAGAATGTTTCGATTTCGCGATCGCTCCCATATTCCAGGTGCAATTGGCTCAGGGCTATATCCAATTGTAAAAAGCAATATATTTAGAAAAAAGAAAAACACTTACCCTCAGTTCAACCACCTGATTCGATCCTTTTACAAAGTGAATCGTAACAATTACTGTTTCTTTGTAACGTGTAATACTATCACTTATCAATTTTTGCTTTTTATTAACATTACTTTTTGGTAAAAAGCAATACTTTTATCGAACGATTTACTTAGCCACAAAAACATGGAAAGTAAGAAGCACAAATAACATCGTATTGATATCGATCAATCCGTTGAACAATACTGATAGATTAAAAATGACTCTAAGAGCACTGATGAAAAGGCAAATTAAAAAATATCTTGTCGTATGTAAATTGACAAAATTTAAAAAATCATACAAAAGCATCTTTACGTCTTGACGTTAGAAACTTTAATGAGGCAAACCAATTGCCTTTCTAATCGACATTCTTTAGCATGTCCTTCGTGGATGTTATAGGCGTAACATGTGTCTCCTCGAGTCGTGCAACTACGAAAACAATAGACATTGAAGGCATTCTCCATTAACGAAATCATCACGGAATCATTCCCTGTTAACCTGATTAACTAATGAAGAAATATGATGATTTTTTGGGTCAGGTCATTCGGACTGGTTTACAACGTCTATACTGTCGCTATGGGATGTGCAACTTCTCTTTCATTCGGAACGGATGTACCAGGCGTTTGCACACGAGGAACCAGGCACTAATTAGTAATTAGATGATTAAGCAGCGATCCATATTATATACGTCAATGATGTGGCAATCATTGCCTGCGTCATATATGTTACCAAAGAATTTTCGTATATAAGGATCGAACTCTGACAATTTGTCTCATTCGCATCAGCCTCAGGATCTTTGATTAACGAGCACAAAGTGTGTAAAAAGTGTTTTGCACTTTTTGAGGTGGTTCGTGGATTTTCTTGGATCGAAAGAAAATGAAGTTTTCGTCTGTGATAACAGTGTGCCTGGTTCATCTTGTTCTGGGACATGATACCAGGGTTCAAGATTCTAGTGCAAACTCGTACGTTTCCAATATTGCTTCTCAGGATATGGAGGCCTCGGCTAGTGGATACATTTTCAACAGAGGTGCGGGACTTGGATCCTATGGTGGCTTTGGAGGGCTTAGATCTGGATTATCTGGTAGGTTTCAATTTTTTTTTTTCGTATTTTTTAATTGAAATGAATTACTGAAGTGGTACATTTTTCTTACTAGGCGGATTAAATCAGTTATCTGGAGGATCTGGATTTAATTTTCCTACCAAGTACAGCATTGGTAGCACTGGTGAGAGCTTGATGATGTATTCTGTAGGTTTATAATTGACATATTATTCAACCAATTTTATATCTACAGGTGGTGGTTTTGGTGGCGGCATTGGAGGTGGCATTGAGGGTGGAATCGGACTGGGTAATTACAACAACATCGGTGGATACGAAGCAATTGGCGACGAGGGTATAGGTCTAGGTGGAGGAGGTGGTCTAGGTTACGTAGGTAGTAACGTTGGAGGTGGAGGTCTAGGAGGTGGTCTTGGTTATGGAATTTCAAAAAACGGGATTGGCCTAGCTGGACTAGGAGCTGGTCTAGGGGCGGGTTTGGGAGCAGGTTCGGGTCAAGGGATTTCGAATTTGGGGGGCGGAATAACGCAGGGTGGTTCCCTGGGGTACGGCGGCATCACCGGGGTTGGTCTTCAACATGGACAATTCATTCCAGCGACGGTCGCTCTTGGGGGAGTGGGTCTAGGAGGAGGTGGTGGAGTCGCTAGTGAATCGTCCTTCAAAAAAGGTGGCGGCGCAGACTTTAAAGCCGTTCAAGAAGCAGCTGAGGGTGAAAAGGGCGAGAAAGGTTACAAGGTAGCCGAAGGTTTTGATAAGGGTACAAAGGGTGCTGTGGCCAAGGCTCAGGATGACGGACATTACAGTGAGTCAGGTGGTGCCAAGAAGGGCGCAGAGGAGGAGGCCAAGAAATACGCCGCAAGCGAAGCTGGTACCAAGGGTGAGAAAGGGGAGAAGTTTCACAAGAGCGAAGGTCACAAAAAGGGATCCAAGACCACTGGTTTTCACAATGTCTATCGCAAGGACGAATACAAGAAGGACACCTCGTTCTACGACGATGAGCACAACAGTGGTCAAGAGGAAAAGTATGGCTCTGAAAATGTTCATCATTCTGCTAAGAAAGGCGCTCACGAGAAGGCTGAGAAGCTGGATGCTGCTTATCAGGAAGACGAGCATGCGAAGAAGGGCGGTTTTACTAATGGACATCAATATGGCACCGTACAGGGACACGACCGGGAAGAGGGAGAAAAGGAACAGTACGACAATGAAATCGAATATGCCAAAAAGGCTGCTCACAAGGCTGGTAACGAAGAGGGTGTTGTGTCGGCTGATTCTTACGGAAAGAAGATTTATTGATTTTTTAATTACCTGTTATTTGTTACTCGCCGTGTTTCCTGTCCTGTTTAGAAATAATCTTCAGCTAATGAAATAAAATTATTTTACGAATCAATCGCTGATGAAATAATTCATTAGATTCTTTAGGGATATTTTCATTTATTTATGAATTTCATAAAAAAAAAAAAGCAAAACAATTATAAAACGTCTCATAGAAAAAAAGGTAGGTTAGGTTAGCTTAGGCGTTTCTTATTTATTCTAATGATGCTCGCTATGATCATCGTGATTACCGTGGGTGAAACTATGATGCGTTCCATAATTCTTGGCACCCTTATCACCGTAGTCTGTGTGCTTGTCATGATGAGAGTGATGACCCTCCTGGCTATCATGACCAATGTCATCGCTGATACCATGTCCCTTATCAGTGTAATCTTTCTTGCCAAAGTGATCATCCTCGTAACTAGAATCATGACCGCTACCCTCCTTGTGATGACCATCATTTTCATGAAAATGTGCATCATGGTCACCATCCTTAGTATAATGTCCTCCGCGATGGGCGTTGTCGTAGAACGTGTGCTCCTTTGTGTATTCGTCTTTCTTTTGAACGTTGTGATAACCACTAGATGTGGTGCCCTTTTTGTGACCTTTTTTCCCACCGAAGTGACCACCCTTCTCGCCCTTTCCCCATTCGTGATGATGACCATGCAGAGAACCTTCGTCCAGATGACTTTTCTCATGTCCACCATGTTCCTTGAAGAAGTCTCTATAATGATCACTACCATGGTGACCATGATCATCCTTGTCAAAGAAATGATGATTGTGATGTCCCTTATCACCCTTAGATCCATGACTGTAATAATCATCATCGTGTTGAGCATTTCCTTTCCCGTGATGATGATGATGATGACCATGATCACCATGATCACCATGATCACCATGATCACCATGATCACCATGATCACCATGATCGTGGTAATGACCATGATGGTGACCACCCCTACCATGATCGCTATTGGCACTATCTCCATGTCCACCAGAATGTCCAAAAAAGTGATCGTAATCACTATGATATCCGGAATGATCGTCATGACCACCATAACTTCCAATGTCATAGTCACCATGACCAGTAGAATCGTAGCCATTGTGATCCCCATAGTCTTTAAGAAATTCACCAACATAACTACCAAACTCTTTATCGTGTCCATAACCCCCATCATCGCCATGACTTCCATCAGTGTATTGTCCACTATGACCATCATCACCAATACTATAACTAATATGTTCCACTTGATAGTCCCCTTCCTCAGGTGCTTCCAAATTTTCATGGGTACCATCATCCACAGTCTCTTCCTGTACCGCAGGTGCTGTTTGGTAGCTTTCGTAACCAGCTTCCGGTTCTTGATTTTCCTTGACTTCATAGTGAGCAGGACCAGTAGAGACCTCTGACGAGGGAACGTGTATCAACAATGGCGCCTTGTCTTTCTCAACACTTCCCACCGCAGGAATCTTTGGTAAAATAAAACTAGCCAGCAAAGGCGCATTAGGCACTTTAATATTGAACTTCACAGGCGCCAATGGTTTCTCAACATTATTCAACGACGGCGTTTTGAAAGTTTCAATACCATCCAACACGGTGACCTTCGACACGGCTGGCTTTTTACGTGACTCAATATCAACCGCGAACGATTTTCCCAATTTTCCAAGATCAATACTCTTGAGCAAATCGCTCAACCCCAATGAACTTCCTTGTTCAACAGCACCGAGCTTATAGTTTCCAATTGTTCCTGGTGCAGCATAGGCTACATTGCTACCACCATTTCCACTGATTTCTCCATCCTTTCCTACGGTGTAAGTTTCGCTCAGTTTTCCAATATAATCCGCCTTTATATTCGAGTCAGATTCCGGCTTCGAAGAATAATATCCATGTTCAGGCTGGACGTTCACGATACTGGATTCAAAATGTCCACCAAGTACCGGTACAGCATTTGCATGATTATCAGGTTTAACATACCCAGCAAAGTATCCTGGCTGAACATCATCGAAAGTCGCTTCAACATTCGCCCTGTCTTTCTGATCAGGAGCGTAACGATCATTCAACGATGACTTTTCATTAACCGTACTATATCCAGACGGTTGATACGCCGTCAAATCAGTAGCAGCAACGTCATCCTTCAATCCATAATATCCCGCATAAAGATTCGGCTTATTGTCAACAGCCTCAACATGTTCAACATTCACCTTATCCTTTGGCAATTCGTAATGAGCATACTGATGACCATTAAGATCATTATGACCATTACCACCATGAGAAACCGAAAAACCATAACCCACTCCTACACTGTACCCAGCATCCCCATCATTAACACGTGCACCATCGTCATCTCTATAAGCCTCAACTTGACCCAGTCCCTTGTTGACATCAGTTCCAAGTCCTCCGTCTTCTCCAGGATGCGGATGGTGCACCTGGTTCTCGTACCCACCCGGTTCCTGGCTCTTGCTCTCGTGATGATAAGAGTAACCTGTCGTCTGCGCCTGATGATCGGCCAATGATTTCTCATAGATCTTTTCTTCCTGCTTAACGATCGGATCGGCGATCGCAAAACTTATCGCGTATGCCACAAAGCACACACCTCCAACCAAACACCTCATGTCCATCTTCCTATGTTACGCTCTCGACTATCATATGCGCGCGATATGTGATGCACAATTACGGAGGGGGAGGGAAAGGGGTGGGGGTGGGGATGAATTAAAATTATTTTCAACCAACTGTTGTTTATGGACTACTAACCAATACTAAAGAGCGAGGAGCTCACTTCTAGATATTTATACGCCACTACGATCTACGTACCATTTAACCCAATGAATTCCGGTGATAAACAGGTACCAGCCATCTTTTTATCCACGGATACATATTGGATAATATAGAGCGGACGACCACGTAACCAAGCACAATGGCATCTTACGTTGGGGAACGGCCCGAGAACAACGTTCGGGCACGACGATGCTATTACAACGTTAATTCGATACGGTCGCTGAACGGGACAATCAACTTTCGCAGCACCACATCTATGGTTATCGGCTTCACTTGCATACGGCAAACAATAGGTACCGATCGTGCGATGGTCGAACTCGGAAAATCGAATTCGACGTGATTATGTAAAAGACGTATAAAATATCTATTGTCTTCCAAACAACGACTTTTACAAATAAAATATGAGCTAAGTACTGTTTTACCGATTATACGAAAGTGGTTGTTCGAATGACTTGTGATAATTGCAATTAATTAAATGACCCGAATCAACTGGTGCAACGATGTCTTAGATATTTCTTGCGATTTCTTCGTGGCTTCGCGAAGCTGCATTCGCCACTGATGCTTCTCTGTTCTTCGTGGCTCGAAGAAAAGTCAACGTCTCGAACCTTCTCGATGACGTTGCACCGCCATCCTCTTGCGCAACTTCCAGGCAGTCGATTGATCGGAAAATCTTTTTTGTTATCGGTGACAGTGTAGCCGGGGTAGTAGGAGGTGGTATGATGAAAAGTGACCTTATTTTCTTGTTTCGATCGATATTCAGCGTGGTGCCGTGATTGGCGCTCGATACACGTAATTCTCAAGCGAGCCACTTAACAACTGCGTGAAATCAAAGAAATATTCTTGCTAAATTGTCGCGCAATTGCACTAAGTCACTTTTACGGTGATGGAGGTCGTATTTTTTGTATACCCCTTTATTTACTCGAATCACGAATTTATTGACAGAAATACACGACATAGGATTTGTCA
Source organism: Hartigia nigra (assembly GCA_031001745.1). Classification (NCBI taxonomy): domain Eukaryota; kingdom Metazoa; phylum Arthropoda; class Insecta; order Hymenoptera; family Cephidae; genus Hartigia; species Hartigia nigra. The sequence goes on along the minus strand of JARPRG010000124.1, from coordinate 116,931 downwards.
CGTTGAAATGTGTGTCTCGGTAGGAGTCGAAAATTTGGCAAATTATGACCCAATGATTTTGGTTTTCGATAGGACTGTCCTTGTCTTACCCACGGGAGCGCCCATAAGACTCTCTCTCGCGCACTCACGGCAGGTATAGAAAACTCGAAAACTTTAAAGGTCTACACACCCCCGGTCTATTCTCGACTCGCTCTGTCCAGTCATCGATGAAAAAAACTTAAGCGAATCATCTTGATGATTCTCATAATGACGAATCTAAAGGGTACCGCAATAACTTCGGTATGTCGCAACCGTACGGTAAAAAAAAATGGACAGTTAATTTCTTTTCATCGACGCGAAAATTACCTTGACAAATTTTTCAGAATCAGCTATGTACCGCTGCTTCGTCATTAGTCTATATTGCAATAGGAATTGATCAATCGTATCTTTAAGAGTAACCAGGCAAAAAACAAAAAGAGGCAACCAAAAAAAGTCGAAGAAAAACGCAAGAACTTTTTCTCACCCAGCCGAAGTCGTCGAAGCGGATAATAGAAATTGTATTGTCAGGAAATTAAGGTGAACAGCTTCGTCCAATTAAACTGTAAGTAGCAGCTGTTTTGCGACTTAACTTTCTTTATGCTTTTGCACAACGACCGCCTGCAAGCATAATGGTATAATATGAGTTTTCATAGATCTGCAAGCTCAGTTTTACAAAGCAACGCCGCAGTATGAAGATATAAGAATTTCTTAGCGCCGTCAAGTAAGCCTCCAGCTTCCTTATGTTGGCTCAGTACCTAAATCGTGGGGTGATAAAAATGTTTTTCATTGGCAACATGTATATTTGATCGCCCGGTGAAAGCTCTCGTTAACGTTAACCACTCTTGGTAAGAAAAAAAAAAGCTCAGAAGCTTTTGGTTGTACGCATACAGCGTTACGTGTAAATTTTCATTTTGCCAGAAACACTTCGAACTTAATGCACCTGTCGAAACAGTCATATCATTTCAACGTGAATTGTTATGACGCGCGCCAAAGTTATTACTAGTGAAAACGCTCTGTTGAGTGATTCTGTGAGTATCTGTAGCCAGATACGGTTGGAATGAAGTAATTTTGCAAAAAAATTTTCATACGATTTTATACGATTTCAAATTATCTTTTTTACCGCGAGTATAGCAGAATAATGGAGAATATGTATATTCGCGTTAAACATCGATAATGGTTCATGATTATCATTAAGACGTTGAAAACTAAGTTTCAGTAGCGAATGATACTAAAATGTTTATTTGAGTTGGAAAATAAATACAATACGAGGGGGATAAACAAACATAACAATTAACGTGATAAGGATAAGATAAAACAATCGATAGATCAGTGTCCCTTCTTGAAGGCCCATTCCTTGTGTTCCTCGTGACCACCCTTCTTTCCATGACCGGCATGATGCTTATGATGCTCCTCGTGTCCGTCGGCCTTTTTATGTCCCTTGTGTGAATGATGGTGATGACCTTTCTCATGATGACCCTTCTTTCCGTGATGACCCTCATGATGGCCAGACTTGTGATGTCCAGATTTGTGATGTCCACCTTTCTCGTGTTCATGCTCGTGATGGTGACCTCCGTGATGTTCATGATGACCATGATCGTGATGCTCATCATAGAACTCCTTATCTTTCTTGAACTCGTCTAGCTTATGAACTTCGTGATGACCCTTGGTACTGTGGCCCTTGGCGAAGTGTCCCTTCTCGCCATATTTGTGACTCTTCTCGCCCTTTTCGCCCTTGTGATGTTCACTGTGATGCCCATCCTCGTGATGATGACCCTTTTTGTGACCACCATGCTCCTTGTAGTGTCCATGATGTCCTTCGTGGTCGTGATGACCTTTGTGTCCCTTCTCGTGCTCGTGATGACTCTTGTATCCCTTGTCACCCTTTTCGCCGTGATGATGATGATGTCCGGAATGATGCTCCGCACCGCCACCCTTCTCGAAGTGGTGACCCGACGCTGCTGCTTCCAGGTCCCGTTTACTCCTGGAAATCTCACGTGCCTCTGCTACATGGCATGCGAGGAAGTAGAGAGCCGCGAGGCACAGCGCCAGGTAGCACCTCATTCTTGTTTTACTCCCGTAACAATGAAGTTGTTGATTTCGCTGCTGTCTCTAGTATGATAAATCTGATCGCTATGCTCGGATTATATATCTGAACGGACGTAGCTATAATCGGCGATATTAGGGAAGCAGTGGTTCTTTCCTTGGCTGATTAATCCGTTGCGAAAGCGGCGTCTCCTTAACCTGTTTAAATTGTCATGGAGGTTTCCGTCGGAGCTAAGTTGCTAACCAAGCCCATTATGTAACCGTTTGAAATCATGCTTGCTTGCTTGCTTGCTTGCTTGCTTGCTTGCTTGCTCAAACTCCTACTAGCTACCGTGACTGGAAGTCCCCTTTGACGCCTTCTGAAATTAGCGATGATGTAGTGACGACACTAAACGAATCAGTCAACCTCGCCATATGATGACATTCCCTTTATCCCTCTGATCTTACAGGAGATATTCACTGATCGTACAATTATTATGGAGAATCCAACGAACTTTCATAAGATTTAAATATTATGACAAGGACAGCCTTTGAACTTTTATGAAATACTTTAGAGACATACTCCAGTTGAGTCTTAGACTAGTATAACAGTGATACGTAAAAGCAAGTGTTTTTGAAAAAAATTCAAAATATACAAAGAACCGAAATTCTTGAGTGAAATTATTTTCAAAACACATATATAGCTTGATCACAGTATTCGCGAGTATAGGTCCATAAAAATATATCATTATATTGTGGACTGTTCCACGGAAATCCAAGCTCTGTATAAAGGCCTAATTAGAAAATGTATAATTTAAAAAAAAAAAGCACGCGAAATATGTCGAGCAGCAACAGAGCCAATAGGAGTCTCTCCCGCTCGTAGTAGTCGATAGTAAACGGGGTCTATGCAATCTGTGTTTGCGAAATATGAACCTCCGATTGTGAATGAGTCCCCTTAACTAAACGAAAGCGATTACGTATAGGAGTCACCAGCTCCAACTATATAAGCTTTGGATTAAAGGTGGTTCGTCAGTCCATTGCATGTTCAGTTCTCAAAGCATTAACATGTCCAGGGGTAGAGCGTTGGGACCGTGCCTGGCTTTGGCCGTGATTTTCGCGGTGGTGGCCATCACTTCCGCAAGGGATGTGAGGAACAAGAGAGACCTGGAAGTAGCTGCTTCCGGTCATCACGGTCATCATGGTCATCATGGTCATCATCACGAACACGGTGGTGGTCATCATCACCATGGTCATCATCATCATGAACATGGTGAAAAGGGAGACAAGGGGTATCACCATCATCACCATCATGACAAAGGTGATCATGGTCACCATGGCAAGGAACACCACGAAGGTCATCATGAAGAACATGGTGGTCACAAGAAACATCATCATGACGAACATGGCGATTATGGTGAGCATCATGAGAAGGGACATGGTCATAAGGCCGAGCACCACGGCGGAGAGAAAGGTCACAAGAAGGGTGAAAAGACCCATGGATATCACAAGAAGGCTCACAAGGATGAATTCCACAAGGAACATAAGTTCTACGATGATCATCACAAGGGAGGACACCATGAGAAGCATGGTCATCATCATGGACATCATGGACATCATGAGGGACATCACAAGAAGGGTGGTCATCATCATTCTGGCCACCATGAACATCATCATGGCAAGCATGGACATCATGATCATGGTCATCACGATGAGGATCATCATGGTCATCATGGCAAGCATGGACACGAGCATCATCATGATCATCATGAGGACCATGGTCACAAAGATCATCACCATCATGGAAAGCATCACGGATTCTCCAGCGGCGGTGGACATGGCGGCCATCATGGGCATCATGGGCATCATCATTGATGACACTACTGCTGAATATCAGTACAAGAACTGTCGTTGTTATTTGTTGATTTTTGTTCTGTTGACTATTGTTAGGCACCATACCTTAGGGAAAATTTACCTATGTTGATTTTATTAATTAAACGACAGAAAATATTTAAGAAACCCATGAGTCTTATCTTGTTATCTTAAATATCACTATCCTCTTCCTCCATCTCTTTCATTTATTAGAGTAACTGTACCTTGTACAGATCTCTAAATCGATAGTCATATTTATAATTAAATTATTCATTTAATCAAATTTAAGGTACATGATAGTTTATAGAGTTATACTTTTCCATCGTTTAAGGAATTCATACTCCGTGCAAGAAATACGTACGTGGATGCATAACGAAAGCTGGATAAAGGAAGACTTTCGAATTTCGAGTTTTTACAGCAAATTCAAAGCGTTACGAATCGATGGATTTCACGGTATCTCCTAATTGCTTAAGACGTTTTCAATACTCTGATAAAAAGTCTAGAAAATTAAGTAACGAACATTTACGTAATTGGGAAGAACTCGTGGGTAAATCCCAAATCGTGTGATAAGAAAGTATTATGAATTTCAAATTTCAGTGGATTGACCGTAAAAGACAGTAAATTAGGTAATGAATAAGAATAACGAGCATCTCCGATTTACTTAGTCAAAAAATACTTTACATTGTATTTTAAACAAATAAACGAATAATGCAAGTAAGACTTGTTTAAAGATGAAGGAATTGATTTTTTAAGAAATTTTGCGATAATTCTGAAAAGAAATATAGGTCGTACCGAAAAAGAAAATGAATTTTACTTTTACTGTTTTTTTTTTGCCAAGAAATATTTCGATGACTATAACAAATTTTAGAACGACGTAAAAAATTACCGCGAATCGTATTTTGCAAACGATTGCAAATACATGCAAGAGAATTCGAAAGTTCATTCACGCCGTAATAAGAGTACGTAATGAAATATTGGAAAAAGAAGGTAATTTCACTTTTTGAATTGTGGCTAATCAATCTCTAAAAGGGGATGCACATGGACGTAACATGAATTTTACAAATTAAACGTGACGACTGATTCTCCATTGCTACCACATTTAGTTCGCCTTCATGTCAAAACCCAAAAATAGATTTCACGCCGAAGATTCAAATTCCTAGTTTCCCATAATAATTGCAAGATAACGCCACATAGATTATATAGATTATTAAAAAAGCATACCAACAGCCAATTAATTAAAATCAAACGATTTTGCATTGACTCTAAACGGGAAAATATTCCAACAGTCAGCAATGTCAATGAAAATTCATTTTACGAAAATTAAATTCGCAAGCTCATAATTTTCGTATATAGAGAAAGCAAATAAAATATATTTTATTAATCGTCAACTATCGACATCCTGTAATTATATACCGATCGAACCTAACAACGTCATAATAAAATAGCAACGACTTGATCAGACCTAATCGCGTCGATCCGTAAGAAAATAATTTTTGCAAGATATACAGCAATAACGTGTGACAAATTTGTTAACAGACGAATAATGCCAAAGTCTTATCAATGGCGTGAAGCAATAGCGTTTATATAATTGTTCCAACGACAAACGTGCTGTTACAAAACTGTTTTGCTTAACGTGGCTGTTGCCCGATGAAAACCGTGACAGCAGAGTGCAGAGTGGAAAGGAGATCGCACAACTCAAGCCCAGAATAGGAAAGTCCAGTTGTGCGATGTGTGACTGCAAAAAGCAGGCTCTCTAATGCAACACCCGGGGAAACCAATAGATCTCTACTCCCTACCCGAGAATGTAGGTAACGAACAATGAGATCCCAGCAGCCCCCATTTTGACTGACCGTCCTCCACCACCACTGTGCACTCGCGAAAAATCAAACATATAAATAATACGGCCAGGTGGCAACGTACAATCACATCACCTTTCGACGAGAGGTGAAGAACATTGAATTGGGTGGACCGGGTCAGCCGATTATTTGATATTCATCATGGTCGCCCTTCGCGGTTCCATGCCGCTGGGACTTTTGGTCCTGGCCCTGTTCGTCGCTGTCGCCACAGCAAGGGAGGTGAGAAACCGTCGTGACTTGGACACGGCAGCTTCCCATCATCACCACCACGAGAAGGGTGGAGGCGATGAGCATCATTCCGATCATCACCACCATCACGGTCACAAGGGTGATAAGGGATACAAGAGTCATCATGAACACGAGAAGGGACACAAAGGTCATCATGACAAGGAGGGACATCATGGACACTACGATGAGCATGGCGGTCACAAGAAGGGTCATCACCACCATGATGGATACCATGATGAGCATCATCACGGCGAGAAGGGCGAAAAGGGTCACAAGTATGGCGAGAAGGGGCACTACGGCAAGGGACACAGCACCCATGGTCATCATGAAGTGAAGAAACTCGACGAGTACAAGAAGGACAAGGAATTCCATGACGAGCATCACGATCATGGTCATCACGAACATCACGGAGGACATCATCATGAGCACGGTCACAAGAAGGGTGGTCATCATAAGTCCGGTCATCATCACGGAGGTCATCACGAAGATCATTATGGAAAGAAGGGTCATCATGAGAAGGGTCATCATCATCATGATCACAAGGGACACAAGAGCTCTGGTGGACACGATGATCATCATCACCATCATCATGAGCATGGAAAGAAGGGTGGTCACGATGATCACAAACATTGGTCCTTCAAGAAGGGACACTAAATTAAAGAGATACCACCAGCTGATTCGCGATTTAACATATCGCGACCACTTTGCACAGGTGCGCGGATCGTTGAGCTGTTGCTATTGTTATTCTTGTTGTTTTAGTCATAATTCATTGTTATTGTTGACTATTTATAAAAGAACTTAGACAACGCTACATCGTGCATCCTTTAATTCTTCCTTTCACCAACCAATTTCACTGCTCTAGCCACAAACTATTTTACCTAACTTGTCCGGAGTATCAGGGCAGCCTATTGCTCCTTGCGAATGCCCCTCGGCCTGTCCTTCTTGTACGAGAATTCGCGTAACTCAGTCACTTACTTACTTTTTCGTCCTTTCTTGTAATTCATACTCATGAAATTACGCACGTGCCGCGATATCTTAATTTTATATAATCCAACAGTACAAAACGTAATCGGTAAGCGGTATTTGTCATCGTTTCAACAAAAACAATATCTACTTTCACTACTAGAGTCAAAACCATTGATGCACTGCAAACGTTCGCTCGAACCATCAATATGCGTTTTAACTTTAATCATTAAGGGCATTGAACAGTATCGAAGGCCATTTTGAATCTCCAATAAAAAAAAGAAAATCATAAATTATATTAAATTTATGCATTACTATCGTAGAATCGGAGTCCACGCATTTTTACGTAAATACTACAGTTGCTGGAATGGTTCTTTCGCAAAGAATTATCGAAAACTCTTAATCAATTTGAAATCAATTCAACGCCATCATTGTTTCATCTAATTGAGGTTCCTTTCGGTTTTACCGATTTTCTAATTCATCTTCTCGACAAAGACTTCAGTTGACTACGTGGTGCACATACGTGAACGCGATCATAGATAGAACAAGGATCATCCACATGAACGAAAATGAATCGCCTGCAGGAATAAAATTTGATGATTGACCAAATGGGATTTTTGCATTGTTCCCTTATTTTAGATGGACTTTTTTTTTAGATTTATGCAGATGATTGAGTCTTGAGATTGAAAGAATGGCGATTTATTTAAATTCAATATACGCCACGCATGAAATGGACTTTTGAAATAGGTAGAAAAAAATATTGTTTTTTATCATTTTGATGGAATATATATGGTCGCAATCCCAATATGGATATACATATAGAAATTTCGATTATTGCTTTTGATTCCAGTACACGCAATTCTCCACGCGCTATCTAGCAACTTAATTGGAAAATAATTATTGAAAATCTGAAATACCGTGATGCTCGATTTGCCCTGGGCTTTCAATGGATTTATAAGCCTCTGTAATTCCGTAGGATTGGAATGACACGCGGAAAATATCACTCGTTTATTCATACAGCATCGTTTTTTAATTCGCTGTTCGCGCATATCTGGAAAATTACTGAAAATGTATGTGCATAAAGTTGATCGAATGAATTTTGCGAATTTTCTATGAGCTGCATAGAAGATTGATAATTGATGATACATCCCAAAAATCAGCATGCCACTTTAAAAAGCAATAGGTACGGCAATTAAATATAAAAATTATAAAATATTTAATTATTGAAAGGCTGAACTGTTTATTGTAACAATTAATCAACAATATTTAACAGTAATTACACACTAGATAACAAAAGATCTTTGGCCATGGGTTAGAGGTGTTAATGTTTGCCATGACTGTAGCCGTGCTTCTTGCCACCGGAGTGACCACCCTTCTTTCCATGTTCCTCATGATGAGAATGATGATGTTCGTGACCATGTTTTCCATGATGGCCCTTGTGATCCTCGTCGTGATGTCCCTTATCATGATGTCCCTTCTTGCCATGATGATCATCATGATAGCCAGAATGATGATGATCACCCTTCTTGTGATGACCCTCCTTGCTTCCGTGATGTCCATGATGATGACCGTGTTTCTCATGATGTCCACCTTTGTGGTAGTCATCATAGAACTTGTGCTCCTTGTGATACTCGTCCTTATGGGCTTTATGATGATATCCACTAGTCTTGTGACCCTTCTTGTGTCCCTTTTTCTCTCCAAACTTTCCACCCTTGTGACCCTTCTCGTGCTCATGATGTTCCCCATGCTTTCCAGCCTCGTCGTGATGCTTCTTCTCGTGACCGCCATGCTCCTCGTGATGACCGGAATGATGTTCCTTGTCATGTTCACCGTGGTCACCCTTATCGTGATGATGATGACTCTTGTATCCCTTTTCACCTTTCTCGCCATGTTCCTCGTGATGATCCGCGTGATGCTTGTGACCACCTCCGTGCTCTTCATGTTTATCGTGTCCGGTTGCTGCGGCTACAAGATCAACATCTCGTCTTTCTCTCTCCTGCAGCTCCTCCCTGGCCAATGATACGGCGAGGTAAAGGACCAGGAGAAACGCTGCTGCGAAAAATCCTCGTGATGACGGGCCAGCCATGCTAATGCCCACGAGTACGAAAGACGACTGGCCTTCCAATGACTCCGTTACTATTTATATGAAGGTTTTCTAAACTCAACATCTCCCACCTGCTTACGATTCGTGATCTCCGTACGTCACAATAGATTTTCCCTTTCGCAGGAAAGCCACGATGCGCAGTCATGTGGCACAGACACTATATACGTAAATGGACAGAAGAGGCAGGACCAGACGGACACGCGATTTTACGCGACGAAAGACTGGACAACTCTTTTTTTTTACCGCTGACAATCAATTGGGTTAGGTAGGCTCGCACCGATCGTTTACGTAAGCGCCCCTTAGATAACCAGACGTAGTTAAAAATAAGTGGCACTCGATCGACGAAGCTCAGCGTAGAAGAAGATAATGTGGAACATTCTTTTCCTATCTGCGATTAACGAACCATCGCATTACGAAAGATTCTTCATTTGTCTCTTTCAATGTTCCCCTGGTAAAGATCGTCGTTCGTATCATTGGCAGTTCGTTTTGCGCCATCACAAAACGCGAACAAAAGATCCGACTGAAATGGTTCTCTTGCGAATTTCTCGGAAATTTTTAGTGAAACTTTATCGTTAATTATCGTCGCTTTTTAAATTTTTCAATAAAAATACCAAATAAACACGATATAGATAATGGTGCCTTTTTATTCCACATTTATAATTTTCAATTTCTCTACGCACGTTTGTACTTATTGAAGTCGCTTTAACCCTTTGTTTACACGCTTTTGTTAATTACGCGTGCTCTCGTGCAGAATAACCGAGGATCGAACCCGAAACGAACTTTTGGCTTGTAGGTATCCAGTATTATTAAAAGTAAATTAACGAAATCTAATTACGCTACCAATGTACTTTTAACCGTAAATGCTCAACTTAATAAAAACAAGAAAAAACATAGATCAAACGTAGTATTGTCGGTATGTGAATGACGAAATAAAATGCATCAATTTAATCCAATTAAAATATTCACTACACATAGACTATGGATGTGTGTGTATATTCGTGCATTTTGTTTTATACATAATCCAAAAACATTATCCAGTTACATATACTTTTAATGGACCCATGCCCGTCCTGGTTTTGTAATCGCCAATTCCCTTGTCAAAAATACCCTACGGATTCAGGGAAAATCGTTATATATTTTTCGGCGCTGAAATTTCTAGCAATTAACAATGCAAATGGCCACGAGTGATTATACATTGTTTGCCAAATATTTTCCTCGATTCAAACTCCCCATATTTCATACAGCCACTCAAATGTTTCGTAATACGCGAACAAGAAAGATATCACATTCGCAAGCGGACGACCGATAGAAAATAAAAAGCGCAGATGCGTCACGTAAAGTATCGGTAATATAAAGAAACGAAATCACGAGATAATTAAAAAATAATAACGTTCTAAAATATCATCCAAGTATATGAAGTAATTCAGTAAAAATTCAGAAGTAATAATTCAGTGATAAATAATCGCATAATGACTCTCGAATACGTTAAAAGCGAGAAACACGTAAAAATATTTTAAAAAATTAAATCAATATAATATATTGATGCCCTGTCTAACTGACTATCCCATGGATACAGGATATATCATTATTAAAATTTTCATTACGAACAAACAAATTTTGCGAATGGCACGAAACGTTAGCCCTTTTCATTTAACTAATTAATTAAATAACATTTTTCGTTATTATTCATCATCGAAATCACTGCTGTCAGCCCCGTTGATTCAAACATGTGTTTTTGACGTCAACTATCGATCGCCGTAGTATACGTTATGTCATAATATACACGAACCATTTGAGCAAAGTGACCTAATCGTGATAAAAAAAATGGGCCAATATCAATATTTGCACATACAGTTAGAAAACCCGAGTTCACCGCAATGGGAAAAGCTAATTTCGCAAATTGATTGTACGAATTTTCTCCATCGTGTTGTACCATGAAATATTTCAATTCCATTGAACAAGAATGCAGTATTACGTATCATATAACGTTTCGTCAGAAAATGATAAATTGCACAGTAATCGGCACTTAAACCGCAACGTACTGCTATGCTAACCGCAACGGGTAGCGAATTTAATGGCGTTAATAAAACCACGAATCAAATCAGTCCTTCCCTTGGTACTCTACAAAGTCATTATCAAGTGTACAGACGATGCTTTTCAATTCGGTTTCGAAATTCCGACACGATTAAAGGAATTTCAGGTAGAACGTGAATTCTTATTAATATCATACAACGTATTATATAACTTAATCTTTTTTCGCACTCGATCGCACGCGAACCTTGTGAATCTAGAAAAGGCTATTTATTCGCGCGGCAGAAGTTTTCTGTAAGTTTTTATATCTTTGGGATGGATATGGCAGGGAATTGCGCACCGTGGAAGGAAGTTAAGTAATAAAATAATTTTATTGTACGAAACATAACATAACGTGGCCGAAAGCAGCCGTACTGGAATAAGGTACTGTACAGAGAGTTCTTTGTATAAGTGCACCTGCCAAGATACTTCCATAGATGGCTGCACCGGAAGCAAGTAAAAAACTGAAGACATCTAAATCGGCCAATTCCATCAAAGGATTATCCCTTGTGACCCTTGCTGTAACCGTGTTTCTTTCCGCCATGATGAGAACCCTTTTTCCCGTAAGAGTCATGATGATGATGATGTTCCTCGTGACCATGTTTCCCGTGATGACCTTTGTGATCCTCGTCATGATGTCCCTTATCATGATGTCCCTTCTTGCCGTGATGCTCCTCCTCATGACCAGAATGATGATGACCACCCTTCTTGTGATGGCCCTCCTTCTTCTCATGATGACCATGGAAGTCACCATGCTTGCTATGATGACCACCTTTATGATAATCATCATAGAACTTGTGCTCCTTGTGATACTCATCCTTGTGAAATTTATTGTGATATCCCTTAGTCTTGTGACCCTTCTTGTGTCCTTTTTTCTCTCCAAACTTTCCACCCTTGTGACCCTTCTCGTGCTCATGATGTTCCCCATGTTTTCCAGCCTCGTCATGATGCTCCTTCTTGTGACCACCGTGCTCCTCGTGATGGCCAGCATGATGCTCCTTGTTATGCTCACCATGATCACCCTTATCATGATGATGCTCGCTCTTGTGATCCTCGTGATCCTTCTCCCCATGTTCCTCATGATGATCTCCATGATGATGGTGACCGCCCCCAGACTCCACGTGCTTGTCGTGGCCGGAAGCTGCCGCCACGAGATCGATATCCCGACGTTCCCTCTTTGAGTTTCTCACATCCCGTGCGGAGCATATCGCAACGAGCACCGCGCACAGTACGGTCAGCGTTAGAAAGAATCTCGCGCCGCCTCCCATCTCGCTGGACCTCTAAATGAAAACTGATAAGTTCACCGTCACTACGGGACACTTAAATATTCCACAGCTGTTACTTCCGGGCCGCGTCCACGTCATTCTCGAGCATTCTGTTCGCCCCTGATCGCTTTCATCGTTCACGCCTATGGACCTCAACAAGAGAGACACTCTCGAGCACTGGCTTTCACACTTTCTCGAAACAATTACCATGTTTGCCTTCGACTCCTGAGCAATATACTTAGCTGCATTGTATCAACATCCACTGGATTAAACGGTCCCTACCTTTTCTGACGCCATTCGACAGCCAATCGACGTGTCGAAACGTTTCCACGGATCGATTCGTCGTATTGCACTATCGTACTCTATTGCACATTTTTTTCCACCCTCTAGCATTGCAACTTGTTGCAACTAAATATTTACCAAAGCCCACATCAATATTACATGGTCAGTGTTATTTTATCGCGAACTGTAACGAAGCTCGGTAACAAGTAAGTTGACTAATAATAATAATAATAATTGAACAGCTAATTGCACTGCATATATAGAGACGCATATAGAAGCCATGTATATTATCAAACAGCGATCCGCCATTGAAATTTCAAGTACAGCAGCTGTTTGCGAATCGGATATCTTCATTAGGTAATGCATTGAGTGATTACACATTAGTAGAATACGCTAACGCTTTACGATCCGATGACTTCCTTGGATTCGGTACTATACCATTTACCAGTAGCAGAGAGTGCAAGTCCTGTCTTAATGCAAATCCTGGCTCTTGTGCCAATTGGCAATCCACTATGCCCTCTGCAACCCTCCTCGATTAAAACCCCCTTGGCAATCACTCGCTGAATTTCGAATAAATTTCGACGCCGTTACGTAGCCATGGAGATACGTGACGTGAATCCGGCCGATTTCATTTTCAAGGCTAAACAAAGTCCCTGGGGAAGGTGTCGATGATAGAAAAAAATTAATTAGCAATCGACACGTAAAAAGCAATGTTTACCGGAAACTGAAAAGTATTTTGAAATTTGCATCATTTTTTTTTTCGAAAATGCCGATCACGATCTGCCATTATAATATTTATTAATCAGATTCGTCGCGATGGGATGTGTTAATCACAAAGGCTCGGAGCCTTCAGACTTTCGACGATAACTAGGCAATACAAATGATCCTTTATCAGCATCCGACGTGTCAAGTGCTCCGACAGATGTTTGCATAATTATTTGAATTAACAGAATAAAATCTGGCTATTGATAATCATACGATAGGATGACCAGTTTCGATGCTGGCATAAAGTATAGACACGTAATGTACGCATTGTCATCGATGCCACGTCCTCGATGAGTTCATCGATAAAATGTCTAATTTCACCATTAATCGTATTAACCAGGTAGGTATGTAAATTCTGGCGTGAAATAACAGCGCCATTTATAACGTCATAAACCGACGGATGATTTATTGACTTTAAACGTCAAGGACATATATATATTTCTTCCTAGATAGCTACCAACGGCTATCCACGTTGGCAAGCTTTTCAAAAATGCTATAGATATATTTTCCTGAATTAAAAAAAAAATATATATATATATATATTCCTCCATTCAAGTCGATCATCTTTTATTATTTTATTCGCAAATTCTACTGTTATAGCGGCAGGAGGTTCGTAATCGAAACGTAGTACTACACGGGTCGGCAATCTTTACGACGTTATTTGGCAGTGTCACCCTGGTAAGGATACGCCCAATTCAACGGGCCCGGATTGCAGGCGCTTAATAATCAAGATAAAAATTTCCACTTTGGAAGTGTTCCTCGGGGCTGGCAAGAACTTGGCGATCCGGATGAGTGGCTCGTCTACAGACAAGAGATTTGATGATTTGGCGAGAATCAGATATCGCCAAGAAGAATGCTTTGTAAGCTGAAGAAAAAAAAGGTAAGGGTATGATAAGGGCTAGTAGTACTCCCAAGCCCGTGTAATTCGAAGCATTGGCAAATAGCTCAAGTCACCCTTCAGTCCTCCACTGCGATACGCACAGATACGATAAATCCAAGATGGCATCTGAGAGTCAACGTAAAAGGGTGTATATAAAATTTCTCGCCCCTAGTACCAATAAGCATCCATCAACTCCTATTACAGAGAATAATGAGCGACCGATGACTAGACTGGAAGATACAAAGGATTTTGCGAGAGTGGTACGTGAAAGGGATGTGAATGAAAAAAAAAAAGAAATATTTTCACTTATCTGATATTTTTTAACCCCTCCACAGAGTAGTAGCTACTTGATACACCTTTTAGAGTTACAAAGAGCTGCTCCAGTTCTCCAATGATATTAAAGCTGAACATCTATTTGACTTTGTTTAATTACAGTTACTCCTTCTATCCCTATTTCGCAGGAAGTCCGCAATCAGTTGATGATCTTACCAACCCCTGACTCACATTCAGACTTCACTCACATCCTTCCACCCCATGTCTCTACCCATCTACCCACCTATCCTCTTACTGACACTACCAACTACCCCTACTTACTCCAGCATCCCTTACACAACATTCTCATCCGCTGAATAAATCTGTCAGATTCCTCTCGAGCGACAAAGGACCCAGAGCGCATCGTCGTGGCTGCTAATGAAATTGTTTCCCAATTTAAAGCAGACGCTACTCGATTGATCATTCTCGTGTAACGGAGCGACGCCGCGACGCGTCGTTCACGTCACGCTAGGACGACGATATAAATGGACGACCTTGGGGACCGTGACATTAGTTAAAAAGATGTAGACTGTGTAAAGCTAAGACATATATATATATATATATAACTACAATGAAAAACGAACGAAGGTAGAAAGCGAACTTAAACGTCACTTGTAGTGCTAATGAGACGATTGAAAAGAAAACTGTTTTTTTGTTTCTCTTTACAAATTGTCAACCCTTAATCATCCCACGGGTGGCGGTAGGTGGAGATGTAGAAAAAAATATGTTTAGAATAAAAATGCTATAGCTGCTGCCCATTCGTTAATAGCAATTATCACGTGCAATTAACAATCCGAATTGCAACGCAACGAGGAAAACTTTGCTCGTTATAAATAATTGCAATACGGGAATGTTCACACTGGCGAGCTTGTTAACTCAACACAAAGATAAGCTTCCAGGATAACTAAGGTGGTATGATCATGCGTCGCGTGACTGGTATACACTTTTTCTAATTCTGACAAAAATTCTTGTTCCGTCAGCTTAGGCGATCACTTATAGTCGACCACCTACAAATCCTACGTAGCCATTGAGGTAGCACGGTCTTGCTATAGTCGGCGGTCTATACCGGGTTATTCAGCCCAAAAGCACTACTCGAAATTACCGCGTCCATTTGATTCTTCAAGATATGCATTTCGACTGAATAACTGGGTATATCTGCTACTGTATATGTCGCAGTGTTTTAGCATTGACTTCGCTACGGAGCCATTGGCGTGATCTAAAGTTTGCTAGTCAGAAGGATCATTTTTCAAAGATTCTCCTTTTGTCAGGAAGCGGATATTGATGTCCCGGCATTACTAAACGTCGGTAGGATATTCGAACGAATCGTAGCGGTTGACCTTTTTCACGAATGGGGCCATCGGGTGCTCTGGGAAAAAAAGGCAGATACGTGTATTAGTTTATATAAAATGAGGTTAATTAAGAACGATCATCGATCAGAGTCTGGCTTTGGAGATACGTCATTTGAATAAAAGTGACTCTCTTGACGGATAACAATAAGGGATTTGTCTATTTTACATTTGTTAGGATCTAACGCATGTAGAAGACGAGTATACTACTAATAGTATTTGAGAAGAAAAACATTGAACATTTTTTTAATTAACAGTTTTAATGATTAACAAGGATGGGACGAATTTAAATATATATACAGGACATTGATGCTTTGGATTCCGTCTAGTCTAAATTATATAGCCTCTACACTGTGGTAAGGTGATATTATTAATCTTTAATGGATTAATAATGGTCTCCTTCTCCGTCGCTGGAGTAAGAGCTATGACTTCCATAAGCACCTTCCTCTCCACCTCCGGTGGAATAGTTCTCGTTATGGCCGCCAGCATTGGAATATTCTCCAGCGCCAGAATCGCCCGAAGATCCGTGATGATCACCTTCACCACCGGAAGTATAATATTCACCTTCGCCTCCACCAGTGTAATGGCCTGCATCGCCACCATCGGCACTGGCATAGTGAGTATCCACAATGGTACCTAACGATGAAAGAATATTACAAATCTTTTAATCAGAAATAATCAATGACAATTATGTATAGACAAAAGTCAATAATTTACCAGCACCCTCGTGGTCGTCATCACTATCATGATTCTTATAGCTACCACTGTGTCCATGGGAACCCTTGTTCTCTCCACCCTGAGCTTTACCAAAGGCCGTATGCTTCTCAAAGCCATAATTATCTCCATTCTGCTTATGGAAAGTGTCTAATGTCTTGTATCCATTATCTCCCTTGCTGTAAGTTTGCTTGACGTATCCCTTTTCACCCTCGGCGTCGCTACCATAAGTCTTGTAGTAACCACCCTCGTCGGATTTACCTGGTTAAAATTTCATTGAGTTCAGTTAGCCATCAAATAGAACTTTATCAAAAAAGATAAGGAGCTACGTTAAAATGAGCTTTGCCGCCTACCTGAAGCATTCTTCGAGTGTTTCTTCGTGTCCTCCGACTTCTTGGGTGAGGTACCGGCGAAAAGAAGATCTTCAACTTCAGTGGCGAAACCAATGGGTGCCGGTGCCCTGACTTCACGACGAAGTGAACCAACCGATGCTACGTCACCCTCGACGGCAAGATACTCATCGTAATTGGCCGGTGTACCATGGGTGTAACCCGCAAGAATTATAAGTGACAGTAACCGGTACATAATGAAGGTTGCAGCTTCCTCGTCAATGCTCCAAAGAGATCGTTAAATCGCTCGTTGACAAATGCCTTTTAAAGCCTTTTATAGCGCTCCCACCATCATATGGGAATGGGCAATTTTTTACAGCAATTAGCCACGCAATACCGATCATTTCACAAGCGACAGTCGAGAATCATTGAGGTGCGACTCCGTACCCGGCTTCGCCACCAGAGACGGACATGGTGGCACATTATCGTCGACGATCACTGATCAAACCAATTCAACCCGTAACGTCGCCATGGAACTCACCTATTTCCCTTCTTCATTCCGTATTTCCTACATTCGGGAATCTTGCTAACTATCGGGGAAATCCACGTTGCGACAGGTACCTTAAGTTTTACGTAAAGCTTCCGCACACCAGGAAGCAGTCAACTTCTCGATACGACTACCGGGAGTCTTAGCTAGTAGAAACTTCGTGGTTTTACGAGATCTCCTGTACCGGATCGATTGACATATCGATTGTGCCGGCTGTGCCGCATGGATGAACATGCTTTCCACGATACAGCAAAAGAACCTTAGGCTGATACAATGGCTGACGTAACGGATTATAGTACGACGATCCCGCTACAATGTTTCCTATGGAATCTTACTATTAGGTACCATAGGCAAAAATCATTTTAAACGGTCAACGTGTGTCTGGGTATTTGAAAAAATTCTCAACTGAAAGGATAATCACAAGACATTCGTATACCCCAATTATTTTCATTACTCACGAACGCCCTTTTAATACGAAATTAAGTATCTTTGTTTCCACTCCATTTCTTATTAAGATTTACAATACGTCGATATCTGTCACATCTATCGGATACGTTTCAAATAGAATGTTACTCAAAATTGTTACGTAATCTCGGATAAAATTCTTAAAACACAAAGCATCTGTATTACTTTTCTCGATAAAAAATCCATCAATTCTTCGAATTTTGTAGTTCACGTAAAAGTAATAGATCCAGAAAGTTTTGATTGTGACTATATTCCTCTTCGTGTATTTCTTCTATTCATGGATTCGTATCTCCCTTGAACGTTGCGCAACGTGAATGAAAGTTAATCACACAGAGGGAGTCTGCGGTGCGATCATTGAATCGAAAAGGAACTGCAAAGAAAGTTCTTTTGCCGATAGCCCCGTTAAAGAAAGACGCTGTTAGAACTCGCCTAGCGTCTCGGTTGATTACAAGAGAGAAAAGTTAAAGGCACGTCTATCTTATCCGCATTGAATTCTTATTAACTAGATGCAACTTCCGACAACAACAACAATAAGGTCAACAAAAGGATGCTAATACAAAGTTACTTCGATTACTTACTATCGATTGAACGGAATAAAAAAAAGAATTTTGTAGAATCATGAACTCCTTGTAGCTACAGGGAACCAACCATTTTGTGCCTTCTTCTTCTTCTTCCTTCTTTTCATTGCCGTCCAACCCTCTTATCTTGCACAGATGAAGGGTAAAGGTAAAATCGGGATAACACGTAGCTATCCGGCTCTAATACCTAGACTTCGTGTCCCAGAACGTTAAGCGCCTTAGATAGTTGCAGCGACGGCTAGTTTCCACGAGATAACCCAGCAATTTGAAAATCTCGGACGGAATGTAACACTTCGTGCTCTCTGTGTTGTCTTTGCTGCCTTTACTCGATCTTCTCCTGGGCTTAACACACCACAACCTCCGAACATGCTTTTAACTCCATTTCTCTTCGTCTTTTTCACTCTCTTTATCACTCTATCCTTATTCTACCTTTTCCCCGTATCGACTATCCTGGAAAACCTGGATCCGGAAGATGCTGCCGAGTCTTGCATCCTGATTAGAGAAGTCGGCTCATCGGCATGCACCGACTCGTCTTCGACTTGCGGAGGGTTCCTAGTGCACTGGCTGCAAGGATCTATTGGACTCGTTTAGCTTTGCAACGTTGCGCAACATCGAAGGAGGACATCGGGACGCCCTGGAGCATCCAAGCGTCCAGATAACCTTTTCGTTTCAAACTAATTGTAGTGGTGCGATCTTCGATTCTTGACTGTAATTGAGTCTATCGCTATGTGAATCGGATAGAATCGGAGAAAACTTATCGTGCCTTTGTTGTATTTTCTCTCTCTTGTTTTCCTTATCTTTGAACCTACGGCATTTAGGCTGAATTTCACCAACGTAGTTTATCCTTCAAATTCGATTTATTTTCAAAATGCATGCATCTCATGCACTTTACGTGCAGTTAAATCGATTTTAAACAATAAATCGTGTTTGTGGAATGAGGCCCTTAGACCGTTGAAAAAAAGACGCCGACAGTTTGAAAAAGACGCTGTCCTATCGTCTAATATCATACGTCCAAATAACGCAAATGAACGATAAAAACATTTACTTAATAAATATCGGCATAAAACATTTAATTTCGTTTATCATAAGCATAGTATGCATGAATATTTGGAAAAATATTTAAATATCAAAAACTTACCCTAACGACAATGGCCGTTGAAGTCCTGGAAAAGAAGCTTGAAGGTCCATCCGTCTCCTCGCAGTCCGACGATGTCACAACCTAATAATATTGTACAATGGAAAAACACTTCACAATGTGTCTATTAGTTCATCAATTTTATACTGTCTTATCGCGTTATATTACAATAAATTCAAAAGCACTGCACATCACTCGAAACTGAACGCGAACTCGCCATTTTACGAGACTATCATCTAGCGGACTCTGCCGACGAGTCCACAAACTAAATGACGCCATGCAGCAGAACAACTGCGGATATTTTACAACGGTCAATTTGAAATTATCAACCGTCGTTATCCATAAGATATGTTTTAGCATTTTGGATTCCCATGAGACTGCACCTTATAAACTATATAAAAAAATACTATCAATCGTAAAGACTATCAAAACAGGTAATTGACCAATAAAACATTTGAAACAGAATGATAACCATACCAAATATTATTTATCAATAGATACCATTGTCAATCTCTAATTTCCTTCCTTAGGTATAATATAGGGCCTTGACTAAAGAATATGTAAGCATCGACTGAAGTTAAATCGACTAGACATTCACGTGTAGTGCAATAAATACGTAATAAATAAAGGCATACACTATATAATTTGTACATTACATTTCGTCTGACGATAACGGTAGCCGTAATTTCACTACAGCAATGACTGAGCACAGTTCGTCCCGGTTAACGAAGTAATAACTACGGCAACTCATAGATGGCAGCATTCTCTATGAGCATTGGTATGTATAGTTTTCGGCTGGTAGCATTTTTCTTGCACGGAAGATAAAGTGTATCGTGTTACGTTTTCAAATGGCAAAATGATCTGCAGTCATCAAACGAGAGTGGTTGAGATTTGCACTCGCATGAGACTACAAATTATACACCCCGTGCAACTGAATTAAGTCAAACAAACATACGTTCGAATACATATACAAACGCCAATAGATTTGTGCCGCACAGAACACATGCAAGTATCTAGTGTATTTATCTTCCGTCAACGATGATTCCCTGTTTAGAATGAATGGATGATCCTTTAATGACGTCGCAAACGAATAAAATCGTTTTGTAGATTATCCCGTTACAACGAACGGTAAGTGGATAAATACCTCTCTCTATATAAAAAACCTTTCATCCAAAACTGTATAGGCACTGAACCATTTTCTATAGATCACTGAATCCGATCACCGTATTCATCGTTCAACAAAAGCAGCATTGAAATCGATAAAAATAATGGTCATTAAATCTAATAAGATCATTTTAATATGAATCGAAAAGAGGATACAACTGAATTGGATTCTTTTTTAACACATTGCGTACGGGTCACGAGATATCTCGTTTTTAGAAAATCGAACGTGGCGGCCGGGTCACGAGATATCTCCTTTTCATGTTTTTTCGATTTAATCGGTAACTTAACAAACTCATGTGAGTTTTTTAATGGTATTCAAGGTGTAGTATTACTGTTTTTTTTTTTGCGGTGCTATTTGGCAGTCATTGCCATATGTTTTTGCGAGCGAAAAAGGACAATCGATCTAGAAATGGTCTTTTTTGTCCACGAGAATTGTGAAGTAATTAGATTCTACATAGTCTGATGTGCTTTAAACTATAAATTGTCGTTACTTGATCAAGCCATTAGTTTCTATTTCTGAGGTTCATCCCCTGGGTCTGATAATTTTGCGAGTTTTTCCTTAATCCTTAAAATTATTATTTTCAACAACAGCTCGGTATTGTCTGTCTCGCGTGAAAGCGGCCCTGTCATTCTAGTTCGTTTAAAAAACACAGTTCGTTCTTTTCACTGGTTTACGCCTTGAATTTAAGGGTAGAATCCATCACGAGTTAAAGGGTGGTTACGTATATAGAAGTAAGTACCAGGTATCAGGGTGGGTGAAGCTCCTGTCACTGAAAACAGGAAGCCATTATCGCCTAACAAATATATAAAAGCCTTCTGCGAACTAGTCATTTGATTTACAATACTGACATATATCTATGTATATTCTGGATCTTAAAGCGATGACTTTATGTAATAACAGATGAAGTATTTACAAATAAAATGATGATTTTGATATCACAGAAGGGATGTATCCTCGCAGGAGTGAGGATTGAGCAATTTCTGAAAAATTTTGCTGATCATTGACAATTTCCACCTTCTATTCAGAAAAGGAATATCAAGAATTTTTCACGCAAGAGGACATCTTGACTGATCTTCGTTCTCTTTTTAATGCTGCGCTTGATCCGGGATGCTCGAAACTTTTATGTATCAATTGAGAATGGGTTCACGTTTCTAGAGCCGCTCGAGGGTCGAAGCCTTCGCTTTAGAATGTAGATCAACGACCTGTTTTGCTGTATTATCTCATCTTGATCTTATTTTTACATTCGATAACAGATAACGAGCTACTCAATTTTCTTCGTTTTTCTTTGTTTCAATAGGTTAGCATTTTTGAGAGACTGTATTGTATAAATATAAATCTATGAATCCAATTTATCTTTTTTTATATATTAAAAGGAGTTTTTCTCTATTGAATGGAAATTTTAGTTGTTTCCATGACGTCTATTTGTCACCCTCTCAGAAAAAAGGTGAAGAAAAAAGGTTGAAGCAGAAAATAAAACTCTCAATGTTTAATATCGGACATCAGCTTGCACGCAATACGGATTCCGAAATATATTTGCTAAAAAGGGGGTAGGTTGCGAAGCGTAGGGGTTGCTGATGATAGTGGGTGAAGTTTCCGCTTACATGTGGCTAGCCTTCGATCAAGGCCAACCTTCTCATCCGTTTTCCACTCCGTTCCAACCTACCTACACCCCTGTCTTACCTAACCTACCCCGAAACCAGCCGAATCCACGCAACCTCGACAACAACCCCCGAGACTCAATGTGTAACGGGTGTCTCGAAACAGCAAGACTTTCACTAACCACTTTCCCGGAGACTTCATTATTAACGATAAATACCAAACTCACCCCCAATACCCCATCATTGGTTCCTCCAAAAAAAATCAACCCTCTAACATACGAAATCCATCCTTAAATCACCCTTCAATATTTTAATATTTAACACGGTTCTGTTCAAGGCCAACACATTCAGGTGGTCCGCACGAATAAAACCACCCCTTAGAGAACGCAAGACGAGGACGAAGACGCAGCTTTCCTAGATCTCTGCATATATAGTTATATTATTGTGTACGCCATATAGAGGGTTGGAGGATGAACGGTGACGGGATGCAAGGTTTGGGGTAGGACGCAGCTCGCAGGAGCAGTAATATCGATCGATGCTTCGGGGCTGACGGCTCGACGGGGGTGTTGGCAAGGCGAAAGCTCCCATAAGCAGGCTGGCTGGCAGGCCGGGCGTGGGCAACCCCTCTGTGTCCATCCGCCTCTCCTTCTCTTTCTATCTATCTGTGCGTCTGCCCGTCCGTCCATCTCGTCGTCCGATCGTCTTTCCATCTGATTCTTACCCTGTCTTCGTGTCCGATATCATTCGGCTCGTTAGCTGCCAACCTCCACTGCTCTGCAGTTGCAGGCGACTGCATGACACGGCAGGGTAAATCCACTGGATAGGGGATAAGATTATCACTTGGTGGTGCATCATCCGTGAGGAATCACAGTGCCACGATCCCAAGACATGCAGAACATGAAAGCTGACGGGAAGAAGAAAATTAAAATACCCAAAAAAAAAGGATAAGGACCGTGTCTAACATTCCCAAAGTGTATTAAAGTGTTTCTCAGGATTTTATATAATTCACCCAGAAGAAGATCGTCGGGTACCAATCGAATTTCATAGTGAGAAAATCTGTGATTCAAAAAGTCTATCATTGCCTGTTTAAAAAAGTTTTTGAAAAAAAAGGAACATGCGAGGATATCAGTATTACAGTTTATTATGTCCTCGAAAGGAATGCACGAGGATCGTGACGTTATCGAAATCAAATGGACTTTCGTAAAACGATTCTAGAGTCATCCCGAAAGAAAAATCTGAGGGAAGATCATGGAAAGGAGAAGAGTCGATTGATTCTGAAACATCTCTGGCTATCCGGTTTTACCTTCGGAAGCTGAGAGGATGGAGGACTCGCCACCTAGGATACGACCTTACCTGGACAGCTGGGACGTAAGTCATCTTGCTCCTGATCACTTGGCCTTAACCTCTGATCATTATTCTCAACCTGACAAACCTTTCTTCCGCAGAACGAGGACAAGTACTCGGTAGCGAACAGTCAGGCGCCACTACAGGGCGGCGAAGACGAGCATCCTGAACGAGGAACATGGACAGGGAAATTCGACTTTCTGCTATCACTTTTAGGATACAGCGTTGGCCTTGGAAATGTCTGGCGATTTCCATATCTTTGCTACTCCAATGGCGGCGGTGCCTTTCTCATTCCTTTTACAGTGATGCTCATCATAGCCGGACTGCCATTGATGTTCATGGAACTATCTCTAGGTGAATTATATATAATTATTTTCTGATAATTAATAAATACACATTTTACGTAATCAATTGTTATACCCAAGGTCAATACGCGAGTCTAGGACCCGTTGCAGCTTACAAGCGCTTCTGTCCTCTTCTTCGAGGACTCGGATACGGCATGGTACTTGTAAGCTCAGTGGTAATGCTGTATTATAACCTGATCATAGCTTGGACTCTGTACTACATGGTAGCATCAGTGATAGGTGAGGTCATTGACAACAATGCTTAACCTATAATTATACCACGGTTTCTTTTGTCACGTATTTTTAGGAGGAGGTGAGCTACCCTGGAGTACGTGCGATCCTTCCTGGAGTACAATAGACTGTTTCACACCGGAAGCTGCTGAGACATGCGCAGCACAGAATACCTCGTATTATAAAGGAAATTGTTTGAATTCCAGTCAAATAATTTCAATGAATTTGACTATGCAGAATATAACGTCAGCCATCAGACGACCGCCGGCTGAAGAATATTTTAAGTGCGTAATGTCTTGTTAGATCCGTATAATCGATTGGTTAATAATCAATAATTGTTTATGGATTTCAGTAATCACGTACTAGGACTGAGTAGTGGAATCGAAGAAACTGGATCAATTCGTTTGCCATTGGCGTCCTGCCTTTTTCTGGCTTGGGTCATTGTATTTCTTTGTCTCAGTAAAGGCGTACAAAGCTCCGGCAAGGTCGTCTACTTCACGGCACTGTTTCCTTACGTTGTTCTGGTAAGGATTGTCTGGAACAACTTCAGGCCCTTGGGATTTTAATAATTATTTGTACAAAAAATGTATCAGATTGCCCTATTCATCCGGGGCATCCTGTTACCCGGTGCTGACGAAGGAATCTTGTTTTACCTGACGCCGGATTGGCGACGCCTGACATCTGCCAAGGTATGGGGTGACGCTGCTGTACAGATATTCTTCGCCCTGAGTCCAGCCTGGGGTGGTCTGATCACCTTAAGCTCCTACAACAAGTTCACCAACAACTGTTACAAGGACTCCCTTATAGTAGCTGTCAGCAATATTGGAACCTCCTTCTTCGCTGGTCTTGTTATATTTTCCGTCATCGGGTTCCTGGCTCACGAGCTAAACGTACCAGTTGCCTCAGTCGTCGACCAAGGTGCAGGACTGGCATTCATAGTTTATCCTGAGGTCGTCGCTAGACTACCAGTTGCTCCTGTCTGGTCCCTTCTCTTCTTCCTTATGCTACTAACTCTTGGACTGGATTCCCAATTCGCACTGATGGAAACCGTAACTACTGCAATACTTGACGGAATTCCTGCACTGCGCAACTATAAGTTTTGCGTGGTCCTGACCGCAGCCGTACTTGGATACGCCGGTGGAATTATATTTACTACTAACGTAAATACTAACAATTTCTTAATATATTCTCCAGTGCGATTTAATACTTTGCATTTTATTCGCGATTGCTTTTCATTTTGGTTACTTCAGGCTGGAATGTATTGGCTTCAATTGATGGATAAATACGCTGCCAATTGGTCGGTACTCTTAATAGCCATCAGCGAGTGCATCCTGGTAGCATGGATATATGGAGCTGATAGGTTCTTGGATAATGTTGAACAAATGATTGGACCTCGAGGAAGAGTCTGGAGATTCTTCTGGACCTGGATGTGGAAAGTCGTGACACCAGCTGCTTTATTTTTCATACTGTTCTTCAATTGGGTCGAATATGAGCCACTCAAGTATGGAGCATACGTGTATCCAAAATGGGCGGATGTCGTCGGGTGGATCGTCGGTCTCCTTCCTGTCTTCGTCATCCTGGGTTTAGCAGTTGTCAGTATAGATGTCGCGATAAGTATAAAAATTCCATGAAAATGACTCTTATCAAATTTAATACTGATTTAAAAAGATCTTCAAGATTATCTGAACTGTGTTTGATAATCCATATAAATCTTGTCGAAGCTATTATTGAATTTATTAATATATCCAAGACAACTATATTAATTTCTTGCGTTAACTTTACTCTAGGTACAGCTTCGAAAAAACCGTCGACGTCCAACGTACGACGATGACGATGACGAGGATGATGATATTGATGCAAATGGATCCCAGAGCAACGACAAGGATAGAGGAAAAGAGAAAAGCAACAGTGTGTGGTCTCGTGCACGTATATTATTGCAGCCAACTTCAGACTGGGGTCCTGCTACTAGACACCCTTCGACACCCTCGAGGACACTCACTCACACTCCACCCCCAGGTAATTAGCAATTAAACCAACTGCTCCACTTTCAGCACTGAAAGTCACTCAAGCCCTCTAAATGGCCATTTCTATAATGGAGCCCCTCTTTAAAGCTCCATTTTGTCTCCTGCATTGCTGCACTTTAGCAATCCTATATATGTATACGCATACAGCAACTTCATTTTTGCAATTTAATGTTTAAATATTGTAACGAAATTCATGCAAAAGGTCAACCAGCTGGTTACGACTCGGTACGAGATACAATAATCCTGGTGAACGGTCAGCCTATGATGGTCCCACCACCAGGGTCAACTGGGGTCAGTCAAAAACGTCCAGGACCGTCAATTTTGAAAAATTCGAGCAAAACCGATCTGATAACGTCACAGCAGGTCTGACACGACGTCCATTTCTTCCCAGTGAAGACTTCTTAAAGTCATCACCGCAAAGACGTCGTGACGCGCTTAAAACAGGCACAATAATAAAAGCCGAATATTTGCTTAATACTGAGAATTAGTACTCAGCGTACTTAATTCATCGATTGTTAATCATTGAAATATTATTATGATAATTTATTTTCCAGTTATCGTGACAAAAAATTTATCTTTTTATACCGATATTTTAATCGCCATCGTCGATCGATGACATCGCAATCCATTATCGAATTAATAATACGCCGGCGTTATCTAACTTGTTATTTCCCATCTCACCACGTCATTCCGATGGAATTAATATCAATTATCTTTTTGGCATCTGGATATTCTATATTGATCTAAAAAATACAAGAGCGTCTAATAAATGATACATTGATAACGGTACGCAATTACGTCCAGGCGACCGCTTAGATCGACATTAACTAAGAATAAAGATAAGACAAATAACACTAGGAATAATATATTACCTAACGTAAGACTAGATTTAAAAAAAATTGCGATTATGGGCAAGACTTGTAATTAAAGTTGTATACTTATTAGGTGTAGACGGCGCAGGCAAAAGAAGCTACGTGATTTCTTTAGAGCAAGGTGATTAAATAAACTCAAGAAAAAAAAAAGAAAAAAAAATACTAAAAAAATGGAAGTCACAAGATGGCCGTCGGATTGACGTTAGACTAATAAGCATGGTTATAACAGTTAGATTTCGATGGCAGGTCGTCAAACAAAACGAAAAAGAACTCACATATTATATGTACGTACAGTCAATAATGCAAAAAAAAAAACAGAATGTGACTCTTTATTTTTTATGTGACCTAATTTGTAAAGTGTTATTAGGTGTATTATATATATAAATATGATAGGTACATTATTATATATGTATACACAGAAGAGCGTATATATATGGTATATAGTTTATTATACGTATAAAAAGAAAAATATTTGATAAAAATACATTGCCGATAAAATGTTGTCATATCCGTGCGAAAGGATTAACAACTAAATCTGGATGAGATTGAATGAAAAGTGAAAAAACGTATGTCTGCATGCATTAATAATTATAGACGGTCCACGAGTAAAATAGCTTGAAGTGACAGATGGAACCACGTGTTTCCTGCTAGCGACTGCCGTAATAATGTTTCTCAATAATCAATGCTCTCTTGCCAAAGGTATTGAATGGTCTTACATTGATTTGACACACGTTACCCTTGACAAGAAGGCATTGGCAATGGGAAATCTTGCTATTGGCATTTCATTCTTCCATCTGTCGCTTTAAGCTATTTTGCACGTGGACCGACTATATATTATATTACGTACAGTAATATTATAGAGCATGTGCTTGACAGTCGGGAACGATAAAAAGATTATTTCGTAAATTGTAAAGATACGAACGGATAAGGATTTATTGGGAAATTTATCAGTGAAGAAATTCGGGAAATAAAACATAGATGATGATTCATCAGTAACCGTGTCGCTGTTATCGTAGTGAATATAGAGATTGTTAAAGTAAATTGCATAGCCGTACGATTAATGGAATAAATATTGTCATCGGGATAGAACAGTGCAAATCCAAAATTTTCAGCAGCAGAATTGAATTTATCGATGTCACGCAGTGATTTGTATACGCGAACAGAGAGCGGTAGTAAAGATGATTAGGACAAATTGGAAAAAAAATAAAAATAATAACTAGAAGCTTGTTTCGATTGAGATGTCTAATTAATTTAGTCGATCGGTTGGTGGATGATAGATAGAGAATAAAACAAGTAGAGCAAACAGTACAAAGTCACGTGTCATAGTGCTAGCGAGTCGCCATGTTGAATGATATAAATGATATATGGAAGAAGACAAGAAAAAATCCAAGGAGGTATCAAGATTAGAGAAATTTGGGACTAGATAGAGTATGTTTAGAAATTGG
The DNA here is from genome assembly GCA_031001745.1 of Hartigia nigra. Taxonomy (NCBI): domain Eukaryota; kingdom Metazoa; phylum Arthropoda; class Insecta; order Hymenoptera; family Cephidae; genus Hartigia; species Hartigia nigra. The sequence continues at coordinate 88,160 of JARPRG010000124.1, read as the reverse complement.
CGGATAAGGGACAACGTAGTGATATAATTGAAAACTGTAATTGATATTTAAGAAAAGATTAAACATGGCACCAGGACTAATGGGGGTGGGGGGTAAGAAAAAAAAAAAGAAAAACGAAAAAAACGTTACAATGTCAGTCTGAGATAAAAAAATAGGAAAGACAGAATCTTATATCGTATAAGATTTATGTGTACGTAGAGTCCATAGGTATACATCGATTATTTATCTAGAGTTTAAAGTATATATTGTATATGTGAAAGAAATGAAGATATGTATTCTGGAAAGATAATTCACTGCGAAAGACAGTTATCGAGATTGTGACTTTTAATCAGAAAGAATTTCTCAAGCTAAGTCTCATAAATAACGTAACGTCCAAAAGTGATATTTAAGGCGTTTAATGAAACAAGTGTTCTGTTTTAACACAGTTTAAATATGATTTGATGCTTATGTGGTATCTAAGGTATTTATTGTTGAGGCTTCGATAAAGAACACGATTAAATTATCTGTTTGACCATCTGTTTCAAAATTAAACAGACGTGCATATGCTACACGCGGACACCTGGGCCAATATTATTTATTTTTTTTTTTCATTAAAATGGCTATCCGCACGACGATATACAATCAAACCTAAACAATAAACAAGAATATAAATTTTGACGTAAATTAAGAAGATACGATTTATTACGTGTACATTAAAGTCTAGATAAATATTATAATAATTCGCGCGTACAGGCGTACAGTGTTAAAAATAGAGGTTATCCGTGCGCGTGTATACACGAGGAAAAATGTTGTTGCATAATGTTAAGATTAGATGGATTATATATTAATTGATAAGACCGAGATACAGGTAAAATTATAGAGTTAAGTATTTGACGAGATCGAGGAAGAAACAAAAAAAAAAGAGAAATTGTATTATTGTACATGTATATTGGATTAAAAAATATATATTATATATATTCTATGTATATGTATATGATGCGTGTGGAATTAATAAAGTGTTGATATATATGGTTGACATTATATACAGTAATATAATCAATATTGCATATCCGTCGCTCGAAAGTATGTTTATTAATGGAAAAAAAATGTGTTAATTCCGTGAAAGGATCTCAGGACAAGAGATGAGAAACTATCTGCTGTTGAGCTATTAAAAAGAAAAGTACATATGGAAAATCAAATTAAAAAATTAGTATAGATCCATTGATCGAGACGTAACTATTTGATATATAATAGAATCCGGATTAACCACGGTCGGGTTATCCGGGTAAAGGATTAACCGTGCGTCTCCCGTGCACCTGGCAAGTTCATCTGTATTACATTGGAATTGTACTAAGGCAGATGTCCCAGTGATCGGCCCCCACCGGTTAAACGGAGTTCTACTGTACATGGTCCAATTTTCAATTGATTATCTGTTATGTGGTCCACCGTGTAGTCCGCCAGATGGCCGAAGAAGAATTTTACTACGTTTAACGGTAGCCATTATAGGTTTAATTAGGACAAAAAATCCTCCGATAACGAAGGAGGCAAAGACTAAATTTCTGCCCACGTCACTTCCTGGCCAAGACGTTTTATAAGTCCCATTAATAACAGTGGCCAGCAAAAGAATCGCAGCAATAATTCCTATAAAAACGTGGCATATCTTAATTAATAAAGGATGTACTCTTGGATAAAACCATTTCGTATTTTTTGCTAGGATCCCGCCAATGCATACAAGAATGGCAATGATTATGGCGCTGAGTCCCAGTTTAGCGTGAGGTGTCGCTATGTGATCACGATTATTACTCACTTTGTTAATAAAAACAATACTAAAGCCAGCCACGATACAAGCCAGTCCTCCGACGTTTAAGATCCAGTGTAAATCTATGCGTCTGCCTCGTGTCAGCTTTGAGGTTATGGTCGGTTCGCCCGAGACGCCAAGAATAGCTTCCATGATTAAAAAGCCCACCTAATATGGACATTACATATGAAATAATAAAATGAACCAAGTCTGTGTGAATCTTCTCGTTCTCATCGCTGAATAATTACCCCCGTCACGCAGCATATTGGATGCCATGCGAAGAAGTTAAGGTTTGTGAAATACAATACCAGATTGTAGATTACTGGAGCTATGAGTAATACATGTGTGAAAATTGATATCACCAACACTAGAATACCAGACATTCCACCTGTTTCAGAATCCACCATTTTTATCGTCTTGTATTTTCTGAAAGTATAATGTCCTTATTAAAAATGTATCTTACTCTAGCCAAAACATAAATATGGTATACATATATCGATAAATAAGTAAAACCCACAATGTTTATACAAATGTATCTACACTTCCGTGAGAATTCCAACTCTTAAACGTTAGTGCGCGTCACGCATAATTATCTAATGCTTATTGTTTTGACGTCATATCAGCGAGGGATTGCGCAACTTGCTACAACTATAAACAATTTAAAAAGTTTCCTTACCTCCAACAATGTTTGTAGTCGATGATTAGATGCGATCGTAATGCAAATTTACTCGCAGTGTTGTTAATTGATTAAATACTAAAAATTAATGTTCTCGAATTGACAGAAAACACAGCTGCGAAAGAGAAGTACAGTTCTAATGAAAGTGTAAACTGCGTTGGAGTTTATCAGCAAGTAAAAAGTAGACAGACGCTGTTCGTACAGCCTTGGTTCTGATAATGGTGGATTTCCTAATCACTCCACGTACAGATGTATGTAACATGTCACATTTTCCAATGGTAATACAGAAATCTTTTTCGTATCGTATCTCAGACATATATATAAATATATCATATGTACATATATAGCATCTTACATGTTGGACTTATCTTACCAGTATCTTACGTTCTAAGAGAGGATATAAAAATATCATACACAGCTGTTGTAACTGTAGAACAATGAATACCACATGTATTCGTGCCAATAAAATTGATTATAAGCTTTCCTCATATTGACGACCAACCGACATATCGTTCTGCAAATAGCTTTAATTAAAAAATTATTAGAATTTATTCAGGTGCATGATACGTATGCGTACTTAATTTTGAAACAGATAGTCGAGCAGATTATGGCGCTGGCTATCAATTTGTCTTTTTAGTTATTCAGATTTCTGTAAGATGCATTATTGTAATTGATGAAAACTTTTGTCCCATCGAGAGAATAAATGTTACGCAAGAAATAACGACATACATTGAAGTGACTTGGTTTAAACTTTAATAATATGCATATATTTGTTTCGTTATATACAAGAATACATAAATATACCGATTACGAAAATCATTTTGCCGCATTTCTACAAACAAGAGCTTCTTCTTCATAATGGCAATGATCTTTAACAAATCTGTTTTAACTATTCAAATAGCAATGATGAAAAGGATCAACAGGTGATGTTCCACGGTTCCTCAACGAAGTAAACGTGCAAGTTAATGATGCCATATTCTTTAGCCCAATCAACGAAACAGGTAGGAGCATCAGGAATTGCGGCCGTAACGGAAGTCCAGTCAAGTGCTTCGTACCAAGAGCGTTCAGTCACGCTGCTGTTACCAAATGTTACGAATCCAATACCCAGCATATCGTCACCCATAAATAAGGGGAAATGCGGCTCTATTTGTGTACAGGGAAGTGAATCGCTCATGGCGTAATAATAATGGGTACCCATTTGAGCGAAACAATATCCTTTATAATAATTAAGCGTGCTCATCATAGTGCTCTCATTCCTGGAGACTGCCAAGTAGCTGTCACCCTGCTCGATCCAGACACCGGTAGTCCCGGTGAGTCCTGCAGCATCGGGACGACCACCAGCATCGATCACCGCTGCAAGGACGAGAATACGGTTTAGTCGAAGTCGCTTGAATTTGTCAAAAATCAAATTCACCCACCTGGATCGACGGTGTACACAGTAGTGGTCCAGTAGTCATCACCGAAAATGGTCTTCTTCTTGAACGTGGCGACGGTCGATGGGAGGTATAGAATTCCTTTATTCTCGATATCGCTGGCGAGTGCACTGACTTGGATGCCGGCGATGTTACCGTAAGAATCAGTAATGATGCAGAAACGTCCATCCTGGGGCAGACAGTACACTGATACGGGATGATCATTGATATCTGGGACACAGACCCATCCTTCGGAGATGGCACTGTCGGCGGTACGTGGAATCTTGAAGAAGCTGTTTAGATGTTCCGGATCCGCCATACCCCACTTGGCTAATTAGTAGCAAAAAAAAATAAATGTGTCAGAAATATTCATATTTTTATACACAAAATACATACTGTTTTTTATACATTAGGACACTTTACCTCTGAGATCAGTCCATTCAGCGGCCGAAGTCAGAGCTGCAAATGCAATGGAGATATATAATTCATTATTTTCTTGATGGATGTAACGCTGTTCGATGTCAATTAGTATTATTTCGTAATAATATATCGGATGGGATATGATCAGACTTACCAGTGAGTGCTGCTAAAATTATTATTGCTTTCATAATGGCGCGACGGATTCCGATCAGTTGGGAAGGCCGTCTTGAATTGAGAAACGTATCGAGGACGTATTTATATACGTCTCTACTCCAAATAGTACATGTATTCACGAGGGGAGGAGGGGCATACATTTAAAACAAACGTGTTCTGGGGTGGAGGGGCACAAAAAAATAATCTTAATATTTATTTTCGAAAGAAAGTAAGTGTTTGCCGACGTCACATCTCACACACAAATAGGATTTTCAAAATTTTTATCGTTTTGATGACCCAGAAAAGACTGACTGACACTTGCGTACTTACAAAGGTACGGTGTGGGTTATAACTATCACAGGCATATCACTACCACCAGACATGAGAAATCGAATTTCACACAATGAGTTGGCAAAATTATTCTGTCGCATTTCTACGAACAAGAGCTTGTCTTTCGTAATAACAAATTCTCTCTCGACGTGATGGCAATGATATTTGACTTAAGAACAAACATAAGATACTGTACAACAAGATCATAAGGCCCTTAGTCACCAATCAAATTCCATAGTCAGAACATTGATATTCAATATAATTGTCCATGACATTAATTTTACAGCTATCCAACAAGAATGTCAAAGTTAAGAAACTACAAATAAGGGCAGGTACACTAGACAGGTTAAATAAGGTAACAAAATATCTCAAATTTATTTTTTAATAACAGTAGTCTTTAACAAATTTCGAAAAATAATTCGAGCCCTAAGAACATAAGAAATCAACAAGTGATATTCCATGGTTCGTCAACTAAGAAAATATGAATGCTTATGATGCCATATTGTTTACTCTCCTCAGTTAAGCAGGTAGGAGCATTATAAATGGCAGCCTCAATGGCAGTCCAGTCAACTGGATCATACCAAACGCGATTTGTCGAAGTGCCCACACCAAATGATTGAAATCCAAGTCCAAGTAGGTCGCCATCCTTATACAAAAGGAAGAACGGCTGGAACTGATCACAGGAGAGTGACTCGTTCATGGCGTAATAATAATGGGTACCCATTGTGGGAATACAAAGCTCTTCGTGATAATCAAGTGTCCTCAGCATAGTGTCTAAATTCCTGGACGCTACCTTGTAGCTGTTACCCTCCTCGATCCAGACGCCAGTAGTCCCGGTGAGTCCTGCCGCGTCGGGACGACCACCAGCATCGATCACCGCTGCAAGGACGAGAATACGGTTCAGTTGAAATCTCTTGAATTTGTCAAAAATTAAATTCACCCACCTGGATCGACGGTATACACAGTGGCGGTCCAGTAGTCATCACCGAAGATGGTCTTCTTCTTGTACGCGGCGATATTGGATTGGCTGTATGGTATTCCTTTATTCTCAACGTCGCTGGCGAGAATACCAGCTTGGAAACCGGCAATGTTACCATAACAATCAGTAATGATGCAGAAACGACCATCCTGGGGCATACAGTACACTGATACGGGATGATCATTGATATCTGGGACACTGATCCATCCTTCGGAGATGGCACTGGCGGCCGTGCGAGGAATCTCGAGGAAATAGCTTACGTGCTCGGGATCCGACGCCACCGGACCCCACCTGACTAATGAATAGTAAATCCAAAATGTATTGAAAATCACAATATTTTTTTACACAAAACTCAAACTCGCTTTTGTACATTAAGACACTTTACCTCTGAGATTGGTCCATTCAGCGGCCGAAGTCAGAGCTGCAAATGCAATGGAGATATATAATTCATTATTTTCTTGATGGATGTAACCCTGTTCGATGTCAATTACTATTATTTCGTAATAATATATCAGATGGGATATGATCAGACTTACCAGTGAGTGCTGCTACAATTATTATTGCTTTCATAATTGCGCGACAGATTCCGATCAGTTGGTAGGGACGTGTTAAATTGAAAAACGTATCCAGGGCGTATTTATATTCGTCGCCTGCAAGTAGTATATGTTTATCGACACGACTTCATAGCACACGTGCACTGTGGAGGGAGGGGGCGGGCACAAAAAAATACTCTTAATAGTTGTTTTCGAAAGAACGTAAGTGTTTGCCAACGTAACGTCAACACACAAATGCGATTGTTAAAGTTTTTATCGTTTTGACGACCCAGAAAAGACTGACTTCCACGTACGTACTTACAAAAGTACGGTGTGGGTTAGAACTAACAAAAACATATGATTACCACCAGACGTGAGAAATCGAATTTCACACAATGAGATAAAAACATTTTTCTGTCGCATTTCTACGAACAAGAGCTTGTCTTTCGTAATAACAAATTCTCTCAGGACGCGATCGACTTGATATTTGACTTACGAACAAATGTAAGATACTGCACAGCAGGATCATCAGGCCCTTAGTCACCATTCAGCGTCCGAAGCCAGAGCTGCAAATGGAATGAAGATATATAATTAATTATTTTCTTGATCGATGTAACGCTGTTCGATGTCAATTACTATTATTTCGTAATAATATATCGGATGGGATATGATCAGATTTACGAGTAAACGCTGCTAAAATTATTATTGCTTTCAGAATGACTAGACAGGTTTCGATCAGTTTGGAAAAACTTCTTTCCTTGAGAAACATATCGAGGCCGTATGCCGTGTACTTACGTCTGCTCGAAGTAGTACGTATTCGTTTAAAATTTATTATTATATTTCGCAGATATTCGTATATAATTGAAAACTGTTTTTTGTTCTGACCCGCGTAATCGCAAATAAAATATAAGCTGATTAAACGATATTCGTGAAAAATATCATTTAATTGTAACTGGATGATATTGCTTTATCAGGAGAGTGCTGTCATCTGAATGACATCAGGACAATTGTACAAATATGATACCTGATGAACCTGGTAACAGTTACCTTATACGTGGCACGTGGTTGCATTGATTGACGATGCACATGATACCGCGTACCACGTGGCTATGACAGCTGACATATAGCTTGTTGTGTCAGCGTTGCCATAGGAACGTCACTATGATAATTCGATGGCTGGTAGCTATCCCCGTATACCGTGTCCAGGAGAAGTGTACAGAAACTTCGTGTCTAATGATTTTTGCAAAATTTGGAAAAAGATAGTATCATGGGACTTTTGGATCGCCGCAAGAGCCTCATTGTGGATACAGCTGGTCACTTTTTTGGAGTAGCATTTAAAGATGATGTTTCAAACACGGAACGTCCTGTATTGGAGAAATTTCTGGACGAAGCATCCTGTAGAACACTTTGCGCTCAACCTGGTGACAATGGATTAAGACTTACAAATGAATTACCTGCTGGTAAAAATACTTTGGTATTTTTCAAGGTAATCTTAAATACAGTTTTTTCATATTTCACTCGTTATATATAATTTACTAATTTATTATTATTATTATTAGCTAAGTGCTTCAGCGGTGTCCGAAGAAAATTTTCATGATTTGGTGCAAGTTGCCTCAACTGGCGACGGTGGGGGAAAGGCATTTTTAGAAGCCATTAAACAAGTTTGGGTACCTTCCTTGCACTCTTCAGGAGTGAGTAAATCTTATTTGAAGAAATTGGAACAGGAGCTTCTGGGACCTACAGCGCCATCTTCTGTTGCCGAAGAGGAAGCCAATTGGGAGAGGAGACGGGCCGAAGTAAAAAGATCGCAGGATAAAAAAGTTTGCGAAGACGCTGTGTCGGCTTTGAAAAATATTCGAGTCGAATTGGAAGGTGCTGCTGCCTCTAGGTAAAATTTTGATAAATATATAAATGCTAGTAAAATGTCAATTTTATTTTTATATAAATTTTATTTTAGGGAAGGTTTAGCCGGATTCGAGGAAGTCTTGGAAGCTGTTTCAGGATACGTCGATGATCTTTGGAAGCTGGAGGGTCCAGCATACTCGGAAGATCATATGAAGTCCTTGTTAGATATTATTGGGAACGAAGTGGTGTTCCTTGTAGAATCTCTTATCAGTGATATTCCCCAGAATAAATCTCAGGCTCGAGATGAAGCGATAAACATTGGAGCAACAATTACTGGGAAGTGGGTAACGTTATCAGAGAGACTGACAGGATTGTTCTGGCCTCATCATTCCCTGCATCCTTGGAAAGGACCACGATTCACTCCTGTGAAATGTGAAAAACTGTCAAAAAGACTTGGGTAAAGAATACTTAAAAATTCCAAATATGTATGAGAAGATAGATAGAATCTTTTGAAAATGTTTCAGGCAAATCGCTGAACTTCGGGCTCAGCATCGTCAACTCACCAGATTACTGACTACCGGTGAAAGAGCAGCATTGGGAACTGATACTTTGCTCAACAATTTTGATGAAGCTCAAAGTATGCGTTGGATTAATAAATAAAATTTCAATTTCATAAAAAACAAAATTTCTTAATTACAGTAAAGATCGATGAGGATCCAAATGACTTTGAATGGAACCGTTTGAAGCGGAGGGTAGAAGAAGGTCTGACACCGGTGGAAGAGAAGGTTGCTGAAAAATTACGAATTCAAATATCCGGAACCAAGACAGCAACGTCGATGGTTGCTGAATTTCAAAGATACTCAGAATTGATGAAGAGAGAAAATCTTCGGCGTACTCTTCGGGGAGAACGTGAATCGCTACTTTCATCATTTGACAATCTGATTGGTAAAGCATAGAATAAAAAATATTTCGAAATACCACCTTAATCTAATTTTCAGAATCCTACCAGGATGGCCCTGATACCGATCGCTTATTGGACAGTCCAAAAATCCTGCAGAAAGTTCAAACGGCGAGAGCATGCGAGTTGCGTCTGGAAAGTTTACAAAAACTTGGAAAAGAGCTTCTGTGGGATTTACCAGGATACGAGGATGCCGCGACGAAAATTTCGACAGCTCTGAAGGACGCGGAAGCTCGTAAGCAACATTTGGTCGAGTCCTGGATAAACGAGATGAGACAAGCAATCGCTAGAAAAGAATTGTCCCTTGGTACTGATTGCGCAGTAGTAGAATTAACCGGGAGCAGTATGATGAGGGTGACTTATGACTCTCGTCTAACTACCCTTGTAAGAGAGGCCAGAGCACTTTCAGGACAGGGGGTGGAATTGCCACGCGAGATACGAGAATTGGTAGAGAAAGCTAGTGCTCTTGCTGGTCGAGCAATAGCTTTGCAGCAAGTTGCTACTTTTCATAATACAATTGGAGATCGAATGGTGCCATCTCAGAGACCACTGATGCTTACAGCTGCATTAGAATTGGCAAGGGCTGTTAGAGAGCAATCTGGTGTTGCTTGGTCGGAGCCACAGGCCGTAGACTCCTATATCGGTAGATTGCGAGAATTGGTAAGTGCAAGAAATATTGATATAAAAAATAAATATAATTAATCTTAATTAAAATATTTTCATACAGGTGAGAAAATTTGCTAGACAAAATTCCGAATTAGCGTCTAAGCACGCGACCCTTCGGGACAACGTAGCAAGCCTGTTGAAAGGGGATGCAATTAATTTGGTTGGTAATCAGGGTGCTTGGAAAGAGACTCTTAAGAAGATGAGGATAATAGTGGACCAAGTAGAATCAGAGTACGGAAATACTAAAGCCTGGAAACTTCACTGGGATCGACAGCTGTTAAAAGCATTGGGAGTTGCTTATAGGTAGTTGGATAATACATTGTTTTGTACAGTTTACAAACAGTTTTTATCTTCTTCATATGTTAGGGCAGCCCTTCCGTCATTGCTTAGAAGAATGCCAGAGATCAGAATAGAATTGACCTTTAGAGATGGGTTCCTACAATGGCGACCACCTTTGGAGGAGGTTCGCGCCAAGGTGTATTCAGGGCTCAAAAGATTTTTGGCAATTCCAACCAATTTTCGAGGAGTTGGTGATCCAGCTGATGGATACTTCAGTGATCTTGTGCAAAGAAGCGCCTACCTGTATGGCGGAGTTTATAAAGAAGCTGAAGTAGGACTTTCGGCTATTGAATCCGTTAGGTTAAAATGGA
>JARPRG010000124.1:40441-75323 GCA_031001745.1 Hartigia nigra | reverse complement strand
GGTGGTCTTTTGGCCAGGGCTGGTGAACTGAGACTTCTGCTGGAAGGAGCAAAAGGTGCAGCTGGTTATGAACGTTTTGCAGCAAGAGCTGCTCGATGTGAGTCTGCCTTATCTGAATTAGAAGAAAGAATAAAAGGTCTGAGTATGGTTCAACGGAAGTGGGTGTACCTGGACCCAGTTTACGGAAGTGGGGCAGCACCAAATGATTCTGGAAGATGGTCTAGAGCTGATAAGGAATTCAGGTATCTTATGGGAGAAGTAGCAAGAGATCCAAGAGTTCCATCTTTGAGAAGACTTCCGCTTCCAGCGTTAAAAAATCTGAAGGATCTTCTTGACAGATGTCAGAGAAGTTTGGATGAATTTCTAGAGGTACATCCTGAGATCTCCTCTCCATTCTGTTCTGAAATTCCATAAAACATTTTTTTCCAGGAAAAAAGATCTTCATATCCAAGATTATACTTTCTCAGTGATGAAGATTTGCTTGAGCTGGTTTCCGGTAGTGGAAAAGGATTGGAAGCACATTTACCAAAATTGTACCAAGGTGTTGGTTCAGTGGAGAAAGAAAATGACCGACTGATATCAGTGATATCTCCAGAGGGTGAAATTCTGAAGTTACACAATCCTATTGACCTGACTGAATCATTACCAAAGTGGTTAAAACGTCTGGAGGAAGAAATAAGGAACACTTTGAATGAAAAGTTGGAAAAATGTTTCTCTGATTCAAGTCCTGATCCTTCCCAATATCCTGCGCAAGTCCTGTTACTATCCGAAAGGATTCACTTCACAGAACGCTGTGAAAGTGCCCTAAAGGAAGGAAAATCATCGCTGAAAAGGCTAGTCGAGTCCTTAGAGGCTCAAAGAGCCAGATACAGAGGTCTTGAGGATGCTGGAGAACATCTGACTGCATTAAAAGCTAGAGGACTCCTCCTGGACACGGTGCATCATTTAGGAGTAGCAAGGACCCTCCTGGGAATGAATTCCGATGATAGTAAAACATCCTGGACCTGGTCCAGGCAACTGCGAAGTTACAGAAGCGTAAGAAATTTGCTTGAAAAAAAAATAATATAAATGCTCTTTCTATTTACCATGATCAAACGAATCCAATTATTCCTTGAACAGAATAAGGGACCAATTATAAAATGTGCTGGTGCTGAATTCAAATATAAATTTGAATACCAAGGTGCAGCTGTAGGCTTAGTGCGAACTCCGCTAACAGAAAGATGCTTCCTGGCTCTTACGCAAGCCATGAAATTGGGTCTAGGAGGTAGTCCCACAGGACCAGCTGGAACAGGAAAGACAGAGAGTGTTAAGGCCCTGGGGGCAATTCTGGGAAGATTAGTATTGGTCTTTAATTGTGACGAAGGTAATAAATTACATATTAAAATATTAAACCAATTGTTGACAAATTCATTAAAGAGCAATAATACTTGATCAGGAATGGATGCTGGTAGCATGAGACGTATCTTGGGTGGTCTAGCCCAAGCTGGTGCATGGGGTTGCTTTGACGAGTTCAATCGCCTAGAGGAAGAGACCCTGAGTGCAGTAGCAATGCTTGTAGGACCTCTTCAGGAAGCAGTGCGCGATGGAAAGACTCAAGTGCAATTAGGCAATCAAACTGTCACTCTGGATTCAGATTGCTGTGTATTTATCACGATGAATCCAGCTGGTAGTGAATATGGTGGAAGACATAAATTGCCTGATTCCTTGGCAAGATTATTCAGACCGGTAGCAATGGCACATCCTGATAGATCAGACATAGTACGTGCCCTTCTAGAATGCGCAGGATTTCTCGAAGCCAATACTCTAGCTAAACAGTTAGTAGAGACCTTAGATATCTCGGAGAAATTATTATCTAGACAGTCACATTACGATTGGGGACTTAGAGCTCTTAGATCTGTTCTGGATGCCATTGAACCTGCCCAATCGGTTGATTCCGATGAGACCAAAAGACTATTACTGGCTATCAAAGCTTCTATCCTGCCCAAACTCACTGAAAGTGACAGAAATAAATTCTTGTCATTGTTATCTGACATTTTTCCAAAAGTCGACATCTCTTTGGATTCTATTTCAACTGAACAAGATCTGAAATCCATTCTGGTTGATCTCTGTGAGTCTCAGGATTTGAGCCAAGAAGTCGCTGACAGATGTATGCAACTGAATAATCAATTGAAAAGCAGAACAGGTGTAGCCATTATTGGTCCAGCAGGAAGTGGGAAAACGTTAATAAGAAGAATTTTGACAGAAGCATTATCAAGGATTGGCAATCCTGTTACACAAATTCTGATCTATCCTGGTGCCGTGCCAAAAACTAAATTACTAGGCAAAGTAGATTCGGCCACCAGAGAATGGAGGGAAGGACTTTTGTCTAGCGCTGTATCTACAGCTGGTGAAACCACCACATGGATTATTTTGGATGGTGATGTAGAGCCTGGCTGGGCTGAAGCTCTAAATTCAGCATTGGATGACAATCGACTTTTAACTTTACCTAATGGTGTAGGAGTTAAATTAGGAAGTGGTACCAGATTTATTTTTGAGGCTCATAAACTCGGGGGTGCTAGTCCTGCTACAGTTTCTCGTCTGGGTGTCGTCCATCTTGGAAACGTTATACCTAAATCTTTGGTTCTTCCCAGCAGATTAAAAACCTTATCATCGTTGGCTCAGGACATAGCTAATGCCCATCTAAGTACTGCTCTAGATGCTGTATTGAAAAATAATGAAAAACGATCTTCAGCTGCAGGCTTGATCGAAGCCGCACTGTCACATCTTAAAAATTGTAGTACAAGAACCATGGCAACTCATGCCCTTTTGGTTTCTTTATGCGGTCAAATGGAAGATACCAATTCCAGAGACCGACTGGCAAGAGTGCTGTACCAGTTGACTGACTGCTGGTGTCCTGATCCTCAGAGACCTTTTGCTGTCCTGTACAATTCGGAAACTGATCGAATAGAACCTTTTGATGAATCTGCAGATTTCTTGAAAACGGAAAATGGTCCGTTGTCTCTTTCTGGTCCAATAAAGAGAGCTCTGGAAGCTGTGCTACCCTGGTTGGATTCAGGACATCCAGTAATGATACGAGGTCCTGCAGGATGTGGAAAAAGTACTTTGATATCAGCAGCCATCTTATCAGGAAAGGATACAAACAGGGAGTCATCAGTGATCGTAAAAGGATCATCCCTTTACGGTTCTCAAGATTTGATCCTACGCCTGAAAAGAGCCTGCGTTAAGGTAGACTCTTCGTCCCATGGAAGAGCCTATAGGCCACGGAATGGTAGTCGTCTGATCCTGATCCTGGAGGACTTGCATCTAGCATCCAAAGACTTGCAGGAACTTGTACGGGAGCTCTTGCAGGAGGGAAGATTTCATGAGGATGATTTGGAATTCGCCAGGATTCCATTGACCGCCATATTTACAGGAGATACTGAAACAAAATTGCATCCTAGATTGGAATCATTGCTTGCCACACATTATATGCCGTTAGTAATTGATTGATTACAAAATAAATTCAATTATATTTTAATACATCCTACTTTTCAGGAACCCAAGTTCGAAGCAGACTGTTGCCATAGTAGAGTTGCATTTGAGAAATGCATTAAAAGGAGAAAAAATTATGATCGAATCCTGGATTTCTCGTATGGTACCAGCAATGCTTGAAGCTTTTCAATCAGTTTCCACTTCACAGGAATCAATCATACCCTGGACACCTGGTGATTTAGCACTCTGGGCAGATGCATTGAAATTCTATCCTGTCCCAGAAGATGAATCAGAGATCACTGAATATTTACTGGATGCAGGACGCCGAATGTTTCAGTGCAGGTATGGGGAACGTGAATGCATCTTGCATTTAGATGAATTGAAGATTGATTTACTTATATGGCTTCATGTTTAAGGTTGACCCTTAAGGAACAATCTCATTGGGAATCGATAATAGCATCACGTGCACCAGGAGTTAAGTCTTCTGGAGATGATATCTATGCTGGGAAAGGTTGTGCAGCTGGCTTGCTTCCGTTTGGCGAAGAACAATGGAAAAAGGAGGTTGAAAATGCAGCTGCTAGATGTGCCAGAGAGGGAGAACCAATCCAGGCATCAATATCTCCTCATCTTTTGCAAACTGTGGCTGGTACGGTATTAGTATGGTTGTTAAGAAATGATGAAACATATTTGATTCTACGAAAAACAATTTTCAGGTGTCAGTTGGGCAATGGGAAGTGAACAACGTGGTTTGGTACTAGTTGGTCGACCAGGTGCAGGTCGTAAGTCTGCAATCAGATTAGCAGCAACCATATCATCCTTACGACTGATTGATTCTGGACCTGGTAAATGAAAAATGAAATTTTTTAATTTAGTTTCTTATGTTGTTAATAAAATTAAATTATCTTCATAAAGGACGTGGTAGAGCAGCAATAAAGTCAGCTATCCAAACATCTGGTATTGATGGAGAACCAACTCTTCTTCTCCTGGAAGAGCATCACGCTCGTGAAGTGGGTTTGGCAATCTTGGCCAGCGCCATTGTATCTAGAGGGGAACTTCCTGGACTGATGGCTGCCGAGGAACTCGATGGTCTCATTGCTCCTCTGGCTGATCTTGCGAGACGAGAAGATTTTGCGGGAAGCCTGGAACAATATTTTTATCATAGTAAATATATTTTTATGATAACATTATATTCGATTGAATTAGAATCATTAAAATAATATTGTTTAGGATTAAGAAGTCTTCTACGAGTAGCTGTTATCCTGGACACTGCAGACTCCAGAGAGGATTGGTTGCTACGATCTGGACTTTTAAAACACTGTGTATTAATTGGACAAAGTCCTGGGTGTGAATGGTGGTCTCTGGAAGGACCACTTAGTGAACTAACAATACAGCAATGTGGTCTAACTGAAGATAACGAAGAGGAATCACCAGGAGTTCAAGTCTTGGTGAAGACCCACCTTAAAGCATCTAGTCAGCAACAGGCACCGGCTCGTTTCCTTGCTCTACTGTATTCCTGGAAGCAATTAAGGGAGGAATGGTCTCAGGATGTCGATAAGAAACTTATCAGTCTAGAAGCTGGTATCAGCAGACTCAGGGAAGCTGGAGAACGTGTCTCTAAGCTTGAAGATGAAGCAACTAAACAACGACAAGAATTGGAGGTACGCAGGAGGAATCCAATTATTTTTAAATTGAAAAAAATTAATTCTACTAAGTAATTCTGTTTCAGGCTGAGAAGGGTAGAGCTACAGCTGCCCTGGAACAGATAACAGCAACCATGAGGGGTGCGACAGGTCAACGAGGTGAAATGACAACTTTAAAGGCTGAAACAGAACGCGAGAGTGCCGAATTGGCTCGACGCAAAGTATGATGCAATTGACAATTGGATTTTATTTTAGCTACCGTGAATCTCTTCACTTTTCAGGCCGACATAGAGGGAGAGTTGGGTAAAGTAGAACCACTAGTTGAACAAGCAGCACATGCAGTTGCTGGAATTGGTGCTGACGCTTTAGCGGAAGTGCGTTCCCTTCGTGCCCCACCAGCTCCAGTTAGGGATGTCCTGGAAGGAGTCCTGAGGCTGATGGGAATACGAGACACGTCCTGGAACAGTATGAAAACTTTTCTCGCAAAGCGCGGAGTCAAGGATGAGATTAGGTAAGAATTTAAATGCTCAACTTTAAATCCACTTGAATCCTTACTTTACGAATTGGTTTCAGGACCTGGGATGCACGACGTAGTTCAGGTAGCAGCCTGGAAGCTGTTGAGAAATTAATAAAAGAACGTCCTGAAAGTTTTGAAGAGAAAACAGCTAAGCGTGCTTCAGTTGCAGCTGCACCTTTGGCTGCCTGGGTCCTTGCTAATTTACAATATGGACAAATTTTGCAACAGGTGGCACCATTGGAAAGAGAACAGCGTATTTTAGCTGAGTAAGTTTTAATTCAATTGTGTAATTAATGAAAAAACTGTTTTATACATGGTAATATCATTGTTATGACATCAGACGACTTGCAGCTGCGGAAGCGCAGCTCGGAAGATTGGCTGCAGGTTTGAATTCTGTAGAAAGTCGTGTTGCCCAATTGCAAGAGGAATTAGCTGAACACTCCAGAGGCGCAGCTGCATTGCAACTGCGCTCGGAAGCCACTGAAGCTAGTCTCGCAACTGCAAGAGCTCTCCTCCATAAATTGGATGCTGAACATACAGATTGGCAAACACAATTCGAGGAACTTACTGCAAGAAAAGGCAGATTAGATGTTGAAGCTGCAGCTGCAGCTGCTCTTCTGGTCTACCAGGATTCAGACAAAGATGATAAAGCAAAGAAAGTAGCTATTGACCTATTAATTTCTGAACGAGAGAGACTTCAATGGCGGGCACAAGGACTTCCGGGGGATACTGGCAGTTTAATAGGTGCTTCCTGCGTACTAAGAGGTCCATTGGTTCCACTCTTTATGGATTCTTCAGGTGTAGCTGTGACCTGGCTCAAGTCTAATATCGGTACCAAATTAGAGATAACCGAACCGCAGAGTTCAAGGTTCCTCACGACCTTAGAGCTAGCCATACGGTTTGGTAAACCTTTGCTGATTGAAGAGTTGGTTGAATTACCAACTGTATTGCTTCCATTGCTGCGTCAGAGACCGTTGAGACTTGGTGATCGAATTTTGGCAGCTCAACAAGGCTTTAAACTGTTCCTGGCAACCAGGCGAGATGATCTGGACAATCTGCCTAGTGAAGCTGACTCTGTACTGATGCGAGTGGCACTTGGCGCAGGTGTTAGGAGTCTGGCAGAGAGATTCATAGAAAGAGCTCTGCAAAGGGAAACGCCAGAATTAGAAGGACAGAGACGAGAAGCCTTGGAACGTGAAGAAAAATTATCTGGTGAAAGAGACGCAGCAAGGCTTGACTTGTTAGCCCAACTAGGGGCCAGTAGGGGTCAGGATCTTCTTCAGGAATCACAAGGATCTCAGGGTGGACTGCTTGCCTCTTTGGAAGCTACTCAATTGAAAGCTAAAGAGATTGCACTAGCTCTGGAAGAAAGCAAGAAAAGTTTAGATCAAGTATCCCGTAGAGCTAAGGACCATGAACCTCTTGCTAAATTTGCTGCTAATCTTTTTGAAGCTGTTAAATCATTGAGATCACTGAGTCCACTTTATGTCTTCTCTGCGAAAGCTTTTACGGATATTTATCTGGAAGCGGGTGATGCACGAAGCAGCGTATATGAGGGGAAAGCAGATGAGAGTCAGAAAATTATGAGAAAGAAGTAATATTATACTTGAATATTCTTAGATTTTTCTATCTTTGTCTTATACAGTAACCGACCTTTTTTCTTTCAAGACTTGTCGCACTGACTCTGCATCATTGTGCCAAAGCTGCGTACAGAAAGCACAGACTTCCTGTTGCTTTGCATTTGGCGCTTTCTCTGAATCCAACAACGGACGTGGAGAAGAGACTCCTGTTTCACGGGGCAGGAGGACACGATGATAATTCCGACTTTAGAGTTCCCAATTGGGTTCCCGAGGAACGTTCATCGTCTGTAATGGCCCTAGGTTCTGCATTGCCCCAGGTAAATTAATTAGGATTAATTAATAGTGTGAAATTAACTTTCTCTACATTTACATAGGTCGCATCGAAACTGAAATCAACCTGGCTTGAAAATATTGCTGAGATATATGCTGAAAGTGGATTGACACTTTTCCAAAAGACACTAATAGTGAAAGCATTACGTCCTGATCATCTGCACACAGCCATGGCTAAATTAGCAGCAGAACAATTAGGTAAAACAATAATACTAATTACCTTTGAACTAGTTTAATATATTTGCTTATTTCAGGTGTACGTGACATTGCTCCTCCGTCATGGTCCTTAGCAAAAATTGCTGAGGACTGCAAAACCCGTCCGATATTGCTGTTGCTGTCGCCGGGAACAGACCCAGCTTCAGAATTACGTGCTGCAGCTGCAGGATACATCAGTTCTGGTATAAGATTTACAGAAATATCTTTAGGCCAAGGACAAGTGGTTCAGGCTGAAGCTGCTCTTGAATCTGCCTGCAGGTAAATAATCAGGAGTGTCGATAAATGTTGTACGTATGTTTTAATTGCATTTTATATTTTCAGGGATGGCAGTTGGTTACTACTTAGCAATTTACAATTAGCATTAAATTGGTTACCACGGCTTGAAGGACTATTACGATCCCGCATGTGCACTCTTGACAAAAATCCAACTACACGCATCTGGCTAACAACTGAAGAGTGTTCAGGATTTTATGCAGGTCTTGCAGGACTCTGCCTGAAGTTAGCATACGAACCACCAGAAGGCGTGAAGAGGAACGTTAGAAGATCCTTTCAGCAACTTCAGCAACGCCAAAAGTCTTCTGTGTATTCAGGAGGAAATTTCTTGTTATCCTGGCTACATGCAATCCTTCAGGAACGTAGACGATTTGTGCCGCAAGGCTGGATCAAAGCTTACGAATGGAATGAAGCAGACCTTGAAGCTGCATCTGAATTGGTTGTCAAGGATCTTGCTAGAGAAAATCAGGAAAGTGACAATTCAGGAGATTGGGATGCTGGACGTGGATTGCTGGACGTGGCCATTTATGGTGGAAGATTACAGGATGCATTTGACATGAGAGCTCTTCAGTCCATACTCCAAAATATATGGTCCAGGGATGTATTTACTGGTAGGGTAAAACTAGGTGGAATCCTGAGCCTACCAGAAATTAATTTTGAAAATGGAATTAAATTCTTGGAACAATTGAAAGACGTAGACTCACCTAAAGATTATTTTGGATTATCTGCAAATGCAAACAGAGCCTGGGAACGCTCAGCTGCTGAGACGGCCATTGCTCTTCTTCAAAGTAAGTCTACAATATATTATAAAATAACGTATTCTCTGGTCTAAAACTAATCGATAAAATATCCTTACCAGATATTGTTACACGAGAGATAAATGCTAACGAGACAAGAGCACGAGAAAATATGAAAGCAAAGATTCATAAAGAATTAAGGAATCTATTAGATCAACGAGGATCAATGATCTTGAGTCCTAAACAGAGATCAGAATCAAAGAATGATCTTTTGTTAGACTTTTTTGAGGACGAAAGAAATTTAATCAAACGTCTAATGAATTTAATTAGAATAGAAATTGAAACACCGTCCATTAGAGATTCCAAGGTACTTTAAAACGTTAAGATCAATATAAAGGATATCTTAACAGTGTCGCCATGTTGACAGACTCCAAGAAAATGGTTAGAGGAATGGGCAGCTGGACCTCAGGAAGTCATCCCATTCGTGAACAGTCTGCTATCCCGTCAGCAATATCTCTCGAACCTGAACAACGTTCCTCAGGAAATAGACTTATCCTGCCTGGCGCGTCCACGTGCGTTCCTGGCTGCCTTGAAACAGCACACAGCTCGCACCTGCAAGCAACCCCTAGAGAACCTGCAGCTGCACGCAAACTGGCTTGAAGGATCAAAGAAAAAGGAATGGCAATGTTCAATAATCATCAAAGGTCTACTGATCTCAGGCAAGTGTATCATCAAATGAAAAATATAATATAGAATAAATATTACATAAAAAAAAAATTAACATTTTTCAACGCAGGTGCAGCAATCGTAGCTGGTACCTTAAAAGAGCTGGATGCCGAAGCAGCACCAGTTACAGCTGCACCAAGTTGCCAGCTGGCGTACCTCCCCGAAGAATTTCTCGATGATAAAAACCAACTGAACGATATCCAAGAAAAATATTCTAAAAATTTTCTGGAAATTCCTGTCTACGTCGATTCCCAAAGGAAGATTCTAATATGCAGCCTTCCTGTTGCTCATTCAGGAGATGATAAGGACACCTGGTACAGACAAGGAGTACTGATGCAGTTGCGTTGATATAATTAAAGTGATCGCAGTCCACCATGGATCTACTATCATAAAGTGCTTTATTATTGTAAAATTTAATAAACCTTACAGATAAATATCATTAATCGAGGAAAAAATATAGTATAATTCAGTTATACAGTAACTAACGAGTACATAAGTAGATATACGAAGTACGTTGAGATTCCATTGGAAAGTACTGAAACAATTCGCCGCCTGAATCAATCCTAATTGTATATGGAGATCCTGGCGACAAACTCTTAATAATAATCAATCAATCAATAAAGTCATTTAGCAATGACCATGTATATATATATATATCAATAATAAAAAGAATCATAAGAACAATATAACAATTAGCAATGATAAGTTCATCACGGGTCAATCAATTGCGAACGATCCGCTATAGAGATACCTAATTATAATAATTTAATAAAAAGCGTTTCATTCGTAGTGGATCGTAGGTCCATCACACGCCTGACTCTAGTGTCGACAATCCTTATGAAGCTACCTGTATCTCCTGTGTACTATAAAAATGGCAATAATAATATTGTTGCGTCACTGTCTCTTTCGATTACAATATTTCTTTTTCTTTTTCAATCGTCCTCTTCCCCCTCCACTCACCCCCCACCCCCAACACACCCCTCATCATTCACTCTCACGTTCTCACCTATCACTTGCGAACAGACTATTATTGAATCACACATCGTCAGATCAATTGACACGTCACATGAATAATCTCCTTTGCAACGGCATCATTAAATCGTCCCGGACTCTTCACTAGTATAGTAACAATAAATTAATTAAATAGTCGCTTCAGAAGCGAAGCACTTTTATTCGAAACGATAAATCCGTCAAATGACCGTTAAATCGTATGATTAATTGCACCAACACGACCTAGCACGAATGAACGCGATAAAAAGCGCTAGTCATTAAGATAAGAGACAACGAAAGTGATAATAGATGATAAGAGGAAAAAAAGGAAAAGATTATTTTTTAATAATTTAACGCGCCTTTACGTAACTGTGTATGTAATGCGTGAGTCCCACATACATGCAGGATATATTAAAACCACATACGTGCAAGATATCGTGAAAACCGGCAAAATATTTCTTCGCGTTAATCGAATAGAGTAGACTAATCGTAACATTGTAATTTATAATAAATAGAATAATGATCTCTTAGTGTTAATATTAACAGGCCGCATTTTTAAAATACCACATTCGTTAGATTCCATTGTCTATAGAGAAAGTACCATTACACGGATATATATTACGTATATATCCCTTCCCATTTTTTTTGTTACATTTTCATTTTCGTTTTTTTTTTTTTTGGTGTTTGTCGCTGAGGAATCAGTATAATATAATAAGAGATACTTGTTTTACAATGACAATAATAATAATAATAATTCACGAGGATTATTATACTATGATAATAACAATAATCAACAGGATTTTATCACATATTACAAATTATATAGAATCACGTAATAAGCTATAAGGGACAAGGGATCGTGAATCATATAAACGGGATATATCCACTATTCGAGAATTACTTGTTTATTCCCATTGTTTTTTTGTTTTTTTTTCTTTGTTTTCGCTTATTAAGACACTAGGGGCCCAGAAAAACGTCATTTAATTCCAAGTGGGACTGATGGGTACCATTTGGGAATAAGATGTGACTGCCCATTGAGCCCTTGTTTACCCTGTTTATGTGTCTGTATAAGGAATTAAAAAAATGTAGAGCTATAAGAAGTAATGCAAGATTAAAAGGCATTTTTTGTTTAAGGGGGCAGGTAAAGATTTTTTTTTATATTATATCTTTGGGCCAGTGACAAGGGGCTGTTTTATCGAGACTCAATGCGCCCTTCTTCATATGCATACGAATGCATGCGTGCCTCGAAAAAGGACCAAGTCAAACGATATAATAAGACGTAACGATGATAATTTTGGTTAAATTAATCAATAGATAAATTAGGGGCGGGGCTTTGGACCAAAATTTATGATTGTCCCTTTTATTGCTCTATAACATAAAAAATTTGTGGTCCGAATCCCCCCACGAGGAAGGCAATACTGTGTTTCATTTTAGTTATCTTCTCTCTTCTTTTTTTTTTAAGGTTTATCCTTTTTTCTTCTCTTCCTTTGCGTTAATCGCTAAGTCTAATAATTATTTTCTCTTCCGCATCTAGCCTCTACTTTGTTTCCTTACCGTTACCATTTTCTTCCTCTCTCTCTCTCTCTCTCTCGCATATAATTCTGCTGACTTATTCGACTCATCCGTCTCATTCTTTCATTCTCTGTAGCTTTCCTTTTTTTTTTTTTAGTTAATTATTAGCGTGGACCGTAGAAGGCATTTTCGTTAAGTACTCGTACTCAAGAAACTCTTTAGTAAGACTCTAACTTTAAACGTATGAGATATACTTTTTATATAGCGAAAGCGTCGCGACGGCGTGTACTTTGAATTTTGTTTTTAAATGCTTTTACGTAATCTACCTTTTATGAATTTTTGGAAAAATTCAATGAACACACCATCGACTTTTCGCATTAAAAATCTCGATAATGTATCCAAATACGTAATACGATACGATGCGATATAGATATACATATGTACGTATGTATAGTATAATATAATAATCGTATCAATCTCATTCGAATTCGCGAGTAACGGTGCAATATGCTGGTACGTAACGTTTATTTCTTTGTATTTCACTTCTTTTTTTGTTTTTCTTTTACTTTGAAAAATTCATAAACTCGCATATCCTTGATCGAATCGAGATCAATATCGATGCACGTATACACACGTACAGAATACACGTCGTAGATTAAAAAGTCCTAATTTCGCTCATTAAAGAACCTGCTGCAAGATCATCCCTTGAAGAAAGTACTTTCTCCTCCGAGACATTAGGCGCGAATCCTTTTTGAAAACGTGAGTAATTCCTTTTTTATATTATATGTAAATTTTCTATCGTTTGCAGTTTCATCTTATCGTCCTCCACTCTTCCTCGCTCAAGATCCTTCTCTCCTTTGATCTGTTTTAATTTTACAATATTTTTCTTTGGCCTGACCATGAAGATACCTAGGGCTTTTCTGCTTCCTGCACTGTGGATCGCTTATACGACGGCAGATAGTTGGAAGATGGGATAGCAGTAGCAGTAATATAGTATTAGTAATAGTATTAGTATCAATAATAATAGCAGCGGTAGTAGTAGTAGTAATAGTAACAGTAGTAGTAGTAGTAGTAGTAACAGTAGTAATAGACCGCCTCTAAGAACTAATTGGTGTTCGTACATTGATCCCCTTTTCATTTTGGTACCGAATATAATTCCATAACGACTAAATAGATACACGCAACCGTTTCGGCAAAACTTCTAATTGTTATTGACACGCGCACCATTTTCAAATCGAATAAGATTATGATAACGAGATAATAATAATACTTGTCCCGGCGTAAAAACCGTCTCCAGTCATATATATTTTATATATAGAATCTCAAATCTATAATTGTATGCTCGCACGTGTCCGCCCCTTTTGTTTCAATATAATTTAAACGTTAGATTTTAATAAGCCTGACCTCATTACTCTTTTGTCTTCGATTTTGATCGATTCTTTGTCTTTTGTTCGTTTTTTTTATTTCTCTCTCTGTCTCTCTCTCTTTTTTTTTTTCTTTTCCAATCATCCTCGTAAAGTTTAGCGACGTTATAGGTACAGAGCCACGAAAATGAAACGAATTAAATTCCTACTCCCATATTATCATACGCAAGTTCACCTGATAACATTTATAATGAATAAATTATACCTATGTGATATAGCAATTGAAAATTCATCCGAAAGGACAAAACGGAATCCCGGATTATATGCCGGAAACCGTGTAAAAAGAGAGCATAAGGTTCGTCGAGCTGGATCAAAAATTTCTAATGTAAATATTATATGTATAATACGAAAAAATGGGATTATCACTCTAGAAATCGTCGCGACGCTCGATTTAGACGGTCGTCGATGAAATCTTACGAATTTGAAAAGTAAAATTGCATCGTAATCTGGTAAGTCGCTCTCGCCGATGCTATGTTATATATTATATGTGTGTGTATATATATATATATTTTATCTGCTCTTTTTCTCTCACCCAATTTTCTTGTCCATTTTTTTGTTCTTTTCCATTTTCCTCTTCTTGAATTGTCTCTACGCCTTTCCGTGCACCGCAATGGGTCAGAGAACGCTCTCCATATCCTCCGTGACTAGTTGAAACTGTTCCTGACCTAGAGAAACAATCAGCGGATGTAATAATTAATATTTTGTTGTTGTGACTTATCCAAGACTACGTTATTAACAGAGAGAGAGAACATATACTCACTGTGGAGGTAGGCAGCAAGATCTCTGTCCTCTGCTATCAGTGCTAATTGACGTGGTGTGTTACCATGACGATCTTGTACAGTCAGCATTGCGCCACCAGCAACCAGCATGCAGCAGATTGACCTGCGTTTCTGTTGCGCAGCCTTGTGAAGTGCCGTTTGACCTCTATTAAAATAATAAGTAGTATTTAGTTGATCAGGATTAGGGTAATCAAGATTGAGGAGAACTTACTTGTCATTGTCAACCATGTTTAAAATAGTCGGCGGCGCACAGGCTATCAGGTATCTGACGATGTCCTTATGCCCGTACCTGGAAGCCAGGTGTAACGCCGTCTGTCCATTAGTATCGATCGACAGCAGGGAATATCCTCTCTCGTGCAACTCCTTCAGGGCTGAAAGATCACCGATTTTCGCTGCCCTCAAGATTCCGTCGCAGGTCTTCTCCAGGAGGCCGCTGCTAAACGTGTGAACTTCTGAACTAAGGCTGAAGAGTCTATCACGAGGACTGAAAAAGTTATAGGAATAAATGATTTTCTTGTTAGGATAAGCATTCGAATGCCATTGTAACGTCGTACCTGATGAATGTCAACGCTGCCTGGTGTTGCGATTGACCAGGCACCATCGAAGAAACTGATTTAGAAGAACTCTGCTTAGCGATTTCCTTCTGAAGTTGATCCTCCTCGTTCAAGTCCTCCTTCCTTGACTGTGGTTCTAGTTCTATGGACTTTCTTAGTTCGGCAGGTTTCTCCTTGGCTGATGCTTCTGACTTACGCGACGCTTGCTTATCCAATTTTTGATCAGCTGTCGGGTTGTTGGCTTCCGGGGACATCTCCGAGACGGCCGGTACCGTCCGGGCGATTTCCTCACTGCTTTGATAGTCCCAAGTAGAGTTTAACTTGCCAGAAGTACTGGGTTATATGAGCCAGAGCTTCTATGGTACCTTGGAGAAGGTTGAGCTGTTTCCGGTTCCTCCTTGTTGTTTCCAGTATCAGCATCCGCCGAAGTGGGTGCAGAGGAACCTTCCTCGAGGACATAGAGTGCGTCGACGGCCACATCGGTCACAAAGTGTAGCTGCTCTTGAGCTCTGTCTATCCTAAAGAATCTCTCTGCTGTGCAGGCTAATACAGATATTGATAATTGCTTATTGGAATCCATTTACATCTCTTTGATTTCCGATCCTTAATTATTTATCTACTTACAATCGAGGAAGCAACAGGTGTCCATCGGATGTTCTTTAGCCAGGATCGCCCTAAGAGATTCAAGATCCAATGTAGCATCCAGATCCAACGGTTCCTGTAGCCAAGACTCAGCAGTCTTCTTCAGCCTGTCCTTATCAGAGTGATAAGATTCGTAATCCGACATTTTGATCCTCATAACTGGCAATTTTAACCTCTCTAATTTCGCCCCGACATTTTGTTGAGGTTTACTGGTGTTTCTACGTTTCGCCAGCATCGTCGCTTGATTCAGCAAATTCATGGTTATTACTGAGGGTAATAAACGGCAGGCTTCCCCGTCGACCTTTACATTGTAATT
Organism: Hartigia nigra; assembly: GCA_031001745.1. Classification (NCBI taxonomy): domain Eukaryota; kingdom Metazoa; phylum Arthropoda; class Insecta; order Hymenoptera; family Cephidae; genus Hartigia; species Hartigia nigra. Next base: position 59,616 of record JARPRG010000124.1, on the reverse strand, counting down.
GAATAATTTATATTAGCAATTACTTCACAAACTAGTATAACGTGCTAATTAATAAACCAATCACCTGCATTGGAATGGTTCTTGTTGTAACGAGTTTGGCCTTACTACACTGAGCTATGCATGTGCCATGTCCGCCGGCTTGGAGTAAAGGAAGTTGATAAGTCGTAAGCCCAACAACTTCAATGAGGCCATCGTCGGTAGCCGGATCTTTGCTTCCGCTACCAGCACCCCATGGATGCGTACCACCACCATAGGAAGCAATATTTAAAAAAACAATGGCGTGTACACGGTGTTCTTTTAATTTCGGTGTTAAATCCTGACCATCGCAGTCAAGAGTTACAAATTCGGAGAGATCCTTCCACTTCCGCCTAACCAAATCTTTGCCGCCCATTTGTCCGTAAAACATTTTGTTCCTCAGCCGCGAGTTAAATTTTTCCGGATGAGCCTCTGGAAAAGATAAATGTAATTAATCGACGGTCATTATTTATCTGAATTAGTTCTTCTTCTTTCTCTTATTAATCTACCTCTGGCCTCGTGAAACTCCAGAGCGATGTGCGCATCGACCCCTAACGAGAAATAATTATTGACCACATTCAGAGGAAGATTCTCTTTTCCCTTGCCACCATCATCGTCATTGGGGGCATCAGGATTTCTTTCTACCGTCAACTGCCATCTGTCCAGAAGAGTAGTCTCACTGTCACCGATGTTCGTCAGGATCTTTGCTATCGGTTCATCCGTATAGCCTCCACCCCATCCTAAAGCCCTGGCAAGATCATTTCCAGTACCAAGCGGAAGTACGCCTACTGCGGGTGGTGGTGAGACGCCAATTTGATCCAGGATAGACAAGACCCAACCTACAGTTCCATCTCCTCCGCAGGCAAGGACCCTCAGATTAGGTACCTTTTTAAAAAGCTCCAATCTGATAAAATAATTATCAAATGACAAATTGATGATGAATATCCTGAAGAAAATGACTGGTTGACTTCAGGTTAGAACTTACCCCATCTTAGGTCCACCCTGAGTGAGATCAAAAACCTGCCTAGGATTGAGCAACCACTGGAACTTCTGCAGGAGTTTGGCACCCTGATTGCCACCGGATTTAGGATTAATGAATACTAGAACCGGTTTCACGGTTGCTGTAGGAATAGGTTTGACGACCCACAACCTTCCTTGATCCTTCTCATCCTTCTCCTTGTCCTTTTCCTTCACCTTCCTCCTGCTGGAAGCACCAGCTAAAGTGCCACCCGACTTCTTCTTTCTAGGCGACTTTCTTAAACTGCTCTTGAAGCTGCCCTTGCGAGGAAGTTTGACGATCCAAGATGGCGGTACGATGATGGAAGAATGACTACCAAGTTCACAGTTTTCTCCAATTCTTTGAATATTGAAACAAGCCTCCTTGTTATGATAGGCAGCTTTGCACCAGCTGCAGCTCAAGGCGACAATCTCCTTCGACGAGAAGCTTAACTTCGACTGGAACGACTTGCCGCAATTTGCGCACTTGCCTTTTTGCGATCTGCGATGCACCCAGTGATGATGGGTTGAGGTCTGCTCCCTGTATTGCCGCACCCCGACGTCACGAAAACTCGGCTTACATGCAAAGCCCAGCGTCCCAGCACAGCAAGCGTGGGCGACCACTCGGCACGCTGCGCACTTGAGACGTGGTCCATGTTTCTATAAGATAAATCATCCTAGATTTTATAATAGCACCTACATACATATATATATAGTAATTAGAATTATTCACTGCCAGAGGTAAAACTAAAGCCTTCAGGATTCAAAGAAACAGCTTACAGAACAGTCGTTGACATAGCAAAAGTCTCCAGAAGCTGCTGTTGGCACCCAAAGATGTTCTCCATTTAGAGCACCTGGTCCCCAGTCTGGTGTTGATCTCGGCTCTCGTTGGCTTCCACTTGGACCGCCCTCCTCTCTTCCTCTGCAAATAAATCATTATATCCAGATAGTACTGTGCCACTTGGATGCTCAATTATGCACTAGAGTTTAGTATCAAATAAACCTGATATCTAATGCACGGTAGTGGATACGGGAAACCCTAGTTCAGTATGCCACAAACTTTCCCTGTAATCTTGGGAAGTCTTACGACTAAAGCATCAAGAGTATACAACCTAGTAAGTCTAGTATATATTTACGTGTATGTATATATAAACACAGGCAGAAGGACGTAAAACTTATTTAGGACTTGTAAAAGACATTTCTGGTACTCCAACAGCTTATGAACCAGGGAAACCTACTGTAGTCTAATCTTTGTATGTTTTACATATGTCTTACAAACCCTAATACCATCCCCTGACAAATTCTAGTTATAACAAATTATGAGCAATTTTTGTTTTCTTAAATAGCAAGAATCATTCGTCATGCTGAGTTAAATCGTGAATCCAAGGAGGATACCCACCCTCGCATGGAATGAGACTCTTTTGGGGGCAAGAGTGCAGTGTATCTTGTTTGAGCTTCGGTGGGGAGAACGATGTCAACGCTCTTCGACCTGATACTTTGCTGGGGCACCGCGAGAGAGTCATGATTGTCATTCTTGTCAGACTTGTTATTATTAAAGCAAGAGTCAACGGAAGCGGCACGATCTCTCTTGAGTTCCGGTACAGTCAGGAAGATGTCTCTTACGACAAGTTTACTTTTGCCACCGGCGTTATTATCCTCTTCGTCGTCATCCTCCTCTTCGTCGTCTTCGTCTTCCGCCGAGCCAAAGATTGCTGGTAGATCTACGGGATAGGAGGTCAGAGCTTCCTGACGCGAGAGCTTCGGTGACGCTATGGAGCGTCTTCTTTGCTGAGAGTGAATATTATTGGAAGTTTCGTTATCTGATGCAGAAGGTGACCGAGGCTTATCCGTGGGCATCAAGGTCACTCGAATCTCAGGACTAGTGTCTCTCTTCGATTCCCCACTTCCTTCCTCGTTCTCATCCTCGAAATCGGTCTCCTCGTATTCTTCCTCGTCGAGGTCTTCTGCATCCTCTTCGTCACCATCGTCTCGAGATGATCCTGAGGCTGTCTCGACGGCGTCATCTTTCTTCGCATGAAGACTCCTGTACTCCTCGACGCAGGCGCAATGGTAGCACCCCGAGAGTTGAATCGTGGGTGTAGAAGTAATGGTACCAGAAGTGGATCTTCTGTCGCTACCACAGGCGTCGAAACTCTTGGAACGTTGACCACTCTGGAGCTGGGGCACTCTCAAGGTGGTGAGTCTCCTTACAGCTCCAGTTTGCTCCTGCTGAGACCTAGTCAACGAGCACGAGGAGGACGAGGACGAGGATGCCCTGAGATCCATCCACCTGCCACCTTTTTCGCGCTCCTTGGCCTCGTCATGTCGCTTGGCCTCCAACTGGATCTCGTCGAAGGAGGCTGACCTGACCTGCTTGGGTACCTCGAGACTCGACTGCGACTTCATTTCTGCGCCTGTGGGAGTCCGCGACCTCTTGAACGTCGACCTCAGTCGCTGCATCCTCGCCGGCTATCGGCAGCTACCTACCACCCAGCCTTGACCTTTCCACCCAATGATTATCCTCCGTCCTCCAGGACCCCACGTGCGTTACGTCCAACCGGCTCCAACCCGCCAAAGCAATTAGTACAACAACTTCAAACTCTAGCGCCGTGTCCTCTTCGTCCTCGTCGTCCTCCTCCTGCTCTCCTGGCAGTGCCTCATTCACCTGGGGTAACTTCGCCGCGAAGAAGACCCGATCTTCTCTCTTCGTAGCGACTTCACTCCCACGAGCACTACCTTTATGCGCTACCTCTACCACTACCAACCCGGAAGCTGCGACTCTGCAGCCCATCGTACTATCCTACCACTTTCGTCCTTATCCTCCGCCTGTTACAATGCTTCACCTCTACCGAACACCCTGACCCACATATATAAACTCAACATGAATCATACCAGGTCCCACTGTACGATTAAAAGCGATCGGTGCTTAACGGCTCTCAAAAAATGCTCTCCTCTCTCTAACGACTTATAACTCCCTCCCCTCGCTCCTCCACCGGCAACATCATGTCTCTACCAGCAGAAGCTTTGAAATTCGAATAATTCTATTGGACAGGGCCAGCTCTAGAGAGCCAGCCCAAGAAGACCAAGCAAGGTTCTCTCTCTGGGAAAGTCCTAGCAAGCGAGCGGCATCGATCCACCCCTTGGGCTTGTAAGCCCAGCTCAACCCGTAGCTACCCTCCACTGGCTTCTCCGTATGTCCACACTCTTCCTCTCCTTCTCTTTCACTCTCTCTATCTCTCTCCTTCTCTTTCTCCCTCTCTCTCTCCACACCAGCTCAACTTTTCTTCCAGGGATACTAGCAGTTGAAGCCCTGGTACAGTCAGGTGACTTCCATGAGGCTGAACATGGTTCTACTATGAGCTGTTCCTGCTCTATCTCAATGTCAACACAAAATTATCACCAGCACTCTCTGCACCAACGTTTATCCCCACTCGAACACTCTCCTCGTCAACTTGTACCAGCACCGGACAAGCGTTGTCAGTCGATTTTAATAATGACACAGCGAGTAATGTTTAAAAGATCAGGAGGAGCAATCACGCGAACGACTGGGCTCCTACGTTTGCTGATCGAGTTGGGCTCAGTGGCTAGAGGAGACTCTTGGCTCTCTCTCTCTCGGTCTCTCTCTCCGGTCTCAGCGAGGCATGCGCCATTCCTCGATTTTACTCTCGTATCGTACACGACCTACACACACACTCTCGGCAGTATATACAGCCAAGGTATTCGCATTCGAACGATCGCTCTCATCAAGGTGTGCGATTCTCTACCCTGTAGACAGAATAACCTGGGGTGGCGATACGGCGCAGGCGTCCACACTTCATTCCATTCTATTCCGTTCCATTCTCTTTAGCCCGTGCCACGACTATCAGGTATATATAGATATAAACTCTCCTACATACTTTTCAAGATTCTCATTCCTGATCTCCGTGCACAACGTTCCTATATAGTCTTCAGACGTCTACCTGTCGTCCTGCTGTATTATACCTACAGAGTGGATTACTGTATACGTCTAAGAATTATCGTAGATCGACTTCACCAGAGCATGACGAATGGTATTAAATCATCTCCGTAGTAAGGAACGATTTAAGGGATGGAAGATCAAATGAAACCGTGTAGTCCTCCTTCGAGACTCACGCGAGGGCCAATGCGTCCTCCGAATCGGACTTCGCATGGAAGACAGTCCCCTCTTCGAAATGCACTCGTTGTCCCAGACCAGGTGAGAATCCGAGCAACCTACAATGCACACGAGACACCGGTACATCATCACGCTGTCCAGCAAACGGGTCCATAGGGAGTACCTTGAGAACTGAGTCTGTTATCAGATACTTGGAATTCTTTTGGTTTCTGATTAAGTCGCAAGGTACTCGATTGGTACCTGTCAGCCATCGCGAAACGGTACAGAACATTTTCAAGAGTACCTCGTGCACATTGGAGATTAACCTGACTCCATTCTCCTTGACATACTTTTAGTGTTCTGTTATTTTTATCTGACATTTTTTTCCTCCCTTTGTTTTCAATTGTTATCAACCGGCTACCTGGCGTATACGTGGATACATTCTTTGCGGTACTCAGACTGCGAGTCTAAAAGAAAAGGGAATGACGGGGAATGGGGAGATGGAAGAAGAATAAAGAAAAAATAATAATGCCCGATCCTGAAAGGATTCCTATGTCCGTTTCTTTTTCTCATGGTCAACTACGTCATCGCTAATGGCAATCGTACCACAAGTGGGAGTATGCGAGACAGTGCGAGTTAGCCAGCCAGCTAGCGAACTCGTTCCTGGCGAAGGTCGAGGCGATGACTCCGACGCATTTATAGCGCCGTAATCTGCCGACTCGACGCCACCCTAAAGATCATCTACTTAAGTCTCAGCTCTGAACTCGCACCGTCTCATCATCCTTAGTTTTCTCCTCGCTGGACATTTCGCTTCTGATCTCCATTCTACGTCCACCTGATAAACTCACGTGGTATCCGAAATTCTTCGTATGTAACTTTTGACTTCTGGAGATTCAATCCCATCCGTGAACTCTCTGCGACTTCCACTCCCACGACCCATGCACTTCAGCCAGGGTGTACACTCTATTATCATACTGTACTGTTCTGGTTACACCCACGATCATCAATCTACTTCTGATTGTAAATTGATCAATGGTCCTCCGTTCTGATCCTGAGACGTCTCGGTCCACGGCGTTCTAATTCCCACCGAAACTTTCCCTCTCTTGAGTTTCTATTGTCTAACCGATCTTACGAAAACACTGGTACCAATAGCTATGAAAACCTTTACTCTCTATGGAATTCTCTTGCGGTACTGTCTACCTACGTGACAGGTACTACTACTTCCACCCGATGTTACTATTCTTAAGGAAGGTCCCGGTAAGACTAGCAGGGAGTCACGAATATGCTCGTCACGCCCGTGAGAACCTCAAGGCGAAAGACCATGGCGGACAACCGGTTTCCTGGACCGGCATTACGTCTGAATATCGTTAGTTTGAATGTTGGGTGTAGACCGAATGATGCAGTGTCTAATACGAGATGCCATTGATATGCTAATGATCGTTATAAAATTCAAATATTTGCTGTAGGCATAAGAGCCCCTACGATAATTTCAAGAAAATATACCGAACGTGTGAAAGAGACTTCTAGAGTCTTACCCCTCTTCTACAATTTCGTCCTCTTCAGCATGCTCGCCGCCTTCCTCTGGAATCTCCTCTTCCGCCATTTCTAATTTGACTCGGGAAGTTATTAACCGATTGGAATCAGAATATGTTCGCTTAACTTCCTTACGAGAAAGTTACCGTTAACCATCCACAAGCCAAATAACGACTGACACGGGGATCTAACCTGGTGGTTATTTCAACGTCGTATTTGAATTTTGCTAGACTGACGTTACCTAAGGTATCCACTTCCATCGGGCGCATCAGAGAACCACTTCAATGGCTTCGGAAGCCTCTGCGTCTATTCTATTTTGTTTAATACCATAATAGCATTAAGAAAGCTATAGACCGACACTTTAAAGAGTCGTAGCTGTATGCTTCGTTTCATCTATTGACTAATCACGAGCTTCTCTTGTCGACGCTTGGCGTCTTTATTCGCACTGTTCATTTTCAATTTTTTTTTTTTTTTTTTATTAGGCATCCGCCGCGATTAGGCGCCTTGAACGTAACAAGGGTTCAAACTCCGATAGTCGATTCTCCTTTGGTTTAGTTATTTATTATTCACTTGGCATGGGACTAGCAGAATACCATTTGGGTAGATAGGTAATAACGTATTAATATGCACCGAGTATAATGGAAGTCTGAAAATTACATCGCGCCGTTTATTATCCGTGACGAAGAAAATTTCAAGGCAAGTATAAGAGACGGATAATTTTGCACGGCGCGAGACGCTCGGCCCTGTACGCGAATACGTACGTAAGTCGTAACCTTTGGTTTCGTAATCGTCACGCAATTACAGTCATTGTGGTAGGCGTTAGTTATCGTTGGCGGGTAACCGTGATAATAAAAAAAGAAACCCGTATAAAATTCATCAGAACATGTTTTTGCCATTAGATTTTATTCCGTTAAGGTTGTCACTCCTTGTCCAATAGTTGGCAGACCCTATTATTCGATTTACTAAACGAATTCAATGGCGACTCGATAACTTTCCATACAGTAGACAATACAAATGCATAAAGTAAAACCGCCTACGACGTGACTCGTATCTTCAGTCAATTTCCTGTTGTGAAGTCAGCATGATATAAACCTTTCTCCTTGCCTCGCTTCCTCTTCGGTCCATTTCACTTTTAGTCGCGCCGAAGGTACTGGAGAAGAGAAAGAGATGCCAAACAGAGGAGCGAGAGAGATAGAACTAGAAAGCCGTCCAGCTGTCTTGTTAGACAAAACACAGTGACGCAGGGTTACGAGCGTCGCTATGTTTGTCGTCATAGGCGCCATGCGTCACGACGCTCTCTTACAGATGTCAATTGGTGGGGAAACTAGCATAGGAATTGGATGCAGAGCCAGCAGCTTCCCTTGGCATATCAGGAGCGAGTACCGTGAAGGAAACATCTATCCCTCACCGAGCACGAGGTCAAACAAAAATGGTTAACTCTCTAGCACGAATAGACAATCAAAGCTAAATTAATATAATTTTATTCATCATTTACCCACCGCATGGGCGTCTTCGTCGGGAGTGTCCTCCGTAGTCAGCTTCTCATCTTGACTTTTTTACGTTCCATGGAATCTCTCCAGCACTCTTTGTACTTGTATACCAGGGTGTCGCACCACGTACAACGCGACTCGTATTCCCCGGTCACTATTAACAGCGTCATCGCCACCAGACACAATCCTCCAGAAACCACCTCAATCTTGACAAACGTCCGAAAAAACTTTGCATGTCGCTGAAAGCACAATTTCCAAAGTCCAGCCGGCCGATTGACAGCGACACTCAGCAAAAAGAAGATAGCAAAGCTACACCTTGCATGACGGGAAACGGCGATGACTAAAATAAGAGAAAATGGAACTAACTGCCGATTTTGAATACCGGAAGTTAACGGTATCACGGCATCGGTAACTCCTAGCACAACAACAGCACAGAAATTATTGCTAATGGCAGAACCAACTGGACCGGCAACAGGTTGAATTCAGATTCCCCACGTATCTACGCTATTATTGCAGTCCTTCACGGCGCTGAGTCGTTCCTTATTATTTTCGGACGGGCTTATAGGCTTTGCGCCACGATATTTTCGGTGTGAACACGATAAAAGTGGGAGAGACCTCGGTCTAGCCCGGACCGGCAGCTTGGTGACACTATTACGACGCTTAAGAGACTCTCGCTCACTCGCTCTTTCGACTGTACCAGCCACCTCTCGAATAACTCTTTCTCCTCTTCACTCCACCCCGCCCTACTCCTCTCTCTCTCCCTCTCTGTTACTCTCTCTAAGCCCGCAACTACTATTATAAATAGTTGACACGAGTTTACGCTCATATGCCACTGGGAATTCAACTGCTATACCAGACTAACTATGACTACCATTGCTGCTTTAGGCTTGTAGATACTTTAAGGTTATGTTATGTCGGGATGGCATCTCCTTGGCCGAGTCCGTTACTTTTACCGCCATTGAGCCTGACACCATTTACGCTATAGGGATAAACCGGCATTGTGCTGGCACTAAATAAAAGAGTTCTTATTCGTAACTTATTAGAATAGATTCATTTACTTGCGTTGATCTTTAAAAATCTTTTACCTATTATTTATGCATCTTAATGTATTGGCTTTGTCTCTTTTTTTTACATAATGCGGTATGAATCATAATTCAGTTGCTATGATGCTTGACAGACCAAAATGCACTTGTTGATATGGATGTCACACTGGACTATGGGACTAATATTGTTGGTGGAGAATAAACAGCTGGAATTATCTTGCTGTCATATGCACGAAGTTTATATGGTGCGAGATATATGTGGAGAAATACCAAACGGGATAAAATTGCGACAGAAAATTCAAAGTTGTATACATCCTATCACTCGTCGAATAACGAAAGGATACTGCACGGAGAATAAGGTACGACAGTTTATAGAGATAAGGATTCTAAATTATTCAAGAAATCACAAGATTTTCTTGAAATCATTTCCCGCATATAAATAGACGGACGCATAAATGTAAAGCTAACCAAGTTGAGAAGTATAGACTTTAAAGATTTTCGATGTTTCCTATATCGACCGTAAGTGCGAGAGAGACAGTCGTATGGACGTTTACGTTGGTATAATAAGGACAAGTATAGTGAATCGTCAAATCTCGGGACATATACCTTACCCTTACACCAAATTGTTACAAAAAATATTTTGAACGACTAAATCGTCCTCTATTTGTTAAACGGTGGAAAATTTATGAACAAAAAAACAAACTGTTGTTGGAAAAATTTTGTTTTTATAATATTCAAACCTTATACGTTCTTATTATTTCCAGTGTCCAGTGATACGTAGCCCGTTCGGTACATCATCTGGAACTGATGCTACTCGGGATAACGTAGAAGTATGTACTCCTGAATGAGAGTACTCGAGTGTATGTCGGGTCGAGGTTAAGCAGGCGAGTAAAATGAGAGTCGACGATTCTGTGGATAATAAAGTGAAAAAAAGGAGGAAAAAAGCAAAAGCCGTGTACTCTGTTGAAGCGAACTACTAGAAGGAATTGAAAAAATTGCAAATGAGGTTAGATGCATGGAAGATGATAACGAACTGGATATACGCATGGTAAGTAATGCAAAATGTTTAAAGTGTTTCAAGTGATAGAGCGAAATTTAATGAGAAACAAGTTGTGCAGCTGCAATTTATACGATAAACCGTTTTATTTTAATAATCATATTGTATAATATCGTAATAATAGTAGCGTAGTTTCTCGTTGCGTAACGTAAGTAGTGTAGACTTTCTGCATAGTGTAGTAGTGTTGCGTACGTGCTCTTGATTGTTGAAAATCGGTAAACGCACGTTGATCAGCTAAACTGTGTGCTTAGTATCTTTTTTTTCAATTTCTGTTTAATTACTTTCATATACGTTAATGAAGATATGGCGTGAAAGATTGTTGTGAATCCTTGTTGTTTCTTTGATTCACGTTGTTCTGCTCACTTCAGTGCGCGAATTAAAGGTAGGGGGGTGGGCGGGCGGGAGAGAGAGAGAGAGAGAGAAAGAGAGATTACACGCACGCGACGTGCATAAATGAGGATTTGTTACGAATAAGGTTGATTATGAGGTGGTGGATTTGGAATATTTTTGTTGTGATTAATTTATTCCTCCTCCTCCTCCTCCTCTTCTTCTTCTTCCTCTTCTTCCTCCTCCTCCTCTTCCTCCTCTTCCTCCTCCTCCTCCTCCTCCTCCTCGACTTCCTCTTCCTCAACCTCCTCTTCTTCCTCCTCTTCCGCCTCGAATTGAGGTTCCTCGAGGTCGTCATCGGCTGCTGCCTTCACGTCTTCCTCACCCTCAGGAGACTCTGGATCTCCAGCTTTCTTTCCTGGCCTCTCGCCAAACCACTTGGGCAACTTCGCTGTGGAGGTAAAAAAGAAAAAAAAAAATAGTATCCTGTTATCTAATGTTATTCGTTTAAAAGAATTATATCTCTTTTTTTTTCATATTTTTCTTAAATCACGGGAATTATTTTTTTCTTTTTTTCTCGAAAATAAAATACATACTCTTCTGACGGCCCAAGAATTGTTCCTTCTGTTGCGACCATTGCTTCTCCGTGGTTTCCTTGATTAGATCGGTCAGACCCTGTAACACCAATGGAAAAAATGCCATGCTGGGATCACACACACATAGAAGGGGTTGCTTTTGAACCCTTTACTAATTTTTTTTTTTTAAGTTTTAGGGGTACTCGAAATCGCATGGAGTAAAATTACTTCGATCCCTCGCTAACAATCCTCACTGGTACATGCTAACGATAAACGGGCCATCCGTGATAACAATTATGGATAGGGGTTGTATGTAGTTTCTTGATATGGGACAGATATACGTTCTCAGTGACAAAGTGATAAGTGATAACACAAAAACATCTCAGGGAATTGACGAGATTACGATAATCTAGCGTGACAATTCATTACAGGGCAAGGGCAATAATTGGCAAGCAGGTAAATCACGGGTAATCGTTCGACAGTTCGTATCAATTCATCATCATCATCATCATCATTATCTCTGACTCACTTTTGTTGCGCTTCATGAACTGTTCTGTTTTCTGTTTCCATAGTTTCTCGTTGAACTCCGCTAAGAGCGTGTCATAGCCCTGCGATTCAATTCAAAGCTCTTTCATTGATTCTACGAATTAATCGTCACGCTTGACTCTTAACTAATGCCCATGTGATTGTTCTCTACTTCTAATCCTAATATCCCGTTATCCTATTGTCTATTAGTCTATCTTATTGTCTATCAGTCAACTTCATACTTACACCCTCAAATAATTTCTTCTTGTCATCGTAAGACCTGGTGTCCACGCGACGCTCGTACTTTGAGGCGACCTGGATCTTAGGCTGTACAAAAAAAAAATGAAAAGATGTATAATTATATTTTTACTAATGATCACAACCCTTAAAGATTTCTTTGTAATACTTGACGAATATCTCTTTCTATACTTACTGGATACTTGCCGGTGAGGGCTTCAGGGTCGAGACCCTTTTTAAGAGCCTTGTGCCTCAGCTGCTGCTTCTGCCTTTCCTTCAGCTCTTTAAGCTAAGGATGTAATTAAAACGCAATGAATATTTATATTTCTGATTAATTACAAACCACTGATCAAATCTTTCTTTAGCATCACGTCCATGTGATCCTCATACTCACGTCATAATCCTGACGCTTCTGACGTTCCTCAAGATCGTACTTTTCCGTCTCGAGCTTTACGATGGCTTCCCAAAGTTCATGGGCCTTGGTACGCAACTTGTCAATTGACAGACCTTCGATCTCCAGAGGCTTGATACGGAAGCTGAGAGAGATCTTCTTCTCCTCTTCCAGCTGCTCTTTTGTCTTGTTGCGTTCCAACTGTGCCGAAGAGAGATTGCCAGCCAGGTCTTTCTTGGTGATGGTGAAGTTGGGTCCCTTCTTGCTCTGATCCTTCATCGCCTGCATCATAGCCTGGCGCTTCTTCTCAGATTCCTCGAGACGCCTTCTCTTCTCCTCGATATCTCGCTGTTTCTTCTCCTCTGAAATATTATATATATTCTTTGTTAATCTAACGTCATCTTTTTTCTTTACAAGATACACAACAAGGATCATCCGATCGTCCAATGATGATCCTACCAATTTCACGCTGGCGACGCTCTTCCTCCTCCTTCTTCTTCTGGGCCAATCGCTTCTCTTCATCGGCGCGGGTGATCTTGCGCTTGGCTTGCTTCTCCTGCAAGATTATTCATCATCGGTGAGTGAACACTCTTACAATTATTACACTTGTGTATATTCATTAGGCACGTTAAGAATTAAGCGATCAGATACCTTTAGTCGTTTGAGTTCATCCTCCTCCTTGGCCCTCTGCTTTCTCCATTCGGCGATGTATTCCTTGAGCTGTTCATCGAGATCGCTCCTCTTCTGTTCTTGCCTCTAAAATCGTTACCAAAAAATCATATTAACGCGAGCATTCTTTTTTTTTTGTTTTTGTGTATACAAAAAACTTGTTTCCCCACGACAATCAAAATGCTTACCTTCATGAACTCGGGATTCTCGGCAGATTCCCTGCGGATAGCCGGAACGGAAACAAAAGTAATTTCTCTTTAGTCGATTCGCTCCGTAATCCTCCTTAGGACTTTTCCTCCTTCTGATCATCATCACGCGTTCTCACGTGCATACTCTCTCACGTTCATCATTATCATTATTATCATCATCATCCAAGTAGCGACCACAGGTCATTTCGCGAGCCACGTATTATTTTCGTGTCACGTAACACGTACAGAACAAAAAAAACGGACAGACAGGCAAATGACAATGACGGACAAACACGTAAACGTACATATATTATACAGTCTAGGCTTGTATTAATCAGTTTTACACAGGCTGAGGCCGTGCTAATGCGCATAGACAATTTTTGGCTCTTGCGGATCATAAGGGGTGAAGAGGGTTGTGTAGTATTTTTTTTTTGCATAGGTGTAGAGTGGTGGATAAATGGTAGTTTTTAGTTTGTAAATTTTTTTTTTCTTGCAATGTCCTTTTCCTCATTTTCTTTTTTTCTTGCAAAAGGAAATTTTGCCAGAGGAACGAGCGGAGCTCTCTATCCAGCTGCTCGATCCTCATAGAGCGTGTAAACGTGAGGGGCGCGTACGGGTGAATTAGTGATAAAAGTTCACGAAAGGGCAGACAGGCACAAGGCAGATAATCAAAAGGCCGTAATTGTTATGCTTCCTTGCATAAATCAAAGAGGATCATCATCTTCACGATCGTCTTAAAGGGACTGGGGTTATGGTTTTTTTTTTTCCGTTTGTTTTTACAATATTGCATACTTGTCGAAGACACGTGACAAACGGATGCAAGGTGCTAACCAAGCGAACACGTAGGTAAAGAGCGAGTGGAAATGAAAAGAAAAAACAAAAAAAGAAAGAAAAACAAGACATCACGATCATTTCGTATTATGCAAGAAGACACGAGTGAGGTTGTGATAAGTAAATGACACACCTGACAACATCTCGAACGGGCGGTGATTAAGATGGGGGCACAATGAGAAAGATGAAGAGAGCAAGAAAAAGTGGGGGTAATAGAGACAGACAGAGATAGAGGTGTACGTGTGACATATACATATAGGACGATCACGTGAAAAGAAAAAGTAACGCCGACGATAACGCGAACATAAATATGTACAGAGTTTCTGTCATTCATTAATGATTAATCATTTGTAGAGACAGTAGAGGTTGGGTTCGGTAGAATGGAGGTAGAGCAAGAGACAGAGATAGAAAGAGAAAAGAGAAAAAAGAAAAGGAATGAAAAATGAGGAGAGGTGGAGGAGGGAGATATTTTTGGGGCCAATGCATATGTGCACGTACAAGAGAGCGATTAAGGGAAACAAAAAAAAAAAAGAAAAAAGGTTTTGTGAGCAAACCAAGTGAAGATAATTTTATGATGCGTTTTCAAGAGACAGATAGTAGAGATAGAGAGAAAATGTAAGAAGGTGGCAGGGTTGGAAAAGTGGTATCAGGGTTGAAGAACACGAAGTATTATTGACGTGTAACACCTCGAAATCAACTTACTTTTGGGACGCCCTACCCCTATAAAAGAGAAAGCAGACTTGGATTAATAATTTTTATCTCGTGGTATGCAGCCTCGCATTTGGACTTCACAAAGCCAAATAATATTCGTATCTCCTATAAATAATATTCCAATTGCTTTTCGCGAGAGGAGCACCTGTCCTCTGTTAATTAATCGAAGTATAACCTGTCGAATTCCAGTACGCCTTTCGTTTTCTTGGTTACGTCCCTTTGCGAAGCATAGTAAAGCGTCGCGAAGAAAACGAATGAGACGCGTGGGGAATGCTTGAGGCTATGTTTTTTGATCTTTTTTTTTTGGATTTTTTAAATTTACTTCTTTAGATAGTAATTCGTCTTTATCTATAGTAATATTAGATAGCCACGACAAACAACATATACGTAGCGGGCCGTTCAGCTTAAGGACACCGGTCGGCATATCTCGACTGGTCTATTGTAAAACGGAACGGCCCTCCTGTACACGTGGCCCATTTAACGACAGATCAACAATACAGAGAGCGTAAATACTTTCGAATATTTATGTAAGAAGACATCGCGGCTTTTAACAGAGCTTGAGTTATTTCTTTGAGCGATACACGCTTATATATATATATATATATATAGCAGTGCAGCCATTTTGTACATTTGCGTACGTATGAGAATGCATTGACAACATAGTGAAGATGTAGCTAGTCTTTCTTGAGTGTGTGTGCGTGTACATATCTGTACTGTGTTTGTCTTTGTGCATGTGTGTAAGAGGTGATTAGGTGAGAGAAGTCTTTAACGTATAAAGGGAATGTCAAGGGTCAGGGGGGGGGGCGAGACGGGGCGAGACCTGCGATACTCGTGAGTAGGCGAATGGGTGGGTGGGTTGATAATTGTGATAAAAAGCGTAACAGTCTCTGTTCACATTCTCAATGATCGACACAAGAGCGACATGGAATTTACGACACGATGAAATAAGGACGAAAGACATTTCTGGTAGAGGTGCAGCAAAGAGATACAGAAAATGTAATGGGGGTTGAAGTAGAGTGATGGACGGGGATGGCTACGGAGGGGACACGTGTCGAGATATAATTCTTCGTCGTAACTTGGGGCAAGTATTGAAGTACGTTCCCCGTAACTTGCGAATGTTGTGGGTGGCGGCGTGGGAGCGGCTAATACGGTTAGTTATTATTCGGTATTTCTTGGATTTATTTTGGGCTTCGAGGGATGGACAAGCTGTTAGGTTAGGTTAGATTTCTGGGGTGAGGGGTTAATTAATGGAATTATACAATTATTTATGGTTGGGACACGAAAAGCTGTCGCGTTGCGGCTAAATACGAAAAAAAAAATTGTGAGATGAAAAAGAAGAGTGGAGGAAACGAAAATAATTAGAGAAAGAGAGAGAGAGAGAGAGAATGGACGGTGAAATGTATGTAGATAGGAGATGGGATCTCCTCGTGCGCTCTGTGTATATATAAATATATATGTGTCTGAATGTGTGTGTGTATGGGTAATTGAGTTAAGAGAAAATGGCCGATTGAAAAATATACAAAAATTCGGAAAAATAGGTAAAATAATCGTCGCGCGAGAATTTCGTAAATAGGTTAACGTTATTAACGTTATAAAAATACATTTTGGAAATTGTTTGACGCACAGCTACTTGTGTGTAGGGAAAAGCGGATGATTCGTCTTCCACCCTCGCCCCCAGCTTGGATGTTAACTTTACGAAAGACAGAATGGCGAACAACGTGATGTAGCTACAGAGGAGGGATACAGAGAGCGCTAAAAAGAGACGAAGGATGGAATGAAAAGAGAGAGAGAGAGAGAGAGAGAGAGAGAAAATAACGTATAAATGAAGAGTAGTGATTGGGCGCTTAGACAGTGCGTATGAAATGAATAAATGTGAGGAATAAATAAATAAATGAAATAATAATAAAAAAAAAGATAAGAATATTATATAAGTATGTATATATAAGTCGGCACAGTAGCGATAGATAATAGCGGACGGACAGACTGACTGACAGATATACAGAGAGGCAGGCATTTTTCAGGCAGTCAAACTTACTCGATTTTCTTCTCCGGCTGTCTGTTTCATTCGAATGTAATCGGGTTCGCGTCGCGTACGTCGATTGGTCGATGCATTGGTGATTCGATTGGTGATTGATTTTGTGTGTATATATTGGGAACATAGAGAAATAAGACATAGCTGAGTCAGTGAACACGACGTAACACAGTCACATATCTCGAGTCTCCTGAATACATCTCATATCAACGGGACAAAAATTGAAGATAGAACGAAAGAGTCGATTAAAAAAAAAAGGAAAGAAAAAAAAGAAAAGACAATTTCATTCAATCTCTCGTATGGTCTAAAGTGTTATCAGGATTGCTCGTCAGCATCCAAACAGCACTGCAAATTTTGTCCACACGAGTTTTCGATCCTTCTTTTTTTTTGGTCTCAATTTACCGCAGTACGTCTTTCGAACCGACCCGTACGCCGTTTTGATTTTGAGAGAAAAAAAACAGCAGGGCTATTACCTTAAGGCTTTTGTTTATATCCGCCAAATTTACGTGCGTTTAGAGAGAAAGGGGGGGGCGGCGGGGGGCGGTAGTAAATGAGAGTGAAGCCAACGAGGCACCAACACCATCCAGAGCCAAGTTATTTTTGAACGTAAAAGACGCTAATTTTAAACGGTGACGGGTAGGTTCGCCGGACACTACGCTCCTTTCTAGAGAATCTCGAGAACACGTTATACTTATACACTAGACGTTATATCCAGGGCTGGTACTGGTTACAGTATAGCCGAATATATCTATAGGTCATACCTATATAATAAGCTAATACCTACGACCGAGTTTCCAAGTGCCTGCTGACCTATTTACAAGACCGTTGCGCAATTTATCCAGACCTTTTGCTCGTGGCCAATAATTATTAACAATGGAATAATAAATGGCGCCGGCCGTGCACGAGGAAAATTATCATGATTTTTCAACAAGCACGTCGGTCGTCGATATCTGTCGTAGTTCGGCAGATTTGTCAACATTGATGCGATTCGTCATGTTAAAAGAACGAAAGAGAAGAAGAAAAATACGACGCATCGTATCAACGTTGCCGAGATACCAATTGCGACAGATCGATAATGATTGATTACTATTTTCTAATAGTAATGACGTAGTTGGTAACTGGTACTTGAATGGCTATTGACTTCTGGCACTTACTTCCTGTAAAAAGAGAAACGAAGAGGAAACTTGTTAGCACGGTGGATATATTTTCTTTTTTTTTTTTTTAAGAAATTGAGGGACTTTTTTTTCACTCAATTTCGATTATTTTCACAAGGAAGACACTTACACTTCCTCGACCTCCTCCTCGCTGCTGTAAAAGAGAAAGTACACAGGGTTCGGTTAGTTATTCTTGGCATGCCTTGGAAGATGAATTTTGGAATTACGTGTGATATTTTCAAAGGGATTAAACGGTATACATTTAAACATGAATTGAATAGACAACTTTAATGGAATTAACAGTTGAAAAGTTTCACGCGTTATCGTTACAGGGTGGATGAACGGCTGATTTTTCGAAATTTCTTGATAACACAAAAATTACGGGGAAGAAGGTAGACACTTAACAAATTGAGAATTTTTGGGTTGCGCACTGGCTTACGCGATGGAGACTTTTACGTCAATGTTACGTGTAATGTTTAACGTGTTGTATAATCTGGGGTGTGAAGTTTTATTAAAAATATCGAAATTCTACGAAATGTTTCGTAATCGAGGTTAAAAAAAAAGATATATGCAAATTTTAAATGCTACACCGAATCAACGAGGTAACAATTAACTAAATATCTGCAAGAAAGTCCGATTAATAATTATCGATCTAGGTTAAGTTTATATATCATAAAGATACTTACGAGTATTGGTCCTCGTCGTCAGACATGTTTGCGGGTGGTTAAGTTTCTGCAAGAGAAAAAAAGAAGTGAAGACTGTTAAAAACGATGTTGCGAAACTGATGAATATGGCCGTAGAGAAATTTGGCGGTTGAAAAAAACAAGAAGAAGAAGAATTGGGAAGAAATTCCGGAAATGACGTGTACCGATGACGAAATAGCGATTAAACGATAATTAAATGCGGTAATCTGGCAGGGAGAACGGGACGGGGAGGCGGTGGGAGCCTGACAGCGGAGTGGGAGTAAACGAAAAATAAAAAATAAATTTGCGAACCAAGTGAGGCGAGTCGTTAGCTGTTCGTTATACCGATCCAAAGAGTAACCCGATAGGAGTCGAGGCAGTTTGCTAACCCTGGCCGCAAGCTCGATGCCGCAAGCTCTATAAGGAGTCGAAGGGGACCCCCTACCCTCTGTCCCTACCCACCCTTCTTCTGCTTAGAGTTCCGCGCCGCGACGCTAATTATAGAAGCTTGGCCGCGTCCGCGACTTCGTCCGCGTCCGCGACTTCGTCCGCGTCGGTTCATCTTTCTCTCGGAGCTTTTGGCTTTGCTACGTGGTCGCGTTCGCGA
>JARPRG010000124.1:0-40341 GCA_031001745.1 Hartigia nigra | reverse complement strand
CCGCGTCCGCGACTTCGTCCGCGTCGGTTCATCTTTCTCTCGGAGCTTTTGGCTTTGCTACGTGGTCGCGTTCGCGAGCTTTAACCAGACGGAAATATACTGGCGGATATATCCCGTGCACTACCCACACGCCCCGTTAGGAAATTTACGTTTGCTGAAATTTACTGAACGAACCGAATACATAATTCCGCATACCCATGGCAGACAATAGCGATCGGTGATTTTTTTTTTTTCATTTTTCTTTTTAAAGTACTTTACCGTCCGTTGAAACAGTTCAGAGGACCATTAAAAGATACGATTTTCGCGGGTTTATCAGCTTAGTATGATTTAAAGTGGCGAGACGTTCACTTGAAAAAAAAAATAGACGCTCGATCAACGCTCGATCTCACGTTTCACACAGCTTCCACGAAAGGTACACAGCACGTAGACAGCGTCGCGGTGGATTATGACGTTACGATGAAAACTTGCACTTTTGTTTGTTATAAAAAAAAAAAAGCGTAAAGTGTTACGCAAACGGACACGTAGAACCATATTAAAAAGGCACAGAACAATAGTACGGTTACGCGAAGCAGCAGCCATGAAACTTTCACTGTATTAACAGAGCGTCGTCTTCGCTCGACGTCTTTGTTATTTAATCTATCGCGATAACGCCAGTTAGGATGGATAATGAAAAGAACTTACACTCAGGGAGTGTGAGAGAATGAGTAAGAGTGGGATCTTGGGCCCTAGCCGAGTGACTGGTCACCACACACGGGAGAGCTTTTCTGGTGGAATGTGGAGTCCGCGACAGCTAGAGCGGCTCTGAAGTCCGACCTCTTTGCCCTCGGCAAAACCAAGAGTCGAGTTGCTCTTCCTCCTCTTCTTTCGTATCCTATTAATAGTCGGATTCGATTCGAGAACTCCGCGACTACGTTTTCGTTATCCCTCTAAGAACGATTATGCCCTCCTATGCGGAGGATCCTCAGGGCGCAAGCGTTGCTCATCCTCGACCACTACTATTTTTGTCGTCAGTTCCTACCAGATACCATCTTCTTTTACCTTCGCGTCTCTTATTCTTCCTCTGTTTCTTCTTAATCTTCTCACGTATTAGCTCCAACACCAGCATCCGGACCGTGCCAGCGACGTGTCCCAGCCCTGATCTGTTTTGCCGAAATGGTAACGCTGGTTCTTATCAGGATAATGGTAGGGGACTGTCGATGCAAACTCCGGACTAGAAATATCAAAATTTACATTAGTCGAAGTACTCATCCTCTGCAAGAGTGAACCCTCTTTGCGAGCTCCTGGTCTAGCTTGAAACCTGCATAAAAAATAAAACTAGTTTACACGATTTAATCGTTGCTCAACATATTTAGCTGGCTGTCGTGTCATTCTGCGCATTCCTTCAAGAGTTCTCGTACTCGTTACTATCTTTTTAGAAAAGAAAGGAAACGAGAACTGGGCTCGAACTTAGGGAAATAATAGCCAGCCAGTTCGCTGGTAAACAAACAAAAGTAGATTGAGCTTTCCGCTGGTGAATTTAGCTGTAGGTTGTCAGTGAATTCTTCTGGGAGTCAGTGTATCAGTGAATGTGCATGTATCTGAGAATGATGTCGTGAGGGTGGTAGTCTTATCAGTGGGAAGAAAACCTACTCGCTCATTTCCACTGGAAGATCTTGGCCGCGCGCAAGAGAGTCCCAACCGGCGACGCGTCCATATATGGAGGGCGATGTCCCGGGGGAGGGCGTCGTGACGCCGGCTATAAAGTTGCTGCCGCGAAGCGACCTCGCGACGTCGCTACCAAAACGCCACACGATTCTCTTCGATTGGTCCTTCTCTCATGCGTATTGGCATCTCAACGGCGTTCCGGGAACACGAGATGAACGGATATCGAGTAACGCGACAGTCTCTCGTCTGATTACACTTGTCAAACAGGTGCCTGCAGGAACTGGCAATTTAATTGAAACGCGAATAGAATTTATTACTATTTATTTACGAATGGAATTCTTATTCTTTCTCTTCTATCACTATGATACACGTGCTTATGGATTTTAAGTCGATCAGAGTCTTTCGTGAAAATCGTGTACTGGATATTACTTGCTATTAATTTCTTCGTGTTGTCTCATTACTCCTGGTAAAATTGGTTTCTTGAATGGCCTGTCCTTTCCTCCAAATCTTAGCTGACCTGACTCCTTTTTGCCTCCGAATCCTCCACCTGTTTATAACAGTTTTAAACGTTAGATGGTGAGTTATACTCGACGGATGTCTCATTTCTTAATTTATATACTAACCAAGTCTACGTGGCTTCCAACCCTTCATCGTTCTACTGCATTCAAAGTCAACCAATATCTTAGAACCTTTTAGTATTGTGTCATGTACACGTTTTGAAGCCCATCTTGCTTCATCCTCTGTTTTCATTTCTACAAATCCATAACCCTGAGATAGTCCTGTTACTATATCGACTATAATCTTTACTGAAACGACTTGACCGTACCTTGAAAAACACTGTACCATAAGATTAATGCTAGAAAAAAGGTCTTGTATGTTTTATGAGACTACTGACAATAAATATACAAAAATACCTCTTTCAAATCTTGTTTGGAAACCTTAGGTCCAAACCTAGAGACGAAGAGAGTTCTATCTGGCTTTGATTTCAATCCGTGTGGAGGCTCATAATGTGCTGTCATTGCTCTACTGACAGCCCTATCGTGTGGTTCTGTATCAGTACCATCAATGCTACCAGCTTTTAAAGGATCATATTCTTTAGCGTATGGACTCCAGTTGGTTAGTTTATCTTCCTGAAACATAACAATGAGATTTGAATCCAAAAGTTACATTATTAACTTAAGCCACAGTGCATTGTGGGTACAGAGACTTACCATTCTTCGAATGCTGAATGTCGTTCTTTTTCTTTAAATCCCCAACGAAGAATCTTATTAGTAGAATTATTTCTTAAATAACTAGTCGCGTAAACTATATAGGTTAAAATCGAGTACACAGATCGTCACCAAAGAATGAATGACTTCTGGAAAATTTGTACAAGGCGGCCATGTTTTCTAGTGGCGTCTCCTATGGCGCGCCGGGCGCCATTTCAGACGTCTTTCAACAATGCCATAGTGTCGAGTAGACAGATGGCGTCGCGATGCCAATTACTTTCTGCGAGAGTTTTCTTTAAATAGATTCAGCAACGTATCCGTCACTAGTGCCGTATTTTCAACAGGTGGAAATAAGCTCAAAAATAATTGGCAAATGTCCATAATACGCTGACGCGAATAATCCGCATTCTATTATTCACGCAACGTCGGGCACGCATGTTCAGAATCATTAAAATATAGAATGCTTTATTTAAGGCACGAACGAACATTATTATCGTGTACATAGTGCATTACAGGAGCAACGGGGCGTAAAAGATTCTTAATATCTAAAGTAAGTAAAAGCTCCGAAACCCTCGAACATTTTTGTCACGCGAGAGTAACGCGTCGTCGATTCTTGGCCGGAACGGCCGAATGGAAATGATGACCAAATTCCTTCACAATTCACATTATTCGTTCCATCTACCAGGGGATTTGAACTTTACAAAATTTCTGCAAATTGGCCCATTCCTAACAGATTTTACTTGAGTTATCCCTGTTACCGATTAATTCGTTGTAGGTCGTGTTAACCTATACCAGCTCGAGGTTGATGTGAGCACCCATTCTTCTTAAAGCCAGGATAGTGTTGACGGCCTTGACCCAACGTTTCTTGATGACGTAGCGCTTTAACCTGACCTTCGAGATCGGGTTGTCCAAGGCAGCCTCGAGCCAACGGTGCTCCAGGAGTTCCTCGGCCCGTGGTCTCATTCTGAATAAGGTACAAGTTTAATGGGACTGATGACAATTGACGTGGCAAAGCAAGACAGGCAATAAATGAAAGAAAAGTCTCTCGCGTGCTCAGTTGCTCTTCTTTATATTAAATTCATAATAAATAAAATATTAACGTGCACGGGGAGAACCCTAAGAGGAACTCGATGAGATTCAGAATTAAGGAATATATCAATAAGGATTAAGTAGATTGTTGTCAAGGAAACGAATCAGGTACGCCCAAATCTCTCTATACAGGAAAATATCCAATTCTAATCCATCCGTCACAATTAGATACACATAAGGATGAACTCTTCTTATCAAGAAGACCCTGAGGATGAACTCTTCTTGTCAACGGTGTATGAATGGTGGCGTCGAGGATTGACCACCACCGACGGAATTAGTTTTCTGCGACTCTGATTGAAAATATTCGGCGAGGGAATTCATTGATTTACGAGCTATAGATTCCTCGCCGCACCAATCAACACTAATTGATTTTCGACCAATTCCACTAGGTCTTGATGCGTCGTCCCATTCTTCTAGTAGATGAAGCAGAAGGTCCTTCGTACTTGCAGGCTCGTTCAAATTAAGATTCTTGTGAATATCTTGTAGATTCGAGATGCGGGGTACATCCCTACATGTCTCACTAAAACGATGCTTTAATCGCGCCCTTCGCCATGGTGGAGTCAAATCCATTTCTCGGTCCACCCTCAGGAAGGGTGTCTGCGTATCCTCCATCTTCGACGTAGAACCAAAGGTGTGGCTCTTCTGCAGAAAGGTACTGGTTATACGATCACGAAACAGTTGATCATAGTTGATCGAGGAATTTTCCTTGGGCACTGCACCATCCGTTTGGAGCTTTGATGTTTTCTTTAGGGTAGCGAATGGGGTAGGGATTGATTCTGTGTTTCTTTCAAACGTCCTCACGCCGTTGAAAGCGGTACCATTAATGTTTCTTTGCTTAGTAATGCTCGAGAGCTTCTCCGAGATCTCATTTGTCTCGGTGGTACTATCAGTGATAACAATACTATCACTGCTCTTGGAAGATTTTTTCGTCGCGGCACTATTTCGTGAAACTCTTGATTTCTCCTCTTCCTTTGGCTTTGGCGTTACGGATTTAACTAGTTCCTCTTGGACCTTAGTAGAATTAACACTAGAGGAATCCTTAGCTTCTTTCGAGGAGACACTTCCGGGCACAAAGTCAACCTCAGGTACGTCATTGTTACTCCTACATACTTTAGGTCCCATAGCAATTGATCTTAGGTGTTCAGACAATTTAATGATCTCTTCGGCTAATACAATTTGAGCCGCTGCGTCACGTTTCTCTGGTGCCAATGCAGTACCCTCCGAAGCGCGTCTTTCGAAGGTGTAAGACAAGTTTGGCACCGCAAGCAGGAAGTTGTCATTCTCCCTTGGTGAACTGGTACTTTCGGACAATGAGCTAGAGACGCTGCCACAGGGCGATGGACTCTGACCTCGTAGAGACACCAGCTCCACATTGGTCTCATCGGGATTGGACCTCTTGACGATGTCCGGATGCCAGGAACGATGAGCCTCGTGCTCGATCAGGTAAGGGCTGTTGGGATGCTCTCGCCACCGCTCGACGAACAGCCTCAAATTGTCCTTGGTAACGTCGAGTTCCTCTCTCGTCACGATAACGTCAACGTCCGTTCTCGGTTTCTTTACTTCCGCTTCCCCAACCCTGGCCGATGGTACGGAGGACCTTTTGGCCAACCAGGGATGCGCGCGGCACTGAGGTGCCGAGGCTCGCAGTCTGAAAGACACATTATCATCATCCCTCTTTTAGGATCAGTCATTCTCAGAGGGTGGCCTGATCGACGGCATGCTTGGAACGTAAGGTGAACCTTGTGAAATACGACCCCGTAAGCTATTTTTTGTTCTCTTTTTCTTTTCTCTCTCTCTCTCTCTCTCTCTCTCTTTCGTTCTCCCTTTCTTTCTAGTTCTCTCTTTTTCTTTATTCGAGCCTTTCGAGGGTCGGTCATTATTTTTTTTATAGCTCGCCAAGTACAATCGGGCTGTTCGTTAGCACGTCACGCGAGCAGGATAAGCGACACGAAGGACACACGGTTCATGTCCACCTGGTGGAACTGAAGGAGGGTGCAAAGCGAGAGACAACCACAAGGAGCAAGTGTCACGTTCTCATGGAAATGTAAATATCAAGCGGATATGGATTACGTATATGTTTCTACATATTCAGGAGGATCCATGAAATTTGCTTACTCTTTGTCCTTGATCAGAAGACTCCTGATGAAGTCCTTGGCGTCCTCAGATATGTCAGCGAAGGCCTCGTCGTCGAAGTCATATTTGGCGATGGTCACGTTCGCCATCGTCTGCATATCGTTGTCTCCCATGAACGGTGACAACCCTGAAAGTCTAACCATCCAAGTAGATCCATCTCTATAGTACAACTCTTATGGTTATCCGTAGACTGTAGCAGGTAATACCTGGTGAATCTACTACAAGGAATAATACTAGATTTCACTTACAGCACGTAACAAATGACGCCGATGCTCCACATATCAGTGCCAAAACCTATCTGATCGAAGTTCACGACTTCCGGTGCAACAAACTCCGGCGTACCAAAGAGCACCTGAAGCTTCTTCTCAGGGTCGTATTGTCTTGCCAGACCGAAGTCTATGATCTTGATACGATTACCCTCTTTGGTAAGGCATAATATATTCTCGGGCTGTCAGAATAGAAAAATGACAGGTAATCAAGATGCGATATTTTTCCTGGTACAATCATTCATCATTATTCCTCACTTTCATATCCAGGTGCAAGATATTCTGCGAGTGGACAAACTCCATACCCTCGCATATCTGTCTCATAAAGACGGCGCAGCTTCTTTCAGTCAATACGAAATCATCATCGATCACCCTTTCGAAGAGTTCACCGCCCTCAATTCTACGGGTAATCATCAATGACCCATCGTACACTAATATTATGTTGAATAACTCAGTGGAAAAGAGGAACTAACAATTCTAATATAACATATATCTGCTTGCCGTTGTTGATCGCATCATACAGCTGTATCAATCGCGGATGCTGGAGTCGCCTCATGATCTCGACTTCTCTCTCAACAGCACGTCTGTCCTCCTTCCTTGCAGTGTTGACGACCTTAGCAGCGAGGTGCAAGCCGCTAGACTTTTCTTTGCATCGATACACAGTACCGAACTTGCCCCTAAGGATGACAGAGTAATTACAAACAAAAATTATAATCGTAATTTTTTTTTATTAACATCACCGACAGCATCTTCCTCTTTCAATCTTTCTATTTGTTTTTCTTTCTCCATTGTTTTGCTCCGAGTCCTGATCGGATGCTGCGTTAAGAAATCAAGCACTACAGGTGCCAATTTGTCATTTGACATCTTGGCAACCGGGTGACTTGGTTTGTTCACTGCTAAGCCAGCTTGCAAGTCCGGTGAGTCAGTGAGTTAGTAGAGCAGCCCGAGTGGAACGTTATTACCCGCGATGTCCCGACGCCCGTTTGAACCCTCATGTCAAGAGCGTCTTGCACGTAGCAGGCGTCGCCAGCATCCGATCAGACTGCCGTCGAGCGACGTGCAACGTCACTCTTCGTAGCGAAGGTATTATTTATAGACGGGAAGACCTTGATTACCTATACAAGAACGGCCACGCACACTCTTCTCATTGTTATTATTCGGCGACAAGTTCAATAGTTTTGGTGCGTCTATTCCTATATATATATACATACGACTACCTAGCATATAGATACAGAGATATAAGTGTATACCAAGGAACACAACATCATTGGCGTCGCGACGACGCGCCGACACAATCTTCATTCTTCGATGATAGAAAAATATTTTTTTATCCGATGCTTCCACTCTGGACCTCAACTCGAGAAAGCGTTTGGCGAACGTTCCACGAATGTTCTATACTCAACTAGCGTCCTCCTTTTATTTCATTGTCTATTGCGAGAGTGTGACGTGCACGTATCACGATGATATTGCGTAGAAAGATTAGCGCAATGAATTTATGAGATGAACTATAGGTATAGATGCCGGCTGCCAAGAAATTCCATGATGAATTTTGCGCAGGATCCTTTTTCTACGATAACAGCATCTAGCTAACGTATCTCGTTAAAATTAATTGAGACCTTCTACCGCCTCTCGGCCATATAGATACGTACATCTTTATAAGCATACTTGTATATGTATACTGGATTGCGTATACCCATCTGTCGTTATTGTGCACAGTTATAGGCTAAGTATCTTTCAGGTTACTACTTACCGTCCAATCTCTGATTGGATGTCATAAAGATCCTTGAATTCAACCCCTTTCCTCACGGTGACGTCTCTGTACGGGAAACTCGGTTCGATCTCTAAAAATGATTGATGGTATTAATTGTCTCAAATCTACGAATCATTCGACTGTAATTTCTATAGACTTATTGACAGTTGACCCAGAGACTCGCGATATATTGTCTAGATTATGTCAATTTGAAATACGAATTTCGGGTTACGCTCAAATGAAATCCTGACGCTTGTAAATAAAATGCACGTGGACATTAACAATGCGCTCTCATTTACGTAACATTATACGTACGTATGGTTCTCGTGAGTTTGCGACAACGAATCTCATGCAAATGTAAATGTACGTATAGTCGTTGGCGATGATGTTAAGCAATCCTCTTACCGCCAACCGGGTCCGTCTCGTCCACGCGAATCATCTTTTCCAAGTATCGTCCGCGTTATCTTGCCGATCGCGGCGAGTCACGCCGTCGACGAACTTCAGGATGGAAATCGAGCTCACGAAACCGACCCGGTACACCTTAAAGGCAATTATTGACTATCGCGCGTTCGAAGCTCGAGGTCTTGGAGGCAACGGGCAGCCTCTTCTTCTCGGCTCGGACGGATTTAGATTTTCGGCGGACGCCGCGGATTCTGCTGGCAGTCACGTGGTCAAGCGGCGTCTCGACGCCCCCTTCCCCTCCTCCCTCCCGCCCTGCCCCACACTATTATCGCCGTCACTCTCTCCTTTATTCCTTGCATGCTCTTTCCTTCTTGCACGTCTCGACGGCGCTGTATGCCTCGGCAACTCTCCTCGCTCCCTTCGGCGTCTTCTCTTCCTTATCCTCCATCCTTACTACACGGGAAACGTGGCCTCGATATCGTTCCCCGATGCAGTGCACTCTCGTAACCGGCGCCTCTTCGACTTTTCACAGCACTCCAGGCAGGCATATGCGTTGTATGCATGTTCGTGAATGCAGAGCTTGCACTGGATTATTGGGAAACGAAATGTTTATATGATCTCAGGAATTCGTTTACGAGGGTCGTATATGTATATACATTTCTGATGCCGTTTCCCAACGGGATTTTATAGACGCTATATGCGAGCTCTTATATGTTTCGTTCTTTCGAGGATTGAAGATTTCTTAATGGTTTAAAGCGTACTTACATTTCTTTATAGTGCTGCTTGTTCTTTTTTTTATTATAAATTTGATTTCGATGAATTCACCTTCTTCGTAGTCATCTTTTTTGCCTATTTCTGTCGTACAGTCACAATGAAAATTCTTTGTGGGATACATAGTATGAATTGTTGAGGCATGTTTTTTTTATAGTTTTTTATTTAGAATCATTTTTATTTTATCATCGTTCTGATCGTGCGAGCATCGCGAAAGTGCTTGAAGTTCTTCAGGTTGTCGAGAGAGCGCGTACCTATTTGTATACAGCATGGCGCCGGCCTTGTTAACCTTTAAGTTGTAGAATAAAAATGTATTTTTGTCTGTTTATCTATAATAGAAAATCTTGAAGATCTACAGTCTCGTAAAAAATGTCTGGTACTATGAGGCAATTAGAAGAGCGGCAACTTCCGGCTGAGGTTACCATAATGCGTTGGTCACCTAAGATGGATTTATTGGCAATAGCTAATGTTAAGGGTTTGCATTGTTTTAGTTATGGTTTAGTTATTAAGTTAAGTAAATATTATTATTTAACGGCAACTACTTTCCAGGAGAAGTGGCTCTTCACAGACTAACGTGGCAACGGGTATGGCTTCTCAGTCCTCAGGACGAATCAGACACAGTAGCCAATTTGTCCTGGAGGCCAGATGGAAAATTACTTGCTGTTTCCTACAAGGAATCCAGAATGTTTCACCTGGTGGACATTGAAAACAAAAATATTGTTCATAAGACACAGATATCAGCCGATAGAACGATTACTTGTATGGCCTGGTTACCCTTGAGCAACCAGGAAACTGAGAAACCAAACTCTGATAACAATACTAATTCACCGCCACTCAAAGAATACTTACCACCCTTACCAAGTCTCAATAGAAGCTTTGGTCAGGAACCGGAACGCAAGGAATATCTTTCGCAAACGTTAGACATGTTATTTGTGAGTAAAAGAATTATTCATCCTGTATGCCAATAGTCATCGTATTCTTTAACGAAGAAGCTTATTACAGCTTGGTCAAGATAATGGAAACGTTGTGATGCACGTTTTCGGAATGTTCTACTGTGGAACGATTGAGATAAGTAAGGGTCCAATTCTGAAAATCTCTGGTGGATTGGGAAAATCTATATGGATATCGTGGAAAGGGGAAGATGGTATCAAAGTGACAAAACTGTCTTGTCCTTTGCTGGAAAAAAGCGGAGCATTCTTAAAGGTTGCCCAAGCACAAGCAAAGATAGAATGTCTTATGGATTATCTTTCACGCACCTTAATGGCTATTTCGGAGGCATGGGAGACAATACTTTTAGAAATGGATGAAAAATTAGCCCGATACGCTGAAACGAAGCCACCTGGTGGCGTTGCTGCTGACTTTTTAGAATTACTGATGATCGGTATCCCCACACCAAAT
The DNA here is from genome assembly GCA_031001745.1 of Hartigia nigra. Classification (NCBI taxonomy): domain Eukaryota; kingdom Metazoa; phylum Arthropoda; class Insecta; order Hymenoptera; family Cephidae; genus Hartigia; species Hartigia nigra. The sequence continues at coordinate 29,680 of JARPRG010000124.1, read as the reverse complement.
CTAGAAAACTTTCTGTTACGAGATTTAACTGAGAAGGGCCTTAAGAAATTAGGACATAGCATCGAAATGTGCTATAGTAATATACAGGTCTCTACCAAGTACCTCAAGTATGAGTAGAATGCAAAATGGAGCCACGTAACTTAAAATATTTTACAGAAACTAGTATTGAAGCATTTGACAAGTGTAGGAATGGCTCTGGTATACCAATTAGCTGAGATGCGTGGAATGGCCAGACTAGGTGGGCCCTACGAAGCTTTGGGACTTAAGGACGAAGCCCCAATAATAAATGCTTTACGTGCTGCTCAAGCATTTCTTGCCAAAGCTCCAGAGATACAGCAAGTTATAGATCACAGTATGCGAGACTACAAGGCATTCTTTAGGTACTACTTATCCAAGTGTTGAAAATCAACTGCTAATTATATGAACAATTGTTATATTTTATTTTAGATGGTTATATGTTGTTATACTGAGACTAATCGACGAGAGAGTGCCTTCAGAAGCAAGCAGAGTTAGTCAACAGGAACTGACATTTATTGCTGAGTTTCTGAGAGGTTTTGACAAGACAGGGCCTAATACCAGTGGTCGAAAAGTAGTGAATTTGGAAAAATTGGGCCAGTACCTCCGTCGGGAGCCGTTGCAAACTTTTTTAACACCCGAGGGAAGCGAGTGGGCATCCATGCTGGATGAAAATCAATGCCTCCAGAATCATCCCCTGATAATCAAACAGGATCTATCGTATTCACTGCTTCAATCCCATACAAAATTAGTCGAGGCTATTGGGGGAGTCTACAAGGAAGCTTATCAAGGCTTAGTGAAACACTTCGCGGTCGTGACGATGACCCTCACAACCTCCACATCGTTGACCTTAACGCAGATGGTCACGGACGAAGGAGATTTACTCATCGCATTTGCTGAGACCGACCGCAAGCTTCTCAAATTGTTCAAAATAGAAAGTAATCCTACAGAACCAGCAACGCTATCCCTCAAACCAGCTGTAATCAACGTGGATCATAGACAAGGTTGGCATAAGTAATTGAAATTGAATCATTGACATTTAATTTAATTTCCTTAATTACGTATTACTTCTCACAGGAGTGTACAGTAAGGGTGAAACAACGATAGCGGATCTGCAATTTTACTCCCAGGAATTCCTAAGTCTGTTGCTTTTAAATCAGCACAGCCACGCGTCCTTCCTTATCCAATTGCCAGTTAATCATCCGCGAGTATTCGGTGAGCTAAGTACAGTCTCAGTAGAAATAGGAGAATTAATAAGCGGGGCATCCTGGCCACGACCATTTCATGGGATCTCCGCAAGGCGATTGGCCGTGAGTGGACCACGAAAAGTCGCAGCCATCCTCAGTGAGAGTAACCGGAAAATACGTCTCCTGGACACGGAGGTTGAACCAGAGGATGAGGAAGAGGATGAGGATGACGAAGAAGGTGAAGGTGATGACACTATGATGGATACTACGGCTGGCATTGCTAGTACGTCATAATGATATACCTACCCTTAATTAAAGTAGGTAAATCACTAAGCCATAATATTTATTAACGATAAAATTAATAATAGATATCTCTTCTTATCTCAAATATACAGAACAATACGTTTTCTTTTGTCTCTTCAAATAAAATTCCATTATTACTCTGTCTTATCTTATCGGGACAATAATATTTGTATCCTTGATAGGTAGTTTTTTTTAAGGCTTCGATCCTAATACTTCCGCTCTTGAATTTATACGCTAAATTAATCACTAGGCTAAATTCTATCAGTACGATAAAGCTGTATCCCTTTCTGTAAATTATGGATATAACTCAGTACAAAGTTACAACCAGACTGTGACTGGGACTGTACTGTACAGTGACTGATGTCCTGTCTCAGGGGATGGCTTGTTCCTTTTGCATTTGTTTCAAGACCTTGGGGAAGTCAACGTCCACTGCCGCATTGTCAATCCCTCCGAATTCCACAGCTGCTGGAACTTCCACGGATGATGGTACGTTTTGTACTTCAGGTTTATATCTCGCAGGCGAGTTCTCTCTGGACTCTTGCATCTCTGCAGATACATAATCATTAAACAGTGGCACTTATTACGATAATATAGGAATGATGAAACTTACCAAAGAAGCGATGATTTTGTCTTCTCTTTAATGCAATAATGAATAGTGCAACTGCCACAGCAAGAACTATAACCATCACTGCAGCCATACCTCTTAACAAGTTTGTCTGCAAATTTGAAATGCGCTATAGAGATTATCTTTCTATAATTTCTTTTTAACGTTGTCATTACCTCAAAATCATGCTCCCACATGTCTTCCCAATCCTTTTTAACGACCAATTCTACCATGTGAATATTAATATTGGAATTATCAAGTAATCCTTTTGATACGCATTTATAGAAACCAGATTCTGCCGTAGAAACACCCTGTAAAATATTGTAATTTTGTTTGTACCTTCTGAAAACTCATATAAAGATATGATATCGCGCTTCGTGTTACCCTTATGAAGAGTTTTCCAGTGAGAACTTCATAATTGTATTTTTCTGAATCGAGAGGATTGCCAGGGCTGATAATGTCTCGATCATCTTTTAATTGCCAGAACATAAAACGATGATGATCATCGTTACTGAGACAGGGAAGTTCTGCCAAATGACCGGCACGTACTTCTCGCGCCATAATAGCCCCATTAGCACAGCTTATTACTCCAGCAATCAGTACGCAGTACAGGAATAAGGATAAATGTGTGCTCATCTGCAAATTATCATTGAATGATACGAGTGTGCGATTACTATAAGCAATTTCAGTATATCCGTATTAAATTACTGACAAACCGATCACTGAACACAACTCGTACCTTTCGACTTCCCAGTAGAACTGGTGTACAATTGACTAGTAGTATTTGAAATTGCTCATCCAATTGTATTATTGGTTTATTGTATTTCCTTTAATCGAAGACCGTCAAAGGTGATGCTATTAAACCGGTTCTTAAATAAAATACGCAACAATTACCCCATGTATAGAAAGTAACGGGAAAATCGCCAGGATAGTATTGTATAATCACTTTGAAATTATTTGCAAATTATTTTGAAGCTTCTTGACGACTGATGACTGATAATTTTTATCACAGTTTTTTTTTTTTCACTCAGCATAGAAAGTTCCGTCGATCAATTGCTCGGAGATCAGAACAATTGTATCATTGAAAACCACTGTTCCCTACTAATGAGAATCTTTTGCAAATGAAGAACAACTTAGTATGGTTTATTTATATCTCTGCCCTACTCATCCTTGAAGCAACGCGTGTATTTATAGCGAACGAGTCTTCTGTCTTGTGACTAGAACATCTTCTACAAGCCAACTTCAGATAGAACAAACCCGAAATTGCTGTAAAAAATATCGACGCGCACGGAGTACATGATCGTTATGAGTGGGTTTCATTCTCGATGGAAACGATTTCCGAGGCTTCTCAAACCTTTCATTGCGCAATAACGTTTCGTACGTATCATTAGCGTCATTCTCCTCTTGAAAAAAAAAGAGAGAAGCCACTCAAAGCATTCCTTCTCTTTCTCAAAGTTTCTCATTTTATTCGTACAATACTAGCCTGTCCTATTCAAAGCTTTTCATATGCAACGTTACGTGTTACTATTGTCTAATTGTTAGTATTGTCATTTCAATTGAAGAGCCACATGTACTCTTCGATATTATACATTATGTATCTTGCATAAAATTTATGAGGAATATATAACTGTTGAATCGTTAACAAGCTTGACTTCGCTTGTAATATTTCATGTAGAGATAAGGTTCAAAATGCATTTTTCATAAGATGTAGAATCGGTTTCTTGCAATGTCATAGATTTTAGACAATCCATGGTCAGTACCTCGAGTGATGTATCAAGTGTACAAAAACATCTACAGCTAAAGCAGGGAGAAGTAGCCAAAAGGGAGCTAGCACAGCTTTGGCTGGTAGATTCCAAAGCGGTGCTTCCAACTTCAAACAAATTAATATCTGAGCACTAAGTTTCATTAAGACGGCTGCCATGTACCAGGCCTGAAACATAATTGTATCTATATATTATACAATATAGATTGCAATCTGCATATGGAAGAAACACAAGTAAAAATATAATACGAGAGAAGAAAACTCGTAAAATAATATTACTTTTCTTCTCAGACTGCTGGCTCTGTCGTGTCCATTTTTGCAATGTGATATCATATTGAATACAATATAAATCAGGAGTATATTGTCATAGAGCCACATAGGAATGAAGACAATAAACCAGTTCCACTGTATTCTCAGGTCCAGGCGCAAGACCAATAAAATCAGGAAAATGAGCAGGTTAAACCACGTAAACAAAGCTCTGTGCAAAACAGCCATTTGACACTTTCTAACTGGAAAATATTCAGAAAATCAAAGAATGCACATTCACTCTGTCACGATGCAACTCTTTTTCTTTTTAATGTTTCCTTTTATTTCTCTGTACGTCAGGGAATCAATAGCTACCATCTACTATCGAGAGATGATGCGACCATGCTAAGTCCGTTACCATCAGTAGCAAGTACAAATCACCTGCTTGATCGACAGGAAAGTTCCTTTTATTATAAGTGCAATATTCAAGATTTTGGATAGCCATAGTTCGTATAGAAGTTTTTAAGAATAAAATTTGAGTTCATCCTTGATTTCAAGGCGTAAGGAACGCTTGAAAATCTAAAATCACACACTCGAAAAATTTCATATGAAGTTTTTTTTATAAACATTTAAAATTAATGGACTTTGCAATAAACCCTGAGGTCCAATAAAAAATATGCGGATCGTGTATTTAAAATCTGTCCTTCTCGCTAAGAAAACTTGTTATTGGTAATTAACATATGCTAATATCACGTCTTTTTTCTTATTAAAAATAATGCTGATTTTATTACATATATTAATGACAGTATATCTATCCAAAGCAACCATAATCGTTAACGATAATTAAAAGGATTGAGTGAAAAAAATAATACAGCACGTAAAATAGTAAGCATGAAAAACAATTCTCTACATTTAATATCATCTAATCATTACATTGCAGCTTTAACTCGAACATTATCTAAGGAATTGAAAATATGTTTGTACTTCAATCAGACTATGAGACACCACTGTAAAATCGCCACGTCAGTACCAATGAGGCTGTGGCAAAAAAAACTCTGCCAAAAGAAATTCATCCATGCCAAATTAATATTTCGTCCATATACGTTCACTTGAGATGTCTTCTACAGCAGAGGAAAGTTCATCATCGGCAGTGCGTATAAAGATATTTATTTTTCTCTTATGCCATTACTCTCAGAACGTACGTCTCCATTTATAAATAGAATCCTCCGGTCTTAGATAGGGTTCACGCGTGAACTCGATCTATTTTAAAGGATGCGCTCTGGTATTGTACTTTTAGGTTTAGCTTTGCCGGTTTATTATCTCACGGTAGTCCGCGACACACGAACGTTTAATTTCCACTCCTAGAATTGTCCATTGTACGGCCAGTTAGAAAAATCCTCAGAAAATACTCCTTTATCGTCGTATTGCTCTCTCCGCTTCTGTTCTTAATTACATTGAAATTCTCTCGAAGATTCGGCTGTCCATTGAATCTTAGCGGTATATAGGACTTTGCTCTTGAAAACCGGTGGCCTCTACATTTTTCTCTCCCACTCGTGATTTTGTTTGACGAGTCTTTGCTGGTTGACATTCTTTAGATTTACTGACCACGTGCTAGCGCGCTAGCAAGACCTCATGTTAAATCCGCGATCACTGGTAAATAAAATGTGAACTTATCTGTCTTTTTTTGTGCTTAGACATATTAAGTACAATTCGATGGATCTTTATTGTGCATGTGGTTGAACAAGTGAAAAAGTTTGCTTGATTTTGCTCAGTATTATCACTTGTTTTTTTAATGACAGTAATTTATATAACCTCGTGAATCGTTACTGATAGTTATACATATATTCTTTTATCGTAATCCTTATCACAATGTGCTCATACTGTAGGTCATTAAGTTACTTGCACTTGGATAAACGACTGATTCTTTACTGATCATGTTATGGGTATTGATACTTCTTTTTGTGATATAAGAATTATGATTTTAATTAGTGTGATCGGTATTTAAAATTTGTGGTTGTTGTTTCGTATGGTGTAACAAACGAAGTTACTTTCATTTCATTTCTCTCTTTCAGATACTGCCACTTTTGGCTGCAGTGGGAACTGTTTTAGCTACTGGTTTGGTTATCAAGCTCTATCAATCTTATAAGAATGGAAAGAAAAAGAATCCAGTTTTGCTGGTGGATCCGGTTGTTAAATATAGTTTGCCATTAGTTGAAAAAGAAATTATTAGCCATGACACTAGAAAGTTTCGGTTTGGTTTGCCTACTCCGGAACACATTCTTGGTCTTCCGACTGGACAACATGTTCATCTCACAGCAAAAATCGGAGACGAAGTTGTGATACGTGCTTACACACCAGTTTCTAGCGACGATGATCATGGCTTTGTGGACTTGGTCATCAAGGTAATTATTAAAATAAACTAACGAACGAAAACTTCTAATCATATTAATTTACACACTCTATCGATTTTCAGGTGTACTTCAAGAACGTTCATCCAAAATTCCCTGAAGGTGGAAAAATGTCACAGCATATTGAGAGTCTTAAAATTGGTGAAACTGTTGACTTCCGAGGACCCTCTGGGCGTCTAGTCTACAAAGAGAATGGCAAGTTTTCCATCAAACTTCTGAGGAAGGAACCTCCAACCGAGTACACCGTGAAATACGTAAGTTCTATATTCATTTGTCAGCTGCTAGATGTTATATTTCATGAAACTTCTACAGGTGGTAATGATTGCTGGAGGAACTGGCATTACACCTATGCTACAGCTTATTCGAAAAATGATCAAAGATCCTGAAGATCGTACTAAAGTATCTCTACTATTCGCTAATCAGACTGAGAAAGACATTCTATTGAGGAACGAACTTGATGAAATCTCCAAGAAATATAGCGAACAAGTAAAAATCTGGTATACTCTTGACACATCTAGCAAGGATTGGCCATATAGTACTGGATATATAAATGCTGAGATGATTTCTGAGCATATGTATCCTCCATCGCCAGACACCATTGTATTGATGTGTGGTCCACCTCCTATGATTAATTATGCTTGCAATCCTAGTCTAGATAAATTGGGATACGATCAAAAACTTCGGTTTGCATATTGATCGGTGCAATTGCTTTAATCAATTACACCTTCAAGTGAACTCTCCCTTCTCTGTATGATATAATCGATTAAAGTTTTGAAAACTCGTACGCTTCATAGTAAGATCTTCGTTAATTGGAAGTACTCATCCAATATTATGAAATAGAGCTATATGCTGTAACTCGTAGTTTATAGGATATAAGTATTTCGGTATAATAATACGAATTAACAATGCGTTTTATGATACTGGTTGAAGCATTTATTAATGTTAAACCTATTGTATTGTTATAAAAAATGCTGACCACAACGATGCGTGCTTATTTAATTAACGTTCTGTTACGTTACTTCTTTAAAGTATGAACGTTAAAGCATGAATGAAAAAAAATCTGTCGAATACTAGAGACGTACAATAATATATATAATTCGAAACGCGTTCCATCGAAGTTGGTGCAATGGTGTAAATGTAAGAAGCGGGGTAAACGGAAACGAATCTGATGGAAGTAAACAATTGAAATTGAAGAATTAGCAACGTCCACGATCCGTTACTCGTTTCCTGGGTGCAGCACGTAGAATATCGTCTACGCGAAGAATCATTTCAGCCGCTTCAGCTGCACTGAGAAGTACCTGTCTCTTAACGGCCCAGGATTCCGTAATGCCCAGCTTCTTCATGCAGCCTACTTTACCCGCATCCATATCTATGATAAAAACAAAATCAATTATTGATTGAATTTAATGGAGAGACGAAAGGCAGTAGTAGTGATAGACATTAATATTTACCTAGACCAGCAGTGCTGGCACCAGAATTGTGAGCTGCCCTTAGTTCGCTCACCAATTGTGCGGAATCGTATCCAGCGTTATCAGCGATAACAGTAGGTAATTGTTGAAGAGCTCTGGCGAAAGCTTCCATGGCAACAGCTTCTTTGCCGGGAGTTGCAGCTGCAGCTTTCATAACGGCACAAGCCATTGCCATCTCGCTGCAACCACCTCCATAAACAATACGCGATTCGCGCACGGTGGCTGCCAATACGCAAAGAGCATCGTGCAGAGATCGTTCGGCTTCATCTAAAATCTGTTGAGTAGCTCCGCGGATAATGACGGTGCAAGCTTCTCCGAGAGGTACACCTGAGAAACGTAGGAGCGTATCTTCGCCGATCATGACCTAAGATTTCATATGATTAATATCGTTTTTATTTCCCTGGATTATCGAGTATAAAAGTTGACGTACCTGCTCGATCAATTTACATTTTCCCAGTTTGACCATCTCAGGGTGGTCGAACGTGCTGACGATTTCACCACCGGTAACAAGGGCTAGTCGCTCTATTCCGTCAAAGTCGGCATGCTCGATCGCCATGATTCCAGCGTCTGCGAATAGTTGCTCAGGGTAGTTGTAGATAAGCTGTCTGTTGATAAATACGTTGCAGTTGTGTTTTATAATCTTGTCCACCTTATCCTTCATTTTTTCTTTCTCGGCTGTTTCCAATTCAGCGACTTTCGCCATTGAATCTACGCGAACTCTTGAACCAAATACCTATCGAAGAGAGAATTCCATTTCATTCGATATTCACTGTATTATGATTACTTGTTTGGGTATTTAAATATTAACCTTTATTTTGTCAGTATCCATAGGAGTGTTAGCAATAAGGATGGAAGCATCAGTGATCTTCTGCGGTTGATGAACTCCTGGTTTCTTATCTAACAGAAATCCTTCATCCAGGAAAGAATCTGCTAAGGTACCACCTCGTTTCTTGATTATCTGAATAGCTGACAAGTTTCCAGAACCCTTTAGACGTAAGACGGCATCAACGGCAAGCTTGCTGAAGTGCTCTTTGTGCTGGGAGAGAATCTTAGAGCTGAGTGTAGTCCTAGCAATATTCAATAAATCTTCGCGGAAGCGCTCAGGATCAGCAGAATTATCAGCTGTTGTATTATGCAAAGCTGTGCGAGCTACTGCAGTGGCTTGCCTCCATCCAGTAATGATAGTCTGAGGATGTATCTTTTGATCAATTAATTTTTCTGCTTCTTTCAGCAACTCGGATGCTAAGACCGTTACTGAAGTTGTACCATCGCCAACTTCATCATCTTGAACTCTGGACATATCTACCAGAATCTTGGCAGCAGGATTGTCAACTCCTACACTCTTCAGGATGGTAGCACCATCATTGGTTACCTGAACCTGTCCAGCAGAACGTCCATAGGACACCAGGATTTTATCCATACCCTTTGGACCAAGGGTAGACTTTACCAAATCTCCGATAGCAATAGCACCCACGAACAAACTCAACCTGGCAATCTCAGCCTTTTCCTCTTCAGCCTCATTCTTCAGGATCCTCACGGGATTTAAAGACACCTAAGGAAAACGAATTTACATGGGTAAGCATAATTACTTCTAAAAATCTGTGGAAGTCTTAGATCAACAATAATATTAATAAAAAATGAAATGCATTAAATTCCCAATAATCGCATATATCATAAAGGCAAAAAATGTTCTGAACATATCGCGCAGGTATAATGAGATCTATATTCGTTAAAAAATAATTATTGAATCTGTTTGAGGAGTGGCTCCTGGTTCAAGAGACACACACGTGCGCCATTTGTCACCTCATTCTCTAGAACCGATCACCGGTCACCGAAAGATATTTCTCTTCGCGCAGAAATAATAACTGAATACAGATATTACCAGCATAATTTTCAACCTTATAAGTTACATTACACAAATCACTATTTATTACCATTTTAAATTGTTGTAGAAAAATACAATTCTCAAAGCAATGCCGGGATACGTATTCTTCCAAACGAAACGAATAACGCAAGACCCCAAACTCATTGGTTTCGTAGGAGGCGCTGAAAGTCGAACCATAATATTAAAGTCTTCTTCACAACCCATATCATTCTCCTGTTCGTTTTCTCCATTGGTCTACCAACTGGACGAGATGGATACGAGCCAATTCCGTCAGAAGATTTAATCGACGATATTAACAGCAGAGTTTTCTATCTAATAGCATAAAATACTAGAACATTCTTTTACACCAATCAAACGACGGACTCGGAGGGGGCCGTTTGCCCACGCATAGCTCATGGCACGCGATTCCAATTCGATTCCTTTTAAGGAAATCAAAAGCTTATCTGGCAGTACGTATAATAATATGAATTGTTTAATTTTCTAAAATTTACTAAAGTACTATTTCAGAAATAGTGCTAGCGCAATGACTTGTTTCGACAGCAATCAGCTGCCGCACCAGAGACAAAAAATGAAATGCGATAACGCAGGACTAGATTCTTTCACTGCAATATACAATTCTTATCATATCCTTTGCAATCTTTGACGTACTGTTATCTATCTTATATATCTGTATGCATTTCTTGGAATACCTATACACAATTTTCTTCATTCCGGCAGGTGATTCGCTTTTAAGAATGGCTTGTTATATTGTGGGTTACATCGATGAATCATAAAATGACGCCTTCTGTTGAATTAGCATACCACATATCGTGCGCGTACAAAGCCTTGTATTTTTCATGGACAATCCGATTTCTTGTTCTCTGGAAGGTGCGTTTATTGGTCATGCCTTGTAGAAGTGTATTTCCGACACTCAGGAAGTAAATAAGAAGGCTGTGCAGATATGGAAATACGTGTGTACTAAAAAAAAAAAACCTTATCAAAGTACACTACGCTGGATAGATTTAAAGTTCAAAGCCGGCTTGTATTTAAATATGGCGGGCCGCTTTTTCTTTAAAGAAAAAAAAACTGAACGCACAATGGACGTGCCTTTTCCACTACGGGTTATTTAAAATAAGGACAGTCCTATTGCTACATACGCTTTACTCTCTAACGGTCTATTACAGCTGTCCCCCATTACGTTTATTCAGGGACAATAGGGGTTCTACGGCGGACCCCTTCTGGCACGAAGTTTATATATATATGCGTGTGTGTATTTTACTCATAGGCTTCTTAAATTCTTTAAAAACCATGTAAAGATTTGTGCAAGTTTACCTATACATATTGGCAGACGCATTCAGTCTTATGAAAGAGCAACTGTTAAAAAATTTAGAATACATTAAATTTTAAAACGGGTCGTAAGCAAGAAAAGTTATAGAAATTTTCACGTTCCGTTAGATTTTATCTTCAATTTTTATAAATTAATACTAGACAAGCATTGTAAGAAAGCTTTGATATTTTGCAATATTTAACACATGATATATGTTTTATTATGTTTCCAGTCAGATCCAAACCAACGCAAAACCTCAGAGATGATATCGTGTGGAGGCATATATATATTTTTACGCCCCACATGGACGAAGTACATAGTTATGCTCGCAGATGCTCCCAGTGGCGCGTGCCCTAATACCTAAGGTTGTAAAGAGGGTTCTGCGGTGGGGGAGATAAAAAAAACCGACCCCTTATGGGGAAACGGGAGTCACACCTGGCACTCAAACACCATTGGCGTGATTTCCATGATGATTCTACACTATTATATCCTGCCCCATGGAAATGCAAATGGGGGTGACGAATACGCCACTGCGGAACTCGCTCGAGGGTCCCATTCAATAAATGGTGACTCTATATGGTGAACATATTCCCATATATAGTACAGAGGGTACGGTTTGTCGGTTACACATGGTGAGCACATGCCAAACCTTCAGGATGCCTATGCGACTGCAGTATTATGGGGGTTGAACGGGGGGGTCACATTTTCATAGGAGTTGGCTTGGCTTATGCGTCGTGACACCTGGCTGGAAAGTGGAAGAAGGGGCAGGAGGGGGGCCAGGAGTGATAGGTCGTCCTTCCTATTGGGAAGGGATACACAGTCAACTCCTCCCGGAAAGTCGGAAGTTCCATCAAGTCAGTCGCGCGCTGAACTTCAAGACGATATAAAGCCGGGATGATTTAAATTTCATTTGGCGCTTCCGAGGGGGTTGATAATACCTTACGCGCATGGGGGTTGCTAGTGGGGATACGGATACCATAAGGCGCCTACGCCACGCGACTGGTACGTGGGTCGTTGTGCTCTAATGAACAGTGATGGACACCCCAGTGAACTGTGCTTATTAAACTTCACATAGACTCTTCTTCAGTTACTTTTGAGTTCGGCTACCAGGAAGGTTGTTTCGCTTTGGAGTGTGATTGAAATTTTTAATTGAACTTTTTAATTAAATATAGTGCAAGTCTTAGGATGAGTGGTTTTAAAAGGCATCAAAGCAAAGTGTATTGGAGTTATATGGCATCTCAGGATGCGGGACAGACTCCTTTTCCTTGTAGAGATGACCAGCCAAGATCACTTCCTAGTTTTTCTTGTAATCTGGATGCGACACCTGATAACGGCGATGAAAGTTTACGCGCATACGATTCCACGGATGGACTGCACCGAACTGGGAGTATCACTAGAATCAGGATTGATGAAGAGGATTCCAAACATCAACCGGATGCTACGACACCGTCACCCAAGATGGACAAGGATAAGGATGGGTCACCAATGTGAGTTTTAAAAATTGTCATTTGAATTAAAAGAATTAAGAATTATTATTTTAATAGGAATAAAACCAAATGCGACGAGACGTCCTGTCCAGGAGCAATAGCGCAAGAACTGAACAAAGAAGAGGCCGCATCCCAGGACAGATCCTGCAGTCCCAACAGTCACGGTCATCGGAGTCAGGATTCTGGCTTCTCCGACTCGGAGAGGTCCGAGAGTCCTGGTATCTGTGGAAATAGCACTCCAAGAAGAAGGCGAACCAATAGACCACGAGACAGAAGACGCAACAGACAAGTATATCCTGAGCGGCTGGAGTCACTCTGGAAGGACGATGAAGTACCACCGCATCCTGCACATACATCCACACCCAAGCAGTCATCTCTAAGAATAAAAAATGATTCTCTGGCTTGCAGAATTCAACCTCGGTATGAACAACGCTGCTTTGATCGGTGAGTACGCGCTTAAGTATAATTGGTAAACGTGTAATATGTACGCAAGACCGAAATGCTATCCTCTGGGACGGTTGTTCTCTGCTGCTTCGTGTTTATCAAATTGAAAGGTGCTACAGAGGCAATTAAAAAATGTTCTTTGCTGATAAGAGAGTGGGAGCTGTATCTGTGATTACGATTGAAACTGTACACAGTGAATGCGCCTTGCGATAACTCATTGCGACGAGAATATGAGCCAAGCGATAGGAATGCGTCGCGTAAGGCGCTTCCGTTGTTTTTTTTTTTGTATTAAAACGCAACGCTTCTGACACATTTACGGTATGACGGATCGAATAATACCAGTATTTATATTGTTAATTGCAATGATATAAAACGGTATATATATATATTATAGCTTATCGTTCAATGCCTGCAGGAACTAAAGAATCTAGTGATAACGCTGCGATAACGGCGACTTATTTAATTTTGACCAAATTTCGTAATGTATCCGAAACGATCACTTCTCAACGGTGTCATAATAAAACTTTCAGCCATCTACGTGTCTATATACAACGAATCAATAGTAAAGAAATAAAAAAGTGCCGCTTGGCATTTTTATCGCAGACAAAACCTTAAGTTTATATCCGTACATCGATACATTAGTATTCTGAACGACGCAAGGAGACAATACTCGAGTACAGAGTGTTCCATTCGTAAGGAAACGTATCTAGTAGCACATATATTATTATAATCCACGTACGTAGTGCACCAAATGAAGTAAGTGGGTCACGAATTGCGGTATTTATATACAGTCTTGCATATTCCAAATGCATTCTTAAGTCATGAGTACTATCTAATTGAATTTTTAATATTCGTTCGTTCGAATTAAGTTTGATATGTCCAACTTGGTGTGGTCGGTCTGTTGAGGTACGTGAGTCAATGTAAAAGGAACGCGTCGGGCAGTACTAGGTACTTGAGGAATACGACGTGGTATTGGAAAGTATGTAGCTGGTGGATCGAAGGAGACAAGGATCACAGTAGCATTAGCGAAGCAGTAGCGGCTGCTGGGCAACGATTCACGTCTTTTGCCAGCAAACGTCGAAAGAATTTAGAGGCAGTGCTCGTTGCACCGCGAAGTCGAAATTCTTGGATTAGTCACCTGGGATTAATGATACATCCGGACTGGTTCGATTAGTCAGCCTGCTCGTGCTAGCATTGTACCTGTAATAGACTACGTGTAGCTATGAAGTCGTGTGGTTGAAATTTTGTCAGGGAAGACTCCAAGTATGCGGCGGTCGGTAGTTATCGAGTTTTATTTAGCTCTAGGAAATCGAAGGAATGATATGTAATTGATCGTAGTGGAGATTAGTATGGTTCGTTTGAGGTTGGTTATTATGATAGACTATGTAAAATTAGTTTTTTAGATTTTTCATATTGTCTTTTTTTTAAGTGACAGTCGATTCGATTTTCTAGCACCGACGATGCTGGTGGACGCGACATTTCCAGTGGTTCTTCTACATTTTCCATTGTGGAGGAATGTCTTGGTGAATTTTTATACGCCGCTGAACCACCTGAGGATGCTGATAGTCCGAGAGGGATTGCGAGGAATTTTGATTCTTCAGCTGGGCATAGCCACGAAGAAGATGTTTCTACAAGAGTGGAATCCCTGGCGAGGACTTTCGAGAATCCTAGTAGTTTTAGACAGTTGAATGCAGTGAGGGCTTGGCTGGGCGATCTTGCTATGGAAACCGAGGGTGAGTGCACTGCTACTCTTCAGAGTAAGGCACTCCCTAGGAGACAACTCCAGGAACCGCTGTCCGAGGAGTTGCAGACTAGAGATCTGAGGATGCTTACATCCTCGGCGACTGCTGCTGCTACAAGACTTCTTGTCAGGGCGGAAAAATTTGATCGACATTATGAGCTGGTGATGGAGTATGTGTATTTTTACAGAAATAAGCTTGTGGATAGATGAGTAAGAAATCACTGATTATCTAAGTTCTCTTATTTTAGTAAAGTAACGCATCTAGAGAATACCAGATCTGAACGAGAACTTCTCAGATCCATCGAGGAAGATGCTTTTCAAGTACTCTCTGAACTTGGGGCACCTCCTCCGCGAAGAATACAACCTTCCAGTCTGCGGACCATAATCGCCCAGTTGGAAAGCCTGAAGAATGACGTAGACACAGCTTTAGATACAAGACTCGACTTCTACATTGAGGTAGGTATAAGATAGCTGAGATTTCAAAATGTTATTCTTGACATGGTATAAATTTATTCGTCTGCAGAAAGTAGTGCGCGGCTTAGAAGAAGCTCCACGAGAAGGAGGCAGCGCAGCACGCGGTGCGCTAGCAGCATTGACGGCCTTAGGATTGGCAGGATCCCGTGCAGGAAGCAGCATAGCCCGCTGTTCTGGAGTACGAGCACTTCTGACTTCTCTTCTATCAGCAGGACGTCTATCTAGTGAATTAAGAAGCGCGTCCTTGAGAGCCCTAGCCAGCGTCTGCTGTTGTCCAACAGCTATCGAATGGTTTGCTCAAGATGGCGGACCCGAGATTTTAGTGGATCTTCTTGCAGCCGAGTCGTCGCCGGAAACTGAGAAAATGGAGGCTGCAGCTCTAGTCGTACAAGTCACTGCGCCCTGGACAAAAGCCATAGGTCTTCCACATCTAGAACCATTTAAGGATACTCTGGTGCAATCATTGACACGGTTGGCTGAGAATACCTCCTGCGGACAAACTCTTCTCTTGGCGGCAGCAGCTTTAAATTATTTGTCCAAATCCAGGAAGTGCATAGCGCCCATTTTGGAACACGATACAGTGCGTAGACTCTTGAAGTGTGTAAAGAAATCCGCAGGCGGAAACGTTTGGCTGATGGAACAAGTCGCATCACTGATTGGTGAACTTGCAAGAATACCGGAAACTCGCCCTCACTTAGCCAGAGCTCGAGCTTCCGTCGCTCTTGTTTGTTTTTTGAGAATGCGACCCCCAGGTCTCGAGGATGCTTATCAAAGATTAGAAATGACTGCTGCCGCTGCTTTGACCAGACTCTGTGTGGATCCGGAAATTGCTAGACAGGTCGTTGCCGTAGGTGGCGCAGATTGTCTTCCCTCGTACAAGAAGAATCACATCCTTGATGTAGACGATAACGAGGATGCGGGTTTACTCAAATATACGAAGTCCCTCAGGATGGCTTGTAAAAGAGCAGCCAAGGAAATTGACTTTGCCAAAGCGTGCGACTACAGTATTGGCTGATATATACGCAAGGAATAAAAAAATGTATTATAGCAGTTTTACATATAAAAATTTATAATTTATATTTTTGTATAAAAAATATTTTACTGGTGTAAAATTACCACGATCATTTTATCGCTGTACAATAATTATGATCGGTATATATTTTTTTGACATATGTCACATAGAAATAGTTAATTACGCTAAAATTATCACAATAAATGTTCATAATAACGATACAATACACAATTCGTTCAATATGAATTCGCTTTAAAATAGAATAATTTCTATTGGACGAAACTACTGTTTACTCGATAAAGTAGGAAAGTAGTAGATATCTACTGCTGTTTCTAAACAGGATCTTAGTTCCATGTCAAAAGCACCCAGAACAAATTTCCCTTCTGGTGGCTTGAAATAATCTAATCCTCGTCCTATTTTTATAACCCATCCATTGCTCAGGCTGAAATAATAGAAAAATAATGATATCAGTTCGAAATAATTTAAATGACAAGTTTTAGAAAGAACGTACGAAATCTTTCGGTCGTGTAGAGTGTCTGAGAAGGAAAATTCGAATGTAATCAAACGAGATTGCATATTTTCCTTTAGTTCTGCGAGTCTTGCTAATTGATTCTTTGGATCGTCAGGATAACGAGTTGTTATCAGTGTTACCCTCGAAAGTGATTTGCACATTTGCACAGCTAATTCACAGAGCCTGACCAAATTCTGACACTGGAAACAATAAATTAATATAACCCTATTATGGAATGTGCAATTAGTATCATAACGTAAATAAGAATTTGCAAACTTGATGATAGAGTCTTATGTACGGATCCTCAATTTGTATATGTGTGACTGTCTCATCCAAAAATCGTCCAAAGAGAGTAGCATAGCTATTTCCTGTAGAACCATCCTCGACCTTTTTATGTTCCCTATAATTTCCTATGGCTTTCCTCTCTTCGACAAGGGCTTTAATTTTCTCAGCCCTATCCATATACTCCGAAGCTTTTCCATGAAAGTATTTCTTCTTTGTAGCATCCTTTGTTTCTGTGTAATTTAAAAACTGCATTATTCTTATGACCAAACATGATGAACATTGTAATGTATACCTAGAAGCCCCGGTACCTTTTATAGAATTGACTAGTGCCCGTAATCCTTCCTGATAAAGTACCAGAGCCATTGTGTATTCCTCTTTCTTATCCATCTCGACTGCACGCTGTAAAACTGATGCTGCTGAGCTCTCCATTTCTTTAAATATCCTAAAATAAGATAGTTCTTTATCCTTTTTGAATCATGCATTCTAGTAGCGGGTGTACAAGAAATTTATTACTTCCTCTTTTACTTCAGATGTCGCTTACGTCACTTGTATAAAACTATGTGTAACACTTCTCTAATGCTTTTACATTTGATTCTAACCTGATCAAGCATTGGTTGCTATATAAATAAATTAATCTACTTCTACAAAGTAGCTTCTGACAGTTACGACATTCCATGAACGTTCCATTCTTCCGAGGATAGCTTGCCAGTATTAAAAACTGCATACACTTACCTAATATTTTTAAATAGAATTCAGGACGTGTGTAAGATCTCCTTGATTTTATACAGCGACACTTGTGGCGGCAAATTGACGGCACTTTTGTACATGCATATAATGGTTTTAAGTCGCGGTTGTATAGTAATTCGATAAACTTGGTTTGCTTATAAAATACTTAGGTAGCAAGAGAGTTTAGAATGAAATCCAGCAAGGTACCTGCTACTGGTACCTTGTGGGGTGAATTTCCTGCAAGAGAAACTCACAAGCAAGAAGTTATCACTCCTGATATTATTGAAAATGTTTGGAGACAAGTTATGGATGGCAGTAACAGTACCGATTGTGACTATAGAATTGATAAGCAAGCTGAATTTATACAGTAAGTACTTCAGCAAATTACATTAACGTTTCTGTTTTCCATTGGCAGTAATATTTTTAACGTTTTTGCAGACTGCCGATGGGTAATTTACATGTATTAAATACTATAAATCTTCATCAGCATATGAGAGCTATGGTAAGCATAAATATAATGTTCCACTTGTATAATTTTCATGTACTCTTTGTTAGTGTAAATTGTCATTTTTCTTTATAGGAAGATGGGACAATGTTAGGGAATTTGGGAACTATTGACACGGAAAGTTCTGAGGGTACTAAGAAAATTCAGAACCTCTTTCATTTTCTGTCTCCAGGTACAGGAAGGTAAGATTATTTTGAAACAATTTTATATCGCGAATCATCCGTATTAAATAATCTTGTCTTTTCAGACCACAGTTCACGGATTATGTGCCTGTAAAAAATTTGAGGCCATCAACAGCACATAGCTTGCTGAGACATGCAGTTATAACTCTATTAGCCCATACTGGATTACATAGTTCATCTGAAATAGCCATAGAGACACTTACAGATGTGGCTGGTCATTTTTTAAGAAGGATGACGCTATTGTTGAAGGTGGCAATGGAACAGAAGGAGGATGGTTTTCCTGATCCGGTTGAGAGAGTTTTGGTGGAGGCTGGTGTTGGGGGTGTAGTAGCATTGCATGACTATTATCAAGAAAATGTTTTGAAATTTGAAGAAAACATGAAGAATAAAGTTGAAGAAATGGCAGAGGAACAGAGACAGCTGGAGCTCAACGCTAGCAGCACCAAGTATGAATTTGTTCATATGTGTATTGTCTCTTAATTTGGAATCTACAGCCTTCATTGTATGCTTCAGAATCGATCTCGATGAAGTAGCAAATAAACTGAAGTTTGAGGAACTGGATGAATTTGGAAATGTGTATCGTGAAGTTCCCATGCTACAGCTTCTTGATCCTGAAATGGGATTTCCACCAAGTTTGGATGCTGGCTTTCAGATGCTACACAGCTTAGAACAGGAAGAGTAAGTTCACAACTTTTTAATGATTCATCTGGCTGATAAACTTAGCTACTTTATTACAGATTAAATAGTTTGGAAGTTGAAGAAGAAGAAGTGAATGTCAGTGATTCTCCAAATACTGGACAACGTTCAGAACTGTTAGTTGATAAAAAAAATAAGTCATAATTTATAAACTTGTGTAACTATCATACTATGTACAATAAATTTGCGGAAGGTATTTCTTATTTAGTAATAGAGAACTTAGTTTGTCTAATTATAATTCGGTTTCTTTTATAACAACTATTTCCTCTTGAATTATTTTCATGTTTCCAAATGTAGCGATACTAGCGCCAACGATGATGACCTCGCCATTAAGGTGTTTCACAATTCCATACGTAGTAATTGACAACACGTCAAAAATGGCAGATTCTGGACCGAGCAGGGCCGAAATTGAGGAGATTTTTAAAAGATTACGAGCTATTCCTACGAATAAGGTCTGCATTACTAATCGTACCATTATTCGTATTATTATTCTTTGCCTATATTGCAAAAATCTAGTGGTTAACCAAACTTTGCTATTGACCTCAACCATGTCTGTCCAATCAGCATTGCAGTTAGTCAACTTTTCATTATTAAGTGACACACTTAGGTTCTAACAATTTGAAATATTTAAATATAAATAACAATTCTCGTTTTGTGTATTATGTATACGTTTCATTGTTCTTTTTATATGTCAGAAATGATTTTCAAGTATGTTTTTTGTTTTCAGACGTGCTTTGACTGCAATGCAAAGAATCCACCATGGTCCAGTGTTACTTACGGAGTATTCCTCTGCATCGATTGCTCAGCTGTCCATCGGAGTTTAGGTGTACATTTAACATTCGTACGCTCTACACAACTAGATACCAATTGGACTTGGCTGCAACTTAGAAATATGCAACTTGGAGGAAATGCTAATGCTGTATGTAATTTCGTACATTGTTTATTTGCATAACATTATATTACAATAATTTTATTATGTAAATGATTTACAGAAAAAATTCTTCACGCAATATAATTGTACCTCAACTGATGCACAGCAGAAGTATAAATCACGAGCGGCTATGCTGTACAAGGAAAAATTGGCCCAAGCATCTGCACAAGCAATGAGGAAATATGGTACAAAGGTAATACTTTAAAAATTCTACTTTATTATAGTAATATCTTTTACAGGATATATAATCGCCACTGTAATAATTCTAGGATTTTCTACTTTCACCTGAGAAACAATTTTTGGTGAGCCGTGAATATTTGTTCACAAATCACTAATGTTAGATTCCCTTTTGTTTCTTTAACTTTTATACCCTTAACTGTACTCCCTTATATGATTCTCACATCTATCCCTGAAATATATTTATCCCATATGTTTTATCTTCTTAATCATGCCTTACAAAAATGTAATGTCTATGAAGATACGAACGTTGAATCATAATATTGCTATACACGCTTCTTTAATTTGGCACTTTAATAATCTTTGCCAGAATGTAATCCTATAAATTAAAAATTGTTAATTCCTGACACAGTACTATAACAGAAATTCGATTTTCTAATTAGTTTTGAGTGATACAATGTTTTCGTTCGTACGACTATTAAACTGTTATGTTTTACTATTTAAATAGCTACATTTGGAACAAGATGCAGAAGAACAAACTATTGAATCACCTGAGGTGGATTTTTTCAAAGAGCATGAGAACTTCGAGTTGTCGGCAAACGAATCTGCAGCGCCTGTAATAGGAAAACCGATATCCTTATCGAATCCTATACCAAGCACTGAAAAGATCATTGGAAGCAATTTGTCAAATGCTTCGGAAGCGCCAAGCACAGTAGGCCCCACTGTTAAGCTCTCTGACAACAGTTTGAGTTCCCAGTCAGACAGAAAACCTACAATTGGTATCAGGAAGGTTCAACCCAAAAGATCAGGGGTAATTTTTAATCTGAGTGATACAGATAAATTTATATAGTGTTACTGAGAGCTATTTTTACACATGAAATTTGTACATTCATTTGATTTCTATCAGTTTCTATGCTAAAACCATCTTCAGTTGGCGCAATAGCTCTGAATAACACTTTACATGCAAATCCTAAATTATATCTTTCCGTAATAGATGGGTGGAAAGAAAACCAGTGGCCTGGGTGCTCAGCGTGTGAAAACAAACTTCGATGAGTTGGAAAGAAGCGTAACCGAAGCGAGTCGTGAAACTCGCGAGAAAGAAGATCAAGAGAGAGCACAGGAAGAGCAAGATGCCATTGATACACGACTGGCATATCGCTACGAGCAAAATTTGACATTCCAGGCCAAGAAAATAGAAGAGCGATCGAAACATCTTGATCCGACCAAAGCTAGTCAAGCTGAACGTCTTGGAATGGGTTTCAATGCTCGCAGGTAAAATGCGCAATAATTTATTTAGAATAGGTTAACAAAAAGGAAAATATAAGAGAGTGACTAATCGTTTCGTTATATTTTATAGCGCTGCCAGTCATTCAGCACTGGGTGACATGCGTACAATAACTCAGGAATCTTCCGGCAAGACAGTCACAGCCGCTGAACCCAGATCCAGGGAAATCTTTGCTGAACCGGATTGCGTCATGGGTGGATTCGAAGAGTTTTATACATCTTTGTCGAATCAGTATTCCAGTAATTCTAGTAGCAAATCATCCCGTGCTGAAGAAATCGTCGTTGTAGCCGAACCGGAAGTTCCCAGACGCACAGCGCCACGTCCTAATAATAGTAAAGCTGAGAATAGTAAAACGGCTGAGGGTGAAGCTCAAAAGAAATTTGGAAGCGCCAAGGCCATTAGTTCTGATCAGTACTTCCGTGATTCCATTGGTGACGATTCTGTAAGTATCATCATGAAGGTTGTATCGGATAAAACATAATATTATATCTTAACTTTAACTGTACTATTCACAGTGGGAACGCAAGAGTAATCTGCGTCGATTTGAAGGATCATCTAGCATTTCCTCAGCCGATTACTTCGGTACGGGAACATCAACCCAACCCTCATCCTCATCCTCATCGTCGATGTCCATGTCGCTTGGCGGCTCGCGGGGTGCTGGAAGTGTTGATTTGGATGATGTCCGTGAGAGTGTACGCCAGGGTGTTAACAAGGTTGCTGGAAGACTCAGTTCTCTGGCTAATGCAGCTGTCTCTTCCATTCAGGACCGATATGGATATTGAAAATGAAACTTTATCTGAACGTACTATTGTTGTTATTAGGCATTGATTCTCTTCCCGCGTGTGTTTATACGGGATTGTAAATAAAAGCCTCTAACGTATAATAGGTATCGCGTACTCTTGACAATTTTTTTTTTTTTTTTAACGCGAATAATAGATATGTCACTCAGTATTTCATTGTCAATCATTCGATCAGCATCCAAAAGTGCTTGGGTCGTTCGTCGATATTGTTTGAGGGAAAATACGAAAATCGTGAGTGCTTCCCATTTTGACTATAAAAATATTTATTAGTTCTTATACACTTGATACTAATCAATCACTAGAACTCTCCTGTTATTCATTAATATAAGAGCAACGTGTTATCTGGTATCGAGGTAATGATGCGCGTACAGGTTTAGGACAGCTAACCTAGGTTTAGGATAGTACCAAACATTTGTGGGAATTATGTTAGGTGTGCTTAATGTGTAACGTCTGTTTGTACTGCAGATTTTTGACACCTTCTCACCAAGTCAGAGTATGATTTACCATGAAGGAAGCATACAAGTACAACTGTCATGTTATCACATCCTGTACCCATTATGGCATCTGGTGCTAAACAGCAGCTCATTAGCTCCTCACAAATCTCTTCCGGTTCTATTACACTTTCTTTCTCTGTTCCTAGTCCATTCTTTTGTGAGTGAGCCAGGCGACTCCTTACGAACTCTACGACTTCTTCACTGCTCATCACATCCCAAATTCCATCGCATGCTAATATTACAAACTCCCAATCCTCGGTGATCTCATGTTCCTGTACCTCTGGAAAAGCTAAGTAAATAAGGGTCAGTTTTGGAAATTATTGTTACTCATTTTGGTTTTGTGCAATATTTCTTTTACTCGTAATACTTTACCTGTGACCATTTGTTCCTCAGCTGACTTTCTCTCATTCCTTTTGAACATGAAATCACCAAGAGCGCGAGATAGTGCCAGGTGTCCATTGACTCTATTGAATTCCACTGAACCACCTGCAGCTTTTATTCGTTGGCACTCGCCGTCCAGGGTAGGTTTGTGATCTCTACTCAATGGTATTGTTCTTCCTGCCACACTGGCTACGGCTCTGCTGTCTCCAGCGTTAGCCTAAAATATTACTTCTTGTAGTAAAACAAAATATCAATGGATATGGATATATGGAGTAATATAAAATTGGCAATGCAATTATAGCTTACACTGTAAAGTATATTATCTTTGATTAGCAAGGCAATGACAGTTGTTCCTGCTTGTTCATCCATAATTACAGGGTCAGACTGCATTGCCTCATCTAATTCTAGAAAAGCTAGCTCCATTGCCTTGGAGATGTTACCGTCTTTGTAATCCTGTTGTTTGACTATATACTCGTGGAGGTGTTTACCAGCATATTGTGCTACTGCTGCACCTGGTAAATAAAAATTGTGAGTATAATCTTCCAACGTAGACATTGTTGAATGAGCAGAATATTCTTAGTACCTCCATGTCCATCGTAGACAGCAAAGAAGGGTGTTCCTGGATCATCAGGTAACGATAGAATATGTACATGACAGTCTTCCATCCCAACACGCCATCCTTGCATGCATGAACTACCTACTCTATATTTGGAGTCCTTGCAACAAGCTGATTTTTTAGTAGTCACTGGTTCACTCAACGTTTGTCCCATTCTGGTTAAATAGGATAGTATAACCTTTGGTAACACGTTGACACTGTAATCTTCCTTAGATCTGAGATACTTGACTAGAAAGATATTTTAAAACAATTCAACGATTGTACTTAAGGGATTCACAAAAACCGACTTCTTATCGGTTAGATTTATTCGTGTAAATGAAATAATAAATTGTATACACAACGCAGAATTCCGTTTTGGAATTCCTTTTGCTCTTGTAATAAATATTAACAGATGACTTGTGCTCGGCTCAACCAACTGTCGGTCAAACAGCAAAATCAGCCTTTTTAAAGATCTTTATTTGATTTTCGCATTTGTACATAAGCATTGAAATAATTGATTAATGCATTGTACTAAAAGATCCTCGTTTATTCACACTGTTTGGAAAAATTACAGGATATTTCTTAGGCTAAAATTTTGTTCATGTAGTTTTTGACTTATTGTATTATCCTCGAGATCGGAGCTAGGCAGCAATCTTCTACACTTGCATTTAATTTATTCTAATAACAACTTAGTTTTATTTCCATTAACTTCCTTAGAGAGACCATGACGAAGAGCAAATTCGCGTTTAACACTTGCAAATAAAATATCGGTTAATAGAAAGATTTGAGCAACAGCAAATGCCAGTGTAACTCCAAAGTAGAAATTTGCATTAGCTGATCTGGAATATATCCATTGATGCCAAACAGTAGGTGCGAATACTGTGCAAAACAGTAGAAAGCAGTTTACGATGAATCCCTGCTGCATATCTGTATAATCAAAAGTAACAGGTCAGAAACGTTTGAATAGGTATCGAGCAATTTTAGAAATGAGATTAGACTTACGGCGAAATAGATGCTTCCACAGGGGTAGTAAGGCCATGTAAAATCCAACGTCTCCAAGACAAGGATAGGATTTAAATATGGCAGTAATGGCTAGGTATGAAAATGCTAAAAGCATAGGATCTTGTCGTAGTCTTAATGCCAGAGGAATAATGTACAAGAGCCCTACGTTTATTTGGAATGAAGCAACGAATAACCATCTGAAGTGTTCAAACATTTCAGTGAAAAAGTACCAGTAAAGGCCTATGTTAGGTCTTAGATCTGGAACCGTAAGAATGAATCCAGTTGTTTTCCAAAGAAAGGACCAACTGCCCATGACATAGTATGAAGTGTATAACAACATGACTAGCAATGTTATAAATGTGAGGATCATTTTTGCTATGGCTATTTTATATTTATACCAATTTTTACCAGCAATGTATATTGTTGCAGGTACCATTAGAGTTATAGGGTAAAGACCTTGAAGAGTTAGAAATGCTATCGACAGACAACTCCAGAAGACGGAACGCCTTATCATGGAGAAGAGAGTTAATGCGAAGAGGAAGTTAGTAAATACTGTAGTGGTAAGTCCTACACAATTGAGTACTATAAAAGGATTTAGTAAGTAAGCTGCAGGCACATACAAAATAGATGCTGAGGCAGTGACTGCAACTGAAATACGTATATTGTGTTTTGCTTTCTCAGCCGGCAATAGCGATTCTACTTCTTTCTCTTTCTCAATCTGTAATGAAAATATTCATTGTCAGTATACAGCTAATTGTATGCACTTGTTTATATAATAGAACTTACTAGTTCCGTCACGTATAACTGTGCTGTTGCCGCAAGTATCCAGGCTGTTGCCAAATCAGTGATGATAAATAATACATGCAGTGCAAATATTGACAAGTATCTTTGCATCAATGAAAATACAAGAAGCCCTATTGGACTTTCATGAAATAATTCACCGCTGTAAGGATCAATTCCTGCATTGTGCAAGTAAACTCCCTCGGTAACTGAAACAAAAAGCCAAATAAGTAATCGGTTGGAGATATCTCTGCGAAACACACAAACCTTTCTTCCAAGAGTTCAATGCAGTTGATACTTCCACCCGATCGCTGATTACACTCTGATAGTCAGAAGTCATTAACAGCAATCTAATGACACCGGCCAAAGCAAAACATGATAGCTGCTTATTCATCATGTTTGCTCAGATCTTTTAACCTCACCGGGTTGATCTTTTCATTTGTTTCGCGCAATTAATATCTATTAATATATCGATAACATTAGTTCACAATATCTAATAAGATTCTTTTAAATTCCTCATACAGATTTTCTGTTATAAGAAAAGATATTTACAAGCAATTTATAACTTTTGGTGCTCGTATCACCTGTCATGTATGTACCGCAGTTACGTACGGGCGGGGACCGACACAATAATAGATAAGAAAATATAAATCAGCAACTGCATAAAGCTACATAAAGTCATTAATGTTTGCATTGAATTTTCAGGAGTAAGGTATTACTTGCTCCATAAAATATGCTATTCATAAAATCTGCTATACTGTGTAACTCAAATATGTCAAAGATCTCTTCTGAAGCGTGCTTGTTTTAAAGGTTATACTTTAATGTAGATTTTCTTCATAGGTGCCTTAAGAAATTAAATGGCTAAATTAAAGCGTGCAACATACACAATGATTTTTGGGAGTTTTATTGGGATTCTTGGTCTGGCACTTTATCCTATTATTATTAAGCCCATGCTGAACCCAGAGCCTTACAGTATGTCATTACGTATTTGTTTCGTATCTTACGTCTTATAGATATCGTGAATTATATTAAATATTTCGAATTGCATGTTTTAGAGGAATTTCGACAAAGGACTGGAATAAAACCTGGTGACAGAGGTTTATGAATGAAGAGTGTGACTGAAGGAAGATTATCATATTATTTATTATGTAATAATAGTACATATATTTCTAAATAAATCACAGAATAGTAGATACAAAATAAATGATTTCTTCCTTTTGGTTTAGGAGCTAGTAACAATGTTCAGTTGTACAATTAATTTTGTATGTTTTATTTCAAAAATCATCGTCACAGACATCCAAGAAGACATCGAAGGCTTCACGATTGCAATTGCCATCAGCTGTGAAGACATATTTATGGAATGTCCCGTCCATGCATACCGCTGGAACAGTAATTTAAAAGATGGCATGTGTACAGTGCGTAAGTATAAATGATTCTTAAAATAATTGATACCTATGACAGAACTTCTTGATCCAAAAGCACAAACGCACGCGCATTCCGGTGGTACGGTAAATGTTGCAAGAGCCCATTGGCTCTCCACGTAATTCCCCAGAAAACCCATCTTCGAGAAACTATTGAAGACCAAAGAACATTTAGTTTACACGTAACATAGCACTCTCTAGATTAAGACGTACGTGGATCTACGATTAAGATGTGTATCCTTTAAAGCAAATATGTGAACTGTCCCCTTGTCGCTGGAAGCACAGAGAAATTCGGAATCTCTACTGAATGTTATGCTGAAATATTAGAATCAAACTGAGTAATAATTATTACGTATACAAATAAGGCAACTGCATACCAATAAAGTGTCGCAGGATCTGCACCTCTTCTTAATTCAACGAGTAAATGTCTGCGTAGACTGTCCCATACTCGAACAAGAGTTCCCTGAGTAGAAGCTGTAGCTACCATTGTTCCACTGGCATTAACTGCAAGGCAAGCTAATGCTCCCTAATTAATAATAGAATTATTAAAAGATGGTTAATTTTGTATATATTTTTCAGATGGAATAATACCTGGTGTGCTGCAAGAGTTGCCGGCGCACTGGAACTACCAGCTTCTGTTGCAGCTAAATCAACTAACTGTACGCTTCCACGTTTGTGTCCTGGGAATGCAAGTAGTTGCTTGTGCGCCGTTGCTAATGTCGCAACTTCTACCAGACCCTTTGGGTTATCTCTTGTTTCCAATGTAAGAAGTCTACGCGTTGGCAGTGGAAATGAGAAGACGTGAATTTCTCTTTGCAATGCAACAATTAATCTAAATAGAAGGATAAGATTATAGTGCCACTGAGCTATTCCTTATACAATAGCAGTATTGCGTAATTAAATCTTACTTGTCCCTGCGTAATCTTACAGCTTTAATAGGACTAGTAAATGTGATTTCCATAACAAATTTCTTAGAGAGGTCATCGTAGATTAACACTGTATTATCTGCAAATTTTGGTCTCGTACCACCACCGACTACAGCAATAATGTTTGTTCTCCAGAGCATTTCTCCAATGGCAATACTACCCATTAGTTCATTTTCAAAATGTGCTTTTTCCACCAGAGGTTCTACATTGTATACCCGAAGTCCAGACTCCATACAGCATGTGAAACATCCTGCATATATTAAGGAGTAACATAGGTTATAGTAAATATACAAAAAATATTTACATTGTAATTCCAACATTTTTAATACCTTGATCCTGATTAAATCGTAAACTTAGAATTCCTCTTCCTCCAGCCATTACTACTTTTACTTATTAATATTGACGCGACACTTGAAACATGGGTTAACGATTTTATTCTTTGTTTGTATATACGCACTTTATTGTAACTATCACTCTATATCTGTCAATGCAATAAACATTACGGCGACATTCTTATGCAAGCGCTGCCGCTCTATCGGAATATCCCGATTGGTGGATAGCAGATGATGGGTGAATATCCAATATTTTGAACCAACCAGTTCCGTGTCCGATCGCCAGCGGCCGTATAAGGATTTAATTTTATTGTTGTACACTACATACGGAATCTCCAAAAAATTATGAGTTAATAATAAATGGCTTTAATATTGTATTGCTTGCTAAATAATGCGACTGTAGAAATTACAACAATTTTATGTGGTATTATAATTTTGCAGTATATCATTTTTGCATTGTAAATTTCCCTGCTTTGCCGAACGTTCTCATTCCTCTGACGGCGGAGAATCGCTTGGTATCGCCGTAGCTGCTTTTTGTCACCGACCTAACTCCGGAGTCTAAACGGTTGCATCTTGCAAGGGGTCAAACCCAATGCAATCGCAGTCAAGGATTCACCGCAACGAATGAGTGCAGGTCTAACATCCAACAGCGCTCTTGCAAACAACCGCTGGAACATTCCGAAGGATGATATTTAACACAAGAATCTCGATCATTTCGCACAGAGCAAGCTCAGTGGGTTAAGCGTAAGAGATCTTGTCGTCAATCGAGACAGAGACAGGATTCAATCAGGAGTACACAAATTTATATAAAAATATATTTATTAATTACTCGTCTCCAGTCGTACGACCTTCTTCACGCTATATCTTAACGGCACTAAGAATTTTCTTGGCGAGTGTTGTCCTACTGTGTGGAAACCTTACTACCCAGGACACGCTTGTTTCTGCTACCATGAACTCCTGGAGTTTTGAAAATCTCATTACCGGTATCCTGAGAACCTGAGAACCTGTATGCCACGAATAAAATGGACACCGGTGATCAGGAGTACATGAGTCAGTAGAAGTTCTTTAAAAAATTAAGTTTTTAATTTTGGAAAGGTATTCCACAAATAAAATGGACATGGATCACTACATAAAGCTCTAGCTCCAGCCGTTTTCGGGATACAGCCTCCGGAAAGTGAAAAATGCAAAATTTTTCCAAACCACTGCGAAAATACATGGGCTTTTTTGAAAATGGTCCAATCTCAATTTGAACTCTAGCAGCATCTTCTTTGGTCCATCATAAGCTTTCTATCTTTGATTTTAGTGGTT
>JARPRG010000120.1:94751-105966 GCA_031001745.1 Hartigia nigra | reverse complement strand
ACCAGCCAGCCAGCCTGATTGCCTGCAGGGTAAAACAGAAACGTCAGTGGTACGTTGACGTGACGTAATTAGACAATCCTGCCCTTGCGCCCTACCTCCCTTTCAAGACCGCTACATTTCTTCGGGCTTCTTCTACCAGGATCTCAGGGACTTCAATTTAGTCCTGTCATCATATTTTCGATATACCTATACTGCCTTAGAAGGATAATGATCGTTTTCCTGGCAGCAATAGTATTTCGAATAGTACTTTCGAATCGATTCTGTCACGTAATCAAAATACATTGGGACCCAAGGGTATGTATATATCTCGGTCTCTGGGGTAACTTTGATATCGAGGAAATGCGCTGGGAAATTCTTTCGTCGAGACACTCCCATCCATATTGAAACTTGAGAATTTGTACATTCATCCTTCTCTTGGGAAGATCTTACACGAGACAGAGCAATCGAGTTGCTTAAATTTCACGTGTACCGTATCTCGATTAACCGGCATTACCGAAGCTGCCAGTACTGGTGCATTGATTCCACGTTGTGATTACATTTGCGGAACGATCTCATCAATTTCCCTGTATTTCCCATGTTTCGTTTCATCTCTGGAGAGTAAATAAGCATCTAGGGAGTGAAGCAGCCAAGCAACCGAGCTACCACGTGAAATACCCCGCTACGTTCGGGAACTAAATCGATGCGGAGAATCTGCTTTTAAAGGTATAGATGGGCGAGTTAGAAAAGATCTCTGAGAGTTCAGGTACTGGGACAATATCAAAGGAGGGCGGATGCGCTCATCGTTACTATTAAAATCTCCAATCTCATCCAAAGGTTATATCCACTATCAACCACTAGCATCTCCTTGGTTTATTCTAAGTATCCACGCTGCGACGTGTACCTCGTGTACCTATAACTTTTCTCAACGAAACTTATTTTCTGTAGCGAAAGCGATGCTAAAAATGATCCTGAAATGCTTTCCGGAAATATCTTTTGGCGCAACAGTAGCTTCCGTTTGACTCTAATATAAGTTCCATGAAGCCGAGGTCGAACCAAACGAGCATTTTTTCTTTTTCTTCTGTGACGATGATACCTTTTAAACCCACCTTTACGAGGGTTTATGGGAGTGATATAAGGGATGGTTACGATATATACCAGCAGACGCTTTTGCGCCGGTGTTGCACATGAAAATATTGCTAGCTGAAACGATACGATCTATTTTACGGGGACGCGTATAGTTATGCTCTCTGTGTTCTTCGTACGTTCATATAGGAAAGGCGTACTTGGAGGAATGGATACCCATCCTACAAGTGCTGTCTTTTCTCGAATCGTATTCGACAAGCAGGAATATCTTCTTATATTCTTGGTTCAATCCCATGACCTGGCGATACTTGTCAGATTCCATTAACTTCCATGCTCGGAGGAACTGTCAATTTCTTCAACGTCCCACTGCTGAACTTCGAATCGCTTCTAACTCTTGGATTCCTTTTCTACATATAGATCTGGTTTGTAGTATATAGCCAGCAACATTGATCTTTCGAAAGTTGGCGATCCTGTCGCTTTCTTGGGTATACTTATGACTATCCATCCATGTACATGTGCAACTTTAGCGACTATTCTATCTTCTCCTTGTACCTAAGGAGACCAATAAATAAATTCGTCCTGAAAGTCTGAAAGATTCTTGCGGCTTTCGGAAATGGAGGAGTTGGAATGCCTCGAGGAATGTAAAGAATGTTAGATATCCGAGCAAACGTGAAAATTGAAGAAAAGTGGATAGAAAGGTCTCGTAATGCTTTTCGGGGAGTTTTAAACATTTCTTAGACCGCGATAGGTGGAATTTTCTTAGGGAAACAAAAGAAACGAAGGACCGTTTATCTTGGGAGCTGCTAATATTCACATCTCACCCAACCGAGCGAGTCGAGTTATGAGAACAAATTTAATATCGCTGTATTACAGGGAGTCCTGCTTTTCCTTCGGTTGCCACACTAATTAATGGATATACCATGGCAAGCTTAGCAAACGGTTCATTAAAAACAAAACCTAAGCTCAACTTACAACCATTACTTCGCTTACTGCCATTTTTCGCTTTCTTATATAAGAATGAGGAAGTCAAATAAAAATTATTAAAAAGAAGCTACTAATCGAGCCACGGAATTGCGATTGATCCTTTCTTCTATGCATGTCAGAGTACAATTTTAAGAAAATTGATATCTCGAGTTTAATTAAAAAAGGTAGCGAACAGGCATCATCGAGCATTCCGAACCATGGCTCCTGGCAATATCTAAAGGAGGCCATCGAGAAAATATTTTAAGCATAGAAATCTGTCTTGCCCTAAACCATAAGTAAGGTATAGCAGTAATAAAGATGACACCAAGTCAGGCAATAGCGATTTTTGAGTTAAACCACAGGGAGCAACTATGGGGACTATCCATTTCTCTTTGGTTGAAACTAATCGTGTAACCAAACAAAGGAAACATTAAGCAATTATTGTGCGATCCAGGTTACGGAGCAGCCACGATTTTTCGAACATTTAAGAGATTTGCAAAAATGACATTGAAATATTTCTGCTAACGTGTCGGTAATATCTCCTGGGAACAACTACCACAGTCTATAGTACATACATACGTGTGAGAGTTACCGAGAACATGAATCATTTCCTTACACGTTAAAAATCCCCACGGAAGAATCAGCTCTATAGTGAAATGGAGTTTTATGGGTTTCAACCATTGAACCGACGATGGTATCGGAACGAAACAGCGGGTTTCAACCTATCATTTAAATTAGGGGATTATTAAAAAAACGCGAATGTAACCTACGACGTGAAAAACGAATGTGTGCGATTGCAAGAGTCACGCGGTTGGAATTAAAATTTCAAACAAAAACTGCAGGCGCATAACACTGTTGGATTACCGAAACATGGGCGAGCCCTTATCACGAGTTTGCGTATTCGTAATGTTAATGAAAAATAATACAACTATTGGAAACTACCCTGAGGAGTTCCTAGGATGCTGGTTCTCGTGTTATGTCAAAGACAACACTGTTTTGGCAACTGCACCAGACATTTGTCTCACTGTACAATGACAAATACACGAGGCAAACCATTGCATTCCGCTCGTCGACTTGTGGTATACGGATTACAGTATAACTTGCCTGGGGATGAAAGGGGTTTTATGTACATAGCCTAAATCGACAGCTACGTATTATGCATCTCCAAGAATATTTACGCTAAGAAAACTGTTAGGACAATAGGCACTAGGTGTGCGCTTTCTACATAGTGATCCAGGCACCTACACCTCCTACGCTACGATAAGAAGACCAAAAACTCTCGCCAAGATAATCTCACTGCGTTCAAGTAAGTTGTTTTAAAGTTTGGTAAAGACGAGAGCGACTGTTTTCTTAGGGAGTTTTGTCGGGATAGCGGCCATGTTAGACTAACGTCATACTGAGCCGTGCCAATTTCCTGCGGGCCAGTAGACTCTCGAGCTACCCCTGCGAGCATCGTCACTACTTCTTTCTCTCTGTCTTCATCTACCATCTCCTGCTACTTTCATTTCTTCTTCTTTTTCTTGTTTCTTACGAGACACCTCTGAGAATCACCTGGGACTAAAACTCTCATCCATGTTTTTATGAGAAACCTGTACCCGGTAAACTCCTGTCTCTTCTTTGAAAGTCAATGGCTATACTTAGACGCTTCTTCCATAGCTGTACTATGTGTTTTCGAATTTTCTATGGTCGACCCGGTTGAACCCAAGAGTCTTCGTGGTTTTGCTCGAGTGACAATCCTCTTGTTAAACTATTTTATTTACACCCGTTGCATTTAAATATCGGGCCGAGTGATTCTCTCAGGTATAGGGGGCCATTATAAGTTTAATGTCCTCGTAAACTTTTGAATGAGTCAGAGAGCAACTCTGTGCCACATTGAGAATTATATTACTGGAACAACAGAGAGAGAGAGAGAGAGACTAAGGAGTGGAACGTGTATTGTAAGGGATGACCAAAAGTCTAAATCGTAATAGGCCAAACCGTTAGATAAGTTGCCAACCAAGTGGCAGACAAGCAGAGGCATTTTTAAGGCACTTCTCTACTCTTCTTGAAAATTATTCAGCATCCATCTCAGTATCCATCTTTGAGACACCCCGGAACTGCAACTGAAGGACTCTTCTCGAAAAGTGCCTTCTTATTTCAAAAGAGGCAGATTCGAGTAGTAAGCATGCAAAGAATTTTCTTCCCTTTAGTCATCATACTTTTAGTCGCTAGCTTCTTTGTGCGAATGTCACCCTTAAGTTGTTCAGACGCGTTACATTTTACCCTTTCTTTGAGGACTACGAAGAAAAGCTATCGAGAAATATTAATATAAGTATATTTATATTTGTATGATTCTCTGTGAATCTTCCGAAAGGATTTTGAGTATTTTTGGAGAAATGTGCTATGGAAGTCGAATTGACTTTCAAATCGTAATAACCAATTGAGATCAAGTTATAGGAGAAGGATTGGTATATTTTTCTCTACAAGGAAGTAATGTTAAACTACCGAAGTAATTAAGGACACGAAAAAAAAAAAGATTGAGATGAGATTTTCTTTGGAGAAATCGAAACACAGACTGTTTGTACGGGTATGCGTGAGCCAAAGCGATGCAAATACAATTACAACTGAGTAAGTGAATTGCCGCAGGAATGAAAATATTTGCCGAGAGTTTGTTTCTCTGAAGTTTCGAATACACCTCAGAAACCAGCCACCCTCCTAAACGTGCTTTGATATATTGACTTACCGATAAGCATTTGACTATTTCTATTAAAGAGCACAAGTCAACAGTAACGGGGGCTTGTAGACTTTCGTCCGAACCTTCCAAGTGTTTTTTTCGCAATTTGTTCGCAAAGATCCAAACACGTGTAGCATTGGGAAGTTGTTCATTTGAGCTCTTGAACGTTGAAGGGATAAATTACGCGTGGCGTTGAGTTGTATTACAATCAGAACTACAATCATCTCGATTATATATAAAGCAAAGGAATTTCACAGTACTTACTTTGAGCAGACCTAATAATATTCTAAGCTTATATGTTTGTTATTCGGCTTTTACCGTGGTTATGTTGAGAGATCATAAAATAAGTAGACATGTAGTGACTAATGTTCTTGGCACTATAATGTGATTTCAATAGTTTTTGTTACAGGACTTCACAGCATTCCTGTACTTGGCAAGTGTTTTTGTGCGGATATCACAAGTTTTTGGATATCACAATGTTGGATGTCGGATATCATCTTCGCATAAAACTGAGACTTGTGCAGATAACTAACGCAATAGAAAAAGAGGAATACTCACCGACGACGTTAAGATGTACAAAATGGCTCATGTGAGGAGTCGTAGAGACCTGACACTCGTATATCCCACTGTCCCGATGCTGTGGATATTTGATTTGCAGCAACCAGTCATCCGAATGAACCTGATGAATGGCCCGAAACCGTTGATCGCTGGTGTAGGTGTAACGGCCGATGGTCAGCAGGTGAATATCTCTGTGTCTAACCCAAGACACTTGCAAGGTCATCTGGTAAAAAGAAAGAAAAGCAGAAAGAAAGTAAAATTAATTAGAAAAGTCGATGGGAGTATACGTTCTCCGAAGATGATTTGAGAGTAAAGTGAAATCGTATAAGTCGAAGAGGAATCGAAAGACGGCCATCTTGATCATCGGATTTATAAAGGGATAAGGGTTTTGTCCTGTGTAAAGTATAATCCAGCGTACCTTTCTCCTCGTTATCCCTTACCAAGGAATTAATAGGGTTGTTTTGCATATTATCTCAAAAGTTAGTGTGCGAGGCACTGCGAAGAGAAACGAAAACCTCGCCGCCAGCGTGATAATTAGACCGAGTGGGTTAGCAGCGTGTAAACATTCGTCCACTTTGTAAACCTTCCACGCGTTATATTAAAACCCATAGGCTCCGTTGCCACTCTCTGGAATAGTTTAGTGTGTATATAATATGGCAGTATAATATTCTAGGATGATCAGATTTATCATTTAATAATTTCCACGTACTCCGTGTCCTATGAGGCATGCGTTATGTCGTGTGACGATTGGACCCAGGAGAGACGAACTTGAAGGATATTGGGTAGGACCAAAGGGATAGAGAGAAAGAGTAGGCAGATGGCCAGCACGAAATAGGTGGCCGATAAAGTTTACGATAAGATTTTACGAGTGTCGAGTAAAATTCGCCAGGGCAAAGACGATCGATGCTCGGGGAAATAAACTATCTAGGTGCATATATACATGGACTCGTCACTTGTCTCTATAAAATTGTCATTTCTGTTTTACTGCTTTCATTCGGAGACGTCGAAATATATAGCAGCATCTGAGTTGGGGATTGCTTGATCATTCGTTATTCCACTAACTCGTAATGCTGGAAATCTAACTGGCCACAAACGTCAGCTGGCGCAAGGGCAGCATTAAGAATAGGACAAGCTGTCGAACTGGTAAACTGAGCAATTCATAGAATCTCAAATTCACGACTATCAAGTACACCGGGTTGAAAATTTTGGGACTCTTCATAAAAGCAAATGTCAAGTCATAGATCAACACCTTTCGGTTCAAGTTCTGTTCGGGTTTGTCTCTTTTCTCTCTCTCTCTCTCTCTCGTTCTCCTTATCTCGATCTCTCTTCGTAGGATACTCTTGTTGGATAAGGGTGTATGTTGCCATTGCAAGTACAGATTAGCTCCCAGCATTGTGCATCCTGCTGGAGTATCGTTAACGGTAGTAGCACAACTGCTGCTAGTATCAGCTACGGTAGCAGCAATGGTGCTGCAAGTATGAGAAAGCTCTGCCACTGTAGGAACAGTGGGGGACAGATTCTGTTGCTGGTACCAGGTTGTAGCAGATTCCGTACACAGCGTATTATATCTATGGTTGGTTATATTTGCGTAATTTATGATATGCATGCTATGTTAACTGCCATAGTTGCCGAGCCAAGGTTTCCAGCCTCGTATCTTTGCTTCCTCGCGTCACTATGGCTTCTGCCTTGTATACTCTTTGCATGGCAATATGTTGTCTTATGCAAACGATCTATGAGAATCTTGTCACGTTCTTGGCGCATGTGGCTTTCTCGTCAATGCTTTACGCACATATCTGTACCTGTTCGAAGATCGCTCCTTCGATAACCTATGACTTGGTTTGATTTACCGAGGAAAAAGTTTGATGTCGAAAACGTAATAAGCGGTGCGGGACTGTACCAATAAGTGATAGATTAGAGTCATCGATGATTCGAAAGTAAAATTCTTCTTAAGAAATATATATAGAAGTTCAATCAATTCTAGTTAGGTGTCCAGCATCCGAATCTAATTCGCGAGTTACTCTCCACTACTTTTGCGAATGGGCTGTCTATCTTGTTACGTCAGAGTAGCCCCCGAGGTCAGTGAGAGTATTTTTCTTCTCTTGGGATTTCGCCCCTTCTCGCCCAATCTCATCCTAAACGAAACGCCCTTCTGCTCTTCTACCCGTCTCCGCCATGCCATTCCCTGGTAGCCACACTCACTCACCATATCCAGCAATTTGTTTTAAATCCCTTGGTGTTTTTTACTGTGAGCTTTACTCGACCGACATGTATAGTGTTTTTAACCATTCCCCTAGTCTTTCAACCATTAGGATATTGTTGGATCCTCTCATGGTTTCATGGTTCCCAATAATTATAGCTATATTCTAGAGGGGATTTTATGCCTGAATAATCAAGTTCCAATTCGGGCTTGCGTTACTTACCACTAGGGGCAAACGCCTGTTATATTAAGCGAATCTACGTGACCTTGTGCTCCTGAGCATCTGGGATATTTGATACGCATAAAACATTTAAGATGGCTCAATAACGAAATCAAGACTGTACTATCAATTCTGGTATACGCAATATTGAGAAAATAAAAAAAAATCTTTTTTCAATTATTTTTCCAGCCGCACAAATTTCAGCATATAACGACTTAGGTGATATAAAATGTTTCCAGGAGAAGCTTGAACAACGTTTCATTCCCAAGGACGAAATCCTTTTTGTGGCTAATGCTTTTTTATCTCTGGCTTTCATCTATAGAATTGTCGCTCAAGCTGTCTCGTCCTCTCGTGAAATCCAACGGATATTTTGTAATTTCTCGAGTGAGAAATAGACGTTCCGATAATCAGATAAAGCGTCGTACCTATAGAGCCAGAGTCCTCCGGGTGAATAACGGAGAAATAGAAGCGACAAAATATAGGTTTACAGTATGTACGTATATTGGTATGTACACTCAGTCTCCGTAACTGCAACTGCATCTGTCCGGAACTGTTGCAACGATTCCTCTCCTGGTAATTCGTCCCTCCGATTTCACATGGTTCGCCCGACATTCTGCTGTAGACGCTGCGATGTCTCCCTCCTGTTCGATACGTTTACGAACCTTTTGGAAGCTTGGCTAACTTCTTCCAAGTACCGGCTTGTTACCACTCAACAGAACAGTCTCTGCCAATTACAGTACGTAAAGTCGTAATGGGTTTTCAATATCCTGAAAAACTTGCTGATTATTTGATTTAAAGTATTTTTAACAAAATGTCAACAATCCGTGAATGTTGAATATGTCAAATTTGTAAGGACTTTCGAAGAAAACCAGGACTATCTAAGGTTCAGGATGAAACTGTTGAGTGTAGAGCTTACCGAAGCTCAGACTATCTTGAAACGTAATGTAAAAGCAGTTTGCATGACCTATTACGATAGAAAGCACTTTCGAAGATCAATTATTAAAAAGTGTATTTTGGTTTAATGAAATGACGTGATGTTAAAAACACTGTCGCTCTCTGTCATAAAGTGACTTGGAGCAAGAGTTTGTTACGGTAATATTTGTCCCTTTGAGGGACATTTTATTTACAGCAATTAATAAACGGGCGAGCGAGCAAGGATTGAATTTAGATTAATTAGAAGCGTCCCAACAATTTGCAATAGCAGTTTCGACAGAATTTTTAACGAACAAAAGTTAACGAATGGTCGCCGAGCTACGTGAGAAGCGTTGCAGGCAGTTTTAGTATTCTCGAACTGGGAGCTGAATAACGTTCGAACCGGTCAAAGCGTCGCCCGGGAAAATATAAAAAAATGGGCCATTAGGAAGTTATTACAAAAAAAAAAAAAAGAAAAAAAAAGGAACGAAAGAGAATCAAAGCTTGCGATGGAAAACATACGCTCCTTTGAAAATAACCGTGCGAACTCTCCAGTTACTGGAAGCCAGAGACCAAAACGAAACTGTAAAAGAGCTCGTGACGTCAATACAGCAAAAAATATAGAATAAAGGTATGAAGTAATAAACCTTATAAAATAACTTAAAAACAAAGAATACCAACATTGAAATGCGGCGCAAGCTCGAACGACCAGCACATATAATCGTTGATGATTGCGTCCGTACATACAAAATGAGGAATCGTAGATTTGTCACTACCACACAATACATTGAATGAGTCTCTAATGAAGCTTAGCTGTTTATACACGTAATTTATGAATTTTAATTGTACATTTAATGCCCATCGGGTGAGAAACCACCCTGACATTGCAATCAGTATCGATTGGCAGTGGTAATTCCTGTTGCATGAAAATACATTCGGTTGGGTACTCGAACAGACTCATGCATTTAATACTATTGCTAATGACTGCCGTTTAATTAAAGATTACTACTGTAACAGTATATACGTAGCACTGGATAGAATTTTGGAGCATCTGTCAACCCACGTGTATACAATTATTCTCAGAAGTTTTTTCTTGAATTCAAATGATCCGGACCGAATGTCAGAATCTTATGAAATGATGTTGAATTAAAGGAATCTCGTGACAGCTATTGTGTATGACTGGATCGTTAGTGGTGCAGGGTCTTCTGTAATTTACCTTTATAAAAGGCGCAAAACCGAAGTGTGGCATAGAATTGTTCCTCGGCAATCCTCGGCGAAAAAGCATCGTGCAAGAAAAAGACGTAAAAATGTTTCGATTATTTGCGGCCCATATAAAGCAGCAAACTGTAGAGTGCTCTGTTAACAGAGTGCTTGCATGTCACGGTCTAGTTTGTCTCGCGAAGGCTATCGGTTAACCATTCGTCTTCATGCTGCACTCTGCTGCAGTCTTTTATGGACTGTACTATACTTCTACAGTGAGACTCTCTCTCTCTCTGTTTATTCCACGAGAAACTCAGCGCGTCTTATATCTTCTTCCTTATTGTATTTTTCTTTTCTTTTCGTAAAATGCCAAGAACTTGAAACACCCGGGGAATTTCTAGAATTCTATGGAACGTCGTACCATTCCGGGAAAGATACTTCGGTTACTGTCTTGCTTGTACGAATTAATTATACGGAATGTCAAATTGCTAAATACGTATTTTCCAAAAATAACTGTATGCATAAAAAAAAAGTTTAATTCGTTTTATATTACATATGACTTGCGGTGGCTTGACGAACCAGAAATTTCCATAGAGCGTCGAAAGTTGTAAGGAACGTAATAGACGTAACAGGCGTAGAGTGCGTGAGAATGAACGATGAAAAAAATAGTAAAATGGTCAGGAGAACCGTGGCATGGGAGGAGCGTGACTAGGATCGATGAAAAATTACTGAGCCGTAATTACTGGTCAGAAGTCGTGAAGGCTCTTCAGGGCTTGAGCGATACCGTCTATCTGGAATGAAAAGTATCCAATAGGAAGAAGGAGACTACTGCAGCTCGACATTTTGCCCTGCCTCGGTTCTTCTTGATGTTTAATGAATTTCTTCCGGAGCACAGGCACGGAACTGAAAAATTACCGAGGCGGAGTAAATAGGGAAACGCCAAGAGTAAAAAGGAATAAGGCAAAGATGAAGATGAGAGGGGTGGAGAGATATAAAAAGAGGCGAGGAAATGTCAGTAAAGCAAAAAGAAATGCAAATAGGATAAAAATCTATCGAGAAGCGTTCGACCGCGTCGATTCAACGCTACCAGTTATGTTTACCTCGACTAAATAAAAGATTAATATACCTGGACTGATGAAAAATATCTAACTTGGCAAAGTGCGTAAATTGTATTTTTTTCTTATTTCCTCTCTATCTTTGAATAAGACGGCATTACTTTGTTTCACCGTGTGCACGAGTTTCAAAGGGTCAGCGTAACACTCTACAAAACGATATTCCAATAGCCATTTGGTATTCAGCACTACCTTCCTTGCTACTCGTTTCGAAGGTTTTCAGGTTGCAATGGAATAGGTGAAATAGCTGCTAGATGTAGTTTTGGTGGATATACAAG
>JARPRG010000120.1:81973-94651 GCA_031001745.1 Hartigia nigra | reverse complement strand
GGTATACGTTAAATCGATGGGAATATTTTCTTTCCAATTCCATTCTTTTTTTGACAGTCAATGATTCAGTGAGATCTCTTTTGGTAAAAAACCATGCAAAAATCCAATCGAGGATGATCACATATCTCCTTGAAAAGCAATGGAAATAAAGTGTAATTTAAAGTGCCACGGCGGCAGAATATCGAGGAAGATTTTGGCAATATACTTTTGAAAATAACAAAAGTACCCTAAAGTTCGTGCGCGAATTTCAGTAAGTACCTTTATATGGGTTTCACGGGTACTAAAACGGCTCTAGGCTTATTGTCGAATTTCAACCGAGACTCGAAGATTGCAAGTTAAACGCTGTTCCTGGCATTGTCTTAAAGATGCCATTTTGAATATATTAATCCTACGCAATTGCGTATGAGTCTCACAGGGAAATATAACAAGTACATGTTTTAGAGTTACTTCTTCCAAGAATCTACTCAACTTTCCTGTGTTACTGTCGACGCAACGCGAGCATTATATTGCTGCGTCGTATAACTCATTAAAATTCCTTGACTTTTTTTCTTACAATTCACATCTTTTGCCTAAAACTCAAGATATTTGAAACATTCGGAATTCTCGACTTAAGTATACGCGGAAATACAAAAAACGTTTATCCTCTAACCCATTTTCACTCTGCTACATTATAAATACTTCTAATCACGAATCTCAAACACAGACAGCCCATGAATATTTTATCGATAGCATGTGTACATTGTTATTATTTTCTGAAACAGTAGCAAGCATCAACAATATTACCACGATTTCGTCAACATTATATGTTCATTCAGTGAAGCAAAGGAACGAGTCACTCTAAGTAATGAAGTTCCATATGAAGTTCTTCTTGGAGAACCAATCACATAATTCGTAAAGTTCCTTTTTCTGAAATTACCCAGCACGCTTATCGCATGATCGATGATTCCTTTTGGTGTCAGGAAAGTGGACCGCATGAGGAAAATCATATACTTAGCAGTCTATACTACTCCACTGCTCCTGCCTATTCATAAGAGAGTGTGTAAGATATTAATAAACTTCCACAAAGTCTCTTGCCCTATTTCCACTTAATTAAATGTACAGTCTACGTAACGTGAAGCTGTACGGCCCTTAAGTTTAAACAATTTTATAGCCAGGACGAAGCCTCTGAAAAAAACTTGACTTCCGCTGTTCTATATCAGATATCAATTTTCCTTCGCATACTTATTCTAATAATGGTACTCTATTTATACCAATATCCCATGTATTTTTAATGTTAAGATTGTTGGAAGGGAATGTGGAATCGAGTGAATTCTATCAGAATATTATATATAAAGCTATAGAGGTCAACGTGTTTTCCAAGAATATGTTTATGCATATTTACCACTATAATAAGGACGAGTGTTTCCTGCCAGTATCCCAAGTGCTATTTTATACTTTGTAATAAATTCGTCACCTTCGTCGAACCTAACGCATCACTCTCTGCCACGTGAAAGTATTTTTCTTAATTTCCCTATTCGCATATGGAATGCGCCTTCGAATCTTCACATACGAGATGAATTCTGAAATTCGATTGATCGAGCATGTCATATTATTTAGATACTCCTGTCGAGTGCTCTATTTGGCCCCTTATGGGGTAAGTACAGCGTTAACAGGGATCACAGAAAATGGAAGGTAATTTTGTAGGGGGTCGAGAGGTGGGCTTTTACAATGATTGTTTCCTTTAACCCCTTTCCGCTCATTCGCCACGTGATTCAAGCAACCGACCCTACGTTCCCTCTCTTTTCTTTATGTTCACGTCACGATTCTCCACCGCAACCATTAAGAATAACATATGGCTA
Organism: Hartigia nigra; assembly: GCA_031001745.1. Taxonomy (NCBI): domain Eukaryota; kingdom Metazoa; phylum Arthropoda; class Insecta; order Hymenoptera; family Cephidae; genus Hartigia; species Hartigia nigra. The sequence continues at coordinate 92,813 of JARPRG010000120.1, read as the reverse complement.
CGTCGTGCATCACGTTTTTTAAGCTCTTTAAGTGGCACCTCCAAGCGTCCGACTTGGAGCAAAGTTTTAGTGCATTTCCTGAACTTTCAACGAGTCTCATAAAAAGGTGATGGTTGCCACGTGAATCGCGTTGTTGCCATTTGGAGGGTCCCTGCATGTCCATGAGTCTGTGCGTGTGCATTAATATTATAACGAAATCTCACTGAAAAAGCCCTAACCACCGATAACTACTATTATCATTTTCATCTTCCTCTCCTCGTTCTTTCTGCTCTCACCTACCAAAATCGTTTGCCATGATTTTCTAATGGAATTTTATCAGCATTCCTTTAAAGGTTGATGCCGCCTCAAAGAAATCTTAAGTCTCGTTGCAGCAATTCGAGTGGAATCTTGTTCACCCTTTTACTCTTGATTGAAAACAAAGCAAGGAGAGAAGGAGAAAAAAAGATGCCAAGACAGGAGCTTAGGAGAAAGCAGGGAAGGGACCGGGGAGATCAAGAAACTGGCTAATTGCGGCAAGGAAAAGCTTTCCAGAGCTCTCTTGGCTCGTTGGAACAGAAGCCAATCGTTCATCCTCTGAATTTCCTTCCTGTCCTTCGTCGCTGTCTTCTTTTCCATCTTTCGCTATTCTCGTTTAACACACACACATACTCACGCGCGCGCACAATGCCTCGTGCGAAAAAGCAGCGAGACAATATAAAATGTACTCAGTGCAAGATTGCCGGATATGATTTGACGCCATGGTTAGAATAAAAATGCTGAAATAACATCAGGATCCAATGACAGAAGCGGAAATAACTCTCTTGTGCGCGGTATAAACTAAAGGATTGTCCGGAAGTCCCTTTTCGTATAGTTGCCTAGGTTGACCCCATCTTCGACAGAGCGATGCATCACGCAAAATGAATATTCCGGTTTGTCATTCAAAATATTCCACACCTCCTATGCTTTTCTGACAAGGAGCAAAGGAAGACATCCTGTATAAGTATGATCAAGTAATCTGAGCTCTTTTCACTGAAAAACGATCGTTGTAAAGTTGCCGTCTCTACCTCTCTTGCTCTCTCGTTTTTGTTTGAGAAATCGGAGCATCCGTATCCTCGGGTGGTAGCGAGGAATAATAACGAGGCTTCTGCGCTTTAAGGGTCGGACATTTCGCGTCGATAAAGTTTGTTAGTATCCACGGATCTTGATAGCAACTTAACCTGGCATTCGACCTACCAATTTCCTTTGAGCCTCCATCCATTTTCTTATCTTATTAAACGCCTGCCTTATCCTCTTACCCTAGTCTGTGATATCCCACTATCCCTTTTATATCTACTCGCTTATATGTTCCTACACACCTGACTGTGCGGCCGTAACCTGTCTTTGCAATTTTCAAACCATTTTTAAGAAGATGATGCCCTGGCCATCTGCTCGATATTCCACTTTGACGTAGATTGCAAGAATTCCCTCTACCATCTCGATCTTTTACCACTATAGTCTTCTTCCTTCTCATCGAAAAAGTAACCTAATTCCATTCGAAAGCTTCAGACCTTCGATTCCGGACTATAAAGGGAATTCAACGAATGATTTAGCTTTAGAAGCTACAGACAATTTCAATATGCAACAGCCTCATTCAAAATGGCCACAGTTACTCGTTTCGAAGAAAGTTTTGCAATAGATTGCCAAATGATTCACAAAGATATTGAACCAATATCCTGGATTCTATTCCGAAATTCCATTACAGTGTAATACAAGTGCCCAATGTAGACTCTATTGCCAAACTGAAGCGTGCGTATTCATAGAAGCTTATGTATACCCATGTAGATATATGCTATACAGTGGTTTTAGTGAACTAAACAATCCTGTTTCGAGCTCGCTGCTACTAGTGTTCGAAATACTCTGGGAAAACGCCATGTTTTGATTGTCCCATCTACGTCGCACGTGGGACATACGCTACTGGAACCGCTTGTATACTTATTCGTGGCTACGCCTAGGACATGCGTGGATAAACAAAGTTATTCGATCTGCCGTATCGAACGTTGCGACGGCCTACCTAACGAATGGGTTTGCTCTTTTCAAAGTAATCGATAAAATTTTCTTGGACATCGGATACGTCCTCAAACAAAATACACAGTTTCCAATCTTCTCGAGCTCTTGTCATCGTACACTTCTGTATCCATGAAAAACATAGTTGCCTCTTCGAGATAATTGACATTCTATGTTCACTTCAGAGAATGCAAAAGTGTACCTGTAACATTGGAATTCTCAACTCATTTCTTTTGCTCTTAAATATCTCCTCTGTATGCTATGCATGTTAAGTGTTATCCTTTCGTTATACCTTTTATGGATCTTACATTCTCCTCTGATTTTACCTGCAGCTGTATACACATGCGGAGCACATGGGATGTTCAGCGAGGTATTATCTTGCATACTGTAGTCACTTAACTTTGATTGCATTCTGATACTCACTTGATTCTACTGGAATAGAATTCGCATATAATCCTTCGAGATTCTATAACGAAACACCAAGTAGACGCATCCTGTATCCTTTCTATCAGAGCTAATGGTCGATAAGGACTTTCCTGAGAATTAAGAGAGCTCCGATTTGCATGTAGTTACCGAAAGTACTGTCAGAGGTGTTATTTCCGAATAATAATATTGTTGCGAGTGCCGGCTAGCCACGATTCTCACGATAACACTGGTTTTGGATTAACCGTAGTAAAAGCTACAGAAGGAACAGTAAGAACAGTAGCAGTAGCGATGGCAATAGTATTAATAGTACTTGTTATTGTACTCTACTGCTGGAAGTAATTTAAAGGTAGAATAGAGTGCTTAGTCTGTTATTTCTAGGGCGTAGAAATGTTTCGCAAGCGAATGAACTTAACGACAAAACGTATTTCGAAAGTAGTTTAATAATCACAAAACCTAAAAACACTAATAAATGGTCGTGGCATCTGAATTTTTCTTTTATTAAACAATACCTCTAATCATTTAAAAGTTATGGACGAGGAGGATAGAGGAAGGTTGATAGAAGAGAGAATAAAGAGAAAAGGTTGTATGTACGAGAGTTAAAAGGTAAAAGGGTGATGGTCGGAAGGAACTGCAGCATTTTTGGAACAAGAGCCTTCATCATTCACGATTAGGTACCGTCAGTTAAAGGGACGAGCTGGGGTATCCTTGGCAGAGGCAGTGGCTCTCATTTTTAGGAACTCCAGCCAGTAAGCTCAGCACGAAAACAAGGCTGTTTTCCGAGAGGATAAGATCAGCTGCGATATCCATTCCTGCAATATCATCTGGTAGCATGACTTTCGGAAAAAAAAAAAAAAAAAAACACTTTCTAGCAGACAGATATCCAACCTAAACGAGCTGCGAAACAAGAGATTGGAAATTCGTATGATCCGTGAAACAGGTCGGCGATTCTCTAGGGTGCTCAGCCGCCGTAAACACCCGTGTTTATGGAATACCAGTGTAAATTATTCATACAAATTTCTACTGCACGCCGTAATCACCAAGTATAATATCTATTACGTTAATGGGCCTCGCGATGCGTTGATAGAGAGGAGACGATGAAAGCACCGTTATAAATATTCATGATGTTAAATATAGTAACGCGATTATCGAATAAAATATAAGTATGCCGTATCTTTGTGCTTGATTAATCCAAAGAGAGTCCCTTTCTGGAAGTGTTGACTTGTATAGTGCACTGTGCCGCTTCAACAAGCAAGAGGTTCGATACGAAGACTGTAGTTACTTGGAGGATAACTTTAGAACGTGCATCGACTACGTTGAGTACCCATATTGAGACTTTTCTTGTTTTCCCTCATTCTCATCTATTTTTCTTTAACATCTTCCCTCTCAACCTAACGTTTTAGAAACACTTAAATATCTCGAGGTTTTCACAGCCAAGAAGTTTCCTTTCTCGCGCTGTCGTAGCCTGTACATTTTTGAAAGTGGAAATATTCGAGTGTAAAAATATCTAAGGGTACCACTGGTAGAGAGGAAAATGTGTGAGTACGTGTGGCCCGGCTAGAAAGGTAGGAAATAGGAAAAATGTTTTAAAGGTTGAAGGTTGGGGTTCTGCAAAAAGGGCTGGTCTTCGTATCAATCATTGAGTTTGCAATGTTAGGGGTACCTACCCCTTGTCTATTGTAGGCCTTCCGACTGGTGCCGGACCTTGTAGCCTACACGTGCTTCCCATAAAGATACTATGTTATATCGTAACGTCTCCAATCTGACGACATATTGGATCGTCGAAAATTTTCGTTTATGCAATTCAGCTACAGAAAAAGGTCCTGAGCTCGTAGGTCCATCTCGTAAATTGTCCTTTGCAAAATTTAAGTGAAACTTTTCTGGGGGATTGGCTTGCCATTTTGCGCCACACGTTGACGACTTCTGTTACAATTGGTCCCCCGGGTCCCTTCGATACTCAAAAGCGATGTGTGGATATTAAAAAAAAAAAAAAAGCCACTACCGGTAGCCATTGACCAAACGAAATGGAAAAAAAGTAAAATTCTCTATTTGGAAATTTATCATGTTCGGAATTAAAAGTTTTTCCGAACACAGAGAAAACGTCGAACAGAAAAGTTCCAGCTTCGTTGACTGATAGTACGTATTAGCTTAGGCAAATGCACCAGCTTAACATCAGTAATTCTTTCTGAAATTCGGTTAAGCTAAACGGTGTAAATACGATCTGGAAAATCAAATACTTACTCTCGCACAGCAAGTAGCCAGACTACGCGATGGAATTGTATCACCAGCCTTTAGCCACACTTTTGATCCACTAGCATACGAACGTAGGATAGAAGCATGTATCAAGTGCTATCCAAGTATCCTGACAATAACGAACCTGCCCTGGCTTACTAATATTTAATGATCGAACACCTCTGTTAGTGCATCCACGAGAATGACAATCTATAATGGACATTGACGTGACGTATATCATCCCTCGTTCACGTAACATCGATTTTAATCAAGAACCATTCTGTTGCTCTCGAGCTTCCCACCAACATCAAAGTTTATTTATTTTTTTTTTTAATTCTATTCTGGCTACAAAGCTCTATTTATATTTATAGGCTTCGCATCTATATGTCCTACATGTTTGCATATACTGTATAGAGATTCTGTTCTCAAGATATTACGCTATAGTTTTATTGCGCATCGAATTCATGCAACTGATGTTAAACAGAGAAGAATTTTCATTTTTAATGCATTTATACATCGAATTAATGGGTTTCGTAAAACAAAAATCCTCTGGCCATGTCTATATAAAAAAATACTGAATGTACCGCATTTGGCGTGGAATTTATTACAACGAAATGTATGTGATTTGAAAAAATACGGGAGGACAATTAAAATCTTTTGTGATCGGTGCTTTCGATTGTTCGTACGATTGAGGAATCGGATGTCTTTTGCAGGAAATGCATTTTTCTGGTAGCAATTTGAAAAGAGAGCCGCCGAGTCTTACTTTGACAGGGAGGCAATGAACGTCGTAGATACGAAGCGAACAAACACTGCACCTCGCAGAGTGCTGCATTTTGGTCGATGCCATTGTCGGGAGTTTGCGGTGCCCGAGTGCACTTCCGATGCATCCCGTGCATTTTGCCCGAGACAGGTGCTGCTCCATTGTATGGGTAAAATATTGACGCTCGATATTTTCCCTCGTCCAGAAAGAAGAAAAGAGATAAAGCATTTAAAAAAAGGGACGATCGTATTTATACGCACGAATATAGGAGTAAATGCTGTACTTTGTAAACTTCATTAGCAACGTGCGTTGTGGGCGAAGAGAGCAAAAAGAGAAAAAAAATGATTAAACCCATCGTAACTGTGGACGTTTCAGTAGAATTTTATTGTGACAAATTGAGACACCGTTTCTCACCATTGCAATGTATCTCAACGAAAGATGAAATGCTAGCAATAACATTTATTATATTCCCCATGATCCTCACAGTCGGTAGTGTGAATTAAATATGGCGTCAGCTTGCTCAGTTAGAATTTCAGCCTGCTCAACCTATACGTATTTGCCGAACGAAGCATCGAATTCGCCAGGTGCTTCGAGCACGATTTATTCATCTCGAAAAGGTTCTCGTGTATGTAACCTGTGTTTTTGTGAAACCCTGGAAAACCGTATAGCTTCACTTCTCTTCTTAGATGGAATAAATTTTTTCCCCTACAGCAGAATGCTGCGTGGAGGTGGGTGAGACGGTATCACTAATGTAAGACAGCAGCATAATCTTTCTTTGCTGGATGAAGAATTACTGCGATGATTCGTTTCTGGATTATATCTTTTTTGCGTTTCCTGGTAAATAATAATAAGGGGCACGGTACACGGTAAGTGCTCTAATTAATTTGTGATTTTGCCTTGTCTCGCGTTTCTCCGGCAAACTTTGCTAATTGTAAGGTAGAAGGTAATGCGACACTCTAGCGTCTGCAGTAACATGCTAGAAGCCAGCGACCACTGGGGACGATGGGTCGACCTCGCACTTTCAACCCCGCCCTTCTTTCCTCCTCAGTCTTTCTTTGCTCCGGCAACTCGACAAGAAATAAACGTTTTTACTCATAGTTAAAATACTCACTGTTTTGTTTCCCAAGTTCTTCACGCGACAAGTCAGGTAGGTCGTCTTTCCCAGGAGTGCCGTCACGTTCTTAGATGCTGACTTGTCGAAATACGGACCCGATCTCGTCGTGTCGTCCAGGGCGTTTTGAAAACTGTCTCCATTCTTTCCACTGCCACCACTGTGTACCAGTCCATGGACACCTGAAACGACAAACTTGTATTACACAGTGCGATTTCAGGTGAAATTACCATAATATCACTTCCACATGAAAAATGAGAGAAACATCGAATAAATTTGTAATGAACAAGTTACTCGAGTTGCTGCACCGAACTACATTGTTATAGCAGCATGTTAATTCTGACGGTACACCCAATTACATATTGATTGTGATATATTAGAGAAAATTCCAGTAGAGTAATTTTGTTATCGTATGCAGTAATTAGTTGAATATCCTTCCATAGCCAATGTAAATCATGAAATTCGTTGCCACATTCGTTTTTAGTTTATTTCATGCTAGAAATTCCTGGGATTGAGGAAGTGTCTACTCTTAAATCCAAGGGAAGGTGGTTAACAGCTTCACTGGTCCAGCAGTAGCAATGCCAGTAAAGAGAAGCAGTATACGTTAAAGCGATAACTCAAGAGAATTTATCAGCAACGGCTAACGATGTGTCAGTAAAGTATAATTACGTTAAAGCCGGAGACAGTCTGAGAATCTCTGTCTGGTGTTTTAGCGATATGGCATTCGTGAAATGTACAGTAGAATGATGAGAGAACTTAATCAGAATACGTACTCAGTGCTATCTATTTCGACGGACCATTAAGCTCGATTTCGGATAATATCACGGTATAACGGATGAGCTGTCGACTGCGGGAAGCAGTTAGAATGTCCATCGACGGCACAATGAACCTGGTACGCCTTCGATTGATACGAGAGAATTTACCAAGTTTTTTTGTTTATTTAACTCGTTAGAAAGCAAGGAGATTGAACCGAGAATTCAAGGTGACGAGATTCTTGACGACACGGAGAATCCTCTCTTAAATTTCACGACTTTACAGGTTGCATGTCAAAGCTGCCTCATAAAATATCTGCGCGGTAGAGTTATCTTTCAATCTACCCTTTTCTGATATCTCGGGGTGAGTTTGGCTGCGGCGTTCGCCGCAAAAGTCAGCTCCTGCTTTAAAATTCAAATTTGCAACTTTTGCTTAAACGCCGTAGAACAGTGAGCGTTGGAAGCCAAAAGAGCAAGCGCACCAGGACTAGAAAGTCTGAAGATGGAGAAGGACGAGATGGGTGGAGAAAGAGGTAGAAAGATCTCTGGTAAATCTTGTAGGATGTATGTAAAAATGGCCAAAGCCTCACTCGCAGTTCCTCCTGCGCTTCATCCCTAAGGGATGGAAAGTTTTGGTTCCCTCAATCTTCGATAAGTAAATTGGTTGAGACTTTAGTCTCATTCCGCATGCAATTTTCATTGTTGTTTCGCGAAGTTTACCTTACAGTCAAGACAAGGAAAATTGGTCCCTTATCACTAGGCTGTATTAACTCCCATTATTTACAACGTTATTCTTATTTTTAACTTAACACTGGACATATTGATTGAACCTTTTTATCGATTCCCTAGAAATGGTCTGCTACGTCCTTTGCCGAAAGCACAGAGAGAACATGTAGGGGCGAAGGTCTTTCTGAACGAGCGGCAACGCAAAGAAACGAGAAACCTGATGAGTGGTCGCTGGTACCAGTGCAGACAGGAAGAATGGGAAAAATCCTTTTGATGGAACTAACGTAAAATGGTCGAGGAGTTCTCTTTCGTAGAGGATTCTGTGTAGGAATAGAACTTTTCGAGTATGTTATAGTGAACAGAGGATCAAGGAGTATTCCATTCAAGGAACCTTACCCAATAAAGAAGCCGACCGGAGCATCATATTTCTTCGTCGTCGGAGACTATGCTAGCTCACGATCTCACCGAAATAACTCATTCTTTGTTTGGATTTATTAAGAAATTGATTTTCCTTCCAAGAAATCGGATTAATTTTCATTTTCTCACTTCTGCCCGATTTTCTATTTAACAGAACCCAAAGATTTATCGGCCTACGAATGGAAACAATGAATTTCACGAAAGGTAGCAAAGATTCATTCTCGACGCACGTTGTAAACTTAATTCGTTTAATAGCGATCGTAAAAATATCTAGAGTTACAACATAATTGTTTTACTGTGTCCGTAAAAGTGTCATATTTCAAAGAATGCCATCTAGTTTGATGCACCCATCGCAGGTTGCGCTAGGTCAGAAGTTATGTAATCCCCGAGAACCGTAGGTTAGAAAAAGGTACAAAATATTAAAGTAAGGTTAAGGGGACGTAGGTGATTTCGAGTCACGCAGTTGTTGGACTAATAAGGAGAAAGTAGGCTGAATTGTTTACCGACAAGTACCTATTGTGTATAGTGGACGTCATGTCGATAAATCATGCAAATTGCGAGGAGATCGATTTCAGAGAGTGTCAGTTTCGTAAACACGCGACATTTACTATGTTTATAGAAGAAGCATCGGATTCCCTTGCTCTATCATTAGGGAATATCGATGTAGCCCACCATTGCGAATATCGAGCCCACTTTCTGACTTGTAGGATCCTTCCGGTGGAGGCGTGTATCTTCATTATTTCTGGAAAGGAACCGGGGTGGGTTCTAGCTCACTGCTACCGAGTTAACGAAACAAAGCTCCCATTTCCGAGGACTCATTAACCTAACGACAGTTTAACTTTGAGTCCCGGTATTAGTCACAATTCTTATGCAAAGAGGACTTCTCGCACTTGCTTCTTCAGGTACTTGAGTACCACTTGGACCCGACTAAGCGTCAACAGACGCATAGTTTACGTTTGTAGGCCGTTTCGGAATGTTCACGCTTTGTCTTCGGCATCTCGTTTCTCGTCCCGGTTTCCTACTAACTTCACTAAACATAGTTTTACTTGGTTAAGTTTCGAAACTCATCTTCGTGACTCGCTATTTGGCTACCTGTATCCTCTGTGTATCCGAAAGTCACAATAATTCTAGGGTCTTTCAACTCCGTTTGCTAAAGGGGGCGCGTCACGAGTAAATAAGGCTTACTCAAGTGGGTCTTGAAAAACTGATTAGTCATCCTGATCAATTGTGATCTGAATATTATTCAGAAGAGCACTTTATACCAGAGTCACTTCTCGGCCTAGAAGAATTTCGAGCAAGAGCAGAATCATGTGAATGGGAACGATAAACACTTCAAGAATTAAAAAAACATCCACCGATGATTTAAGATAGATAATTCAAAGTACTTTTCTTTTCTATACAAGTGATAAGGTCTGCTTATTTTTAAGCAAAGACTTCTTTGCTTTTCTGACATTTATCTTGAGACGATACTAAATACGTGGGTACGGTAATACATCACTCTGGTTAATCGTCTCTTCGTCTTCGTACAATGCTCTGCAAATTATTGCAAGACTTGGAGATTAGTTTCTCACTACGTGTGAAATTTATTGCACTGTCTTCAGAAAGTATTGGTTTGTGTGCATCTATGAAATGCAAACAGATAAGCTACAATAAATGGATTGTGAATCCTTAGTTTTTAAATCATAATGTTATTCGTTTCGGTTATCAGAGCTCTGTCACTTCGCATTGAGATTTTTATTTAAAATATATTAATATATTAAATATATTCTTTTTAAATATTTATCCAATCATCCGAAACATTCTTATTTGATTATCTATGAATAGATACATTGGAAAAATTCTCTCACAGCAAGGTCAGTAAATATTTAAAAAAAAAGTGTACGTCTTATTATGATCCCAGTTAAACATGCAACGTCATATCGAGTAAATATGTTTACTAGTTTGGTACGACGAAGATTATAATACCGTAAAACATAAAGTGCAATAGCTTTTATACGATTAAAACTTCTCTTTTTATACTACGAGACTCTCTCTCTCTCTCTCTTTATGCAATTCAACGATGTAATATGTGTATAACCCGCAACAATCTCAATTGCCTACGATCGATGAAACTTATTACCAAAATCTAACTGAGACAATCCGATACAATATAGGATGATTCTAACGCCTGAAGATTTCAAGCATCTCAATTTTTCTCAGCCGTTGACGTTTGCCCTTTGGTAAAGCCTACGTTTCCTATTTCCACCAGCCTTATTGACTGAGATTGATCGAGCGCTTTTACAACTTTCCAAAAGTTTCCTTCTTGCCCACTACTCACTCATTCATTCACTCGTTCACTGGTGTTCCTTCATGATCATTCTAATTTTATCCTTTTCTCCACTTCTCCACTTCTCCACT
>JARPRG010000120.1:52450-81873 GCA_031001745.1 Hartigia nigra | reverse complement strand
TTCATTCACTCGTTCACTGGTGTTCCTTCATGATCATTCTAATTTTATCCTTTTCTCCACTTCTCCACTTCTCCACTCTCCCTCTTTCCGTCATCGGAGAATCACAAATTAATCGCTGTTCATGGTTTTAGAAAGAGTACTTCATCATTATGGCAGGAAATGTCGTCCCGTGTTACAACTACATTGATCCTATCCGTTTGATTGGTCTGCCTAACTTTCGATAGAGTTCCTGCTATGATATATGAATTCAAATAAGAGCACTATTAGTCTTCCAGAACGATGCTGAATGTTTTTGAACCTTGAATCGGACAATTGTTCTCCATCGTGACGCTCGCCAGTGTAATTAAACGCATTACGCAAGTTCTCGTCATTCTTGTGCAATTTCAAACAGATAACTTTAATAGACAGTCTAGCAATTGATTTTTTGCATCCTGCTGGTCATCGTGTCCTGAAATATGTATTTACATTATTTATGATCGTGAACACGTGATAAGATATTACGATTGCCAGTAAATATCCACTCGAATAACAAACATAAGTGCTGTCGCGGTAACAGTAGTTTTCCGATTACAAAAATCACGAAAAAATATATACCTACATGCCGACGAAAAAGACACAGGATTCTCCTCCATAGCCAAACAAGGGATCCACTATGCTTCGCGTAATCCACATTTTCAGCACAGGAGATTGTATGAAAAGGTGGCTGGCTGGTTAAAGAAGAATCGTACGGAGATACAGTTTCCTTAAAAGTTCCATGATAATTTCACGACAAGAAAAGATCACGAAGAATTCCATCAAGCCTCTTAACTCGAATGTAGGAAAATAAAAGCTAAGTCTTCGTGCATTCGTACGCTGTTGCGTATAATTTTACGCAGAGAATATTTCCGGGAATTGTCATAAATACATACAGATTACACAACAGTGCACTTTTGATTCTAGTCGAGCTACGCCCGCTACGGAAAGAGGTTCTGAAAAGAGGTGGAAAAGAAATAGAGAATTTCGAAACAAGAAGTACAAGATAAAAGATGAGAGATGAATTTATGGAACTGGAGGCTCCCTGTATTTTCGTCTGTATCCGAACCAAGTCTGAAGCATCTCTTGGTTTCTCGAGGCACCCATTCCCTATGACGAGAAGGCCACTCGTGCGCAGCCAATTCAGTTAATTTCATCCTTCCGAGCCAAGAAGACGATTTTGCGCCGCTTGCGTTTCCAGATCGTGGACGACACTCGTGGTTGTCTCTTTTTTTTTCTTTTTTTTTTTTTGAACTTCCGCAATCTCCGTAAGTGGAGGAGAGATTGTTTGCCAGTGCATCTATCTAGACAGTTCGTCCTCTTTCCACAATCACTGAGCAAGGGAATAATTTCTTTAGGAAAGCAAAAATAGATTTACTATTTAGAACGGGGAAACTATACACGATGAACGTTAGGAGAAATAATTTGACTTGCGAAGCGATTTTACACGGTCGGTAAGTCTCTACGTTAGAACGTATCAAGAGACTCCGTCGAGTCTCCCGCCAAGTACAGTCAATTCTACTAGAGAGAGAGTGGTGGTCGTATAATGATCTAGCCAGTGTCTTGAAGCATTGCGACGCATCACGTTGCAATTTCCCGTAATACTGCGGTAGTACACACCGGTTTCACAAGTGCAGTTTAAATTTATCTGTATTTAGAAAAGTTACACAAGACGCGCATGAACATTAGTGCCATTAGAAAACAGTTGCAATCTAAAGGACGATTCGTCTGGTTCAATAAATTCAGCAGGACAATTTCTTAAATATCGTTAAAAAGACAAACTTCGAAATGAGTCTGGCCAATGACGAAAGAGCATTGTGGATTAAAAAGGAAGTACTTCCAAGCGTGGAAAAAGAACTTGAGAAAATTAACAAGAAAAACATTTCGTGTGCTTGGCAATTGTCTAGCCCAAAGGATGCTTTTTACGCGTCCAGTGTTTTTTTCGCGGACGTCACTCTGGGCAATAAGCAAATAGATCTGGTGATTAAAACACCACCGATCGTAGCGGAGTTACGGGCACTCCTCAGTAGCGATAATTTGTTTTACAATGAGATAGTCTTCTACAAAAAGTTGGCTATGTACTACGACAATATACCTAAATGTATATACGTCTCCGACGAGCCTCTGTCCAATGCAGTGATTGTGGTTGAAAATATTGAGAAATGTGGCTTTAAAATTGTGCCAGGATCACGCCTAAAGTTGAATTACGTTTTGGCAGCAATGCAAGAAATAGGAAGATTCCATGCTCGCGGATATATTCTTAAAGAGAGTCAACCCGATAGATTTCATGAGATCCTCAAAACTCTAAGAAAAGATGATTATGCTGAAAATTTTAAGGAGTCCTTTGAATTCCTTCAAATTTGGATCAGAAGATTGATCAATACGTATGGTCCAAGAGTCAAAAAGGATCTCGTCTATTGGGACAAAGTGAAAAGTGCTCTAGGTGAAATAATAATGCGAGCCATAAACACGACGACTGACATTAATGATTCGATAGCAGTTCTGAGCCATGGTGATTTTACCAAAAACAACATCCTCTTCAAGGAGACCGACGATCAAATACAGGCGATGCTTATTGACTTTGCTCAAATAAAATATGCTTCGCCGGCAATTGACATTTCCACTTTACTGTACGTTTCCACTTTCAAGAAAGATCGTACCGAACGATTTCATGATATTTTCAAAGCCTACCACGATGCTCTACTCGGATACTTGCGCGATCAAGATGTTACCATTGATTTAGAGAAATACTCTCTCAAGACTTTTCAACAGGACTTCAGAAAGCATTCGGCTCATGGGATTATGATTGCCAGCTTTTTTTTACCAGCCATGTGCGCTAAGCGAAAAATCAGTATAATGGATTACTTCTTGAACGATCGACAAGTATATTGCGATCTCTTGATTGACTCTAACGAAGACGCTTTGTTCGAAGAAATAATTGAGCTTCTTATTGAAATCAGTGATAACGATAGCTTTAATAATGCCTAAACTAGTCAGGCCTTGTCTTCTATAAATGTGTCGAGCGATAATACCGTAGATAAATATTGCAAAGTCAAATATAAAAATTTTAAACTTTGCTCATGACACAAAGATAACGTGACGACGAGTGACAAGGAGAGAATGAAATGGGAATCTTTATATTTGCTAAACATTATGAAAATTTCTCATTGCAATTTGAGGATACGGCTGCGATCCAAATCTTAACTTAATTGAATTAGCTTAATTTTAGACTGTAAAAACTTTATTAAAGATATTCAAAATGTGTTCTTATCTTTAATATATGTAGTCTTTTAGTTCGAACATTTCGTAGTAGCTCGTCTAATGTGTTAATAAAAGAAACTCGTTGACCCAATGCCGTGGATTTATTCAGTATTCAGTATTCTGTCTGCTGTTCTCTGTTGCTATTTCGAGTCAACCTCGAAATTCGCCAGAGGATTAACGTATCCTTTCATCCTTCCCAGCTAAATTACGAGTCTCCATGAATATAGTTACGAGGATTAAACTAGTATTAGTACGAATGTTGGTGTTAGTAGGGAGGTAACTCATCCGTTATAACGGATAACATCACGGACAATCAAGAGAAGTACATGTGTGCATAATAAGGAGTATATAATATTTTACTTTTCCTCTTAGTGACATTTCAAATTTCACGACAAATATAATAATTATAGTTGTGTTTACAGTTGGCGAGTATCTCTGCTTTTTGAAATTTACCTGTACGAATGATATCCCGTACCCGACGGAAGCGTAAATTTCCTCCCTTTTCTTCGTAACAACAGAGTATCTAGCTTTCAGATAAAAGTTTTGCACTGTGTTTTTACGAACGGGAAAACTTTGTCATCTCCGTCTGTTCTTCAACTGTGGGAAGAATGGAGTTCCCGTGGAATTTGACTTATCGAGTTTCACGGGAATTCTGACGCACAAGAGTTTTCCGCTCAAAGATTCTCGCCTTTCATGTTATTCAGTCAGTTTCTAGTTTTACTTCTGAAGCCATTACTTCTGACATTTAAGAAGAATTTTATTGTAAAACCTTAAGAGAATCGAGATACGATTCTGGATAGTGGAGATGTTCACCGAATGCAAAGGTGCTAATCTACTTTTCCTATACGATAACCAAACTCCCGAGAATCTAAACTTTTTCACATTTTTTCGTCCCAACTCTGCATCCTCGTTCTTACATCGCACTATTCGGTCTATTATATTAATTATTTAATAGGTAGTAAGGTTTCAACATACTTTTCTTAATAGAACAGAAGATTTGATCAAAGACTTGTGATATCTCCTTTCTAATGGAAATACAATTTCTGTGTGTACAAGAGCGTGACAGTAAAATCTGATATTCAAAAGCAGTTAGTCCTGAAGTGGACTGAAGTAGTAGCCTTAGCGGAAGAGAATAATACATCGGCAGTGGAAGGAGGATTGTCAGAAAAGATACTGGAATGAAACAACAAACGTCTTCTGCTGAGTCAATATATAAATAACATAAATGTCAGTAACATTTCTAAAGGTTGCTTTTCCTGACTTCGATATACTCTTCTTTCCTGAGTCGTTGATATAGTGCTTGCGAGTTCGAAGTAAGTTCAAGGAAATCATAAATGCAAACACAAAGGAGCAGAGTCATCGACCACAGAACGTCCACAGTCTTATTATTCCAGAAAGTGATTTATCGTTCCTAAATCTTTGATGAAATATTTTCCTTGTAAAAGACAGAAAAGGTAAGCATAATAATATTTAATTATGCCACGATCTCGCACATGTCAAAATACGTATGGATGATAGACAGACTGTGAATTAAGAGCGCGTACAAGGGATGGAAACTGGGGTGGCTTCCAAGGTAAGTATGCAAATGCAAGAGTACATTTATCTCGGCACCACGCCCATGTATTTCCTGGGAGCTTCCGGACGCATTGTCGGAGCGAATCGAATCCCCACACCCTGAGGCCCACCCGGGCCACCCAGGCCACCCAGGCCACCCAGCCCCGATACTTCGGAGATTTACGAGCAAACTAGCCTGGTCCCCAGGGCTAATAGACCGGCAAGTTATGGGACAATTCAATTTAATTTCATAAAATAAACAACCGTTTCCCCTGCCAGTGGTCAATGTATTCAGAAATTGGCAACATCTTCGAGGTGGCAGGAATTCCTGAAAATTCTTCACGTCATTCCGCCGCCTAACAATAGTTCTGCTCTGAAGCATCGCGATACAGCTCTGATATCTCACGTATTCAGAACACAATAGCGCAATTACCTATAGTTATGATATTTAGAGATACCGCGGTCTCAGCGATGCAGATTTTAATTGCGACCGGATTTGAAAGAAACACTACGGCAAATTAGAGCGGTCGTTACGATGTAATTGTTAAACAGCTCGCGACGCTTCACAGGCTGCGTTTTCACTAACGACGAGCAGCTTGAGGTAATGGTCGCTCCAACCAATGAGAATTAACTTGAGTTTTAGATTATATCATTTCTCAAGGATTCTCAGCACTTTGTGCAAATCCGTTCAATACGCGAAATCAAGTCGTCACGTCGACGCGATGGAGCACTTCTCATAAAATCTCACGCCATCGGTTCGTCATTTCCCGTTGAATAAAAAGTTACATAGAATTTTTATGATTTTAGGGCACCATTTTTTAAATCCTATTGCGAATATTAATTGTCGAGGCAATCGCATTAGCCTTTCATAGGATTTCATGTAGCATAGAAAGAGCAATCGCCTACATGATTGTGCTCGTGACTCTATTTCGTTGCATTCACTGGGCAGAGGCATTGCTGTTTGTATTTCAATACGAATTTGCATTTCTATCGGTTTGACTGTAGCCATTCGAAATACGACCAGGAAGCCATTCGACACTCTACCTAACTTATACTTCTTATTAATCGACGATGATATTTTATGAGGCGTTAGAATTTGCGGTTTTACCCCAAGTTGAGGGGCAAATACAATTGTAGATCAAAGCATTCCGGAAGGCTATAACGACTTTGGAAAGTCTAAAGGGAAAAGTGGTGGCAGGTCGTTCGAACACGACGGCATTCTGCGGTCGATTAACGGAACAGCCGTCACGTATGGAGAGAAGGAAGCCACCTACCGAAGATACCAGGAGTTCCGTGGCAAGAAGTGGAATGAATAAAACCAAGGGAAGACGAAAAGCTGGGTGAGCAGGTTTTATAAAGGCCATTACCCCCCGTGGAAGCAAATACCGTACGGAAGTGGGGATTCGCGTGATGAGGGTGAAGGTGAACTCGAGGACAAGGGAGGCTTTACCCGCAAGAGAAGATAGTGTAGTGATCCTCCAGAATGAAATACAGGAAGTGCCTAGGACTAACTTGAAAAATGAAAAATGGGCCAATGTACAAGATAAATTAAGGGACTTGTATCGATCGATCGGATATCGTCCGGATGCGTCCGGATGCGTCCCTTTCTTTCAGTATTTCTTCGTACTTGAAGAAATGAGACTACGCCGCTTGTCCGTCGCCATGACGACTTCGATCAGTCTATAGAACTTCTCTGACTAGAAAAAAGTATGGCAGAGAGCTTTGGCTAAATCGCTCGCTAGAGGAAGAAAGTTCACATGGTAAGATGTGCAGCACTAAAACGTGATCCATCAAGCTTTATATGAGCCGTTAGAGTTGAAGTCGAATCCAATGAATACTTTGTTCAATTGGCTTTTGATATCGATCAGTCATGAAATACGCGTACGAATATATGTATACATTACGTATGTATATAGAAGCTACATATTGTACATACGACTGGTAGATCATGTCTATGGGACAAAAACCTTGAGAAATACCTCGAAGACTACAAAAGTACCTTTTCAAGCGAATTGTTTCAGACTCAAATGAGATCTCGTCGTCGAAAGCTACTCCGCCGGCTACGTTACGCTGATAAAAGAGGAATATCGTGAAACGAGAAGGAAAACAAAAAGTGCGACGTAGCCAGAGAGCCGAGTGAAATTGTAGAAAGGGAGTGAAAGCTAGTGAAAGATTCGTAAGAACGCAGACAGGGATCGAAATATCTATTCTGGTGAACGTGGCAGTAGGATTAAGGTTACTTGTTTTGGTTCAGTAGAATCAACATCGACCCGTGTATTTATACGAGAGCGTAATTGCGTAATTTCCGCTCCCTGAATATCGAACGATAGAACCACTTCTCTCACTCGTTCTCCTGAATCACAAATCCCGCGTATTACCAACAGTCTCTTACGCCCTCGACCTCCGCCAATCTCATCCACAGCCTCACCTGGCAACCATTCTCGCTACCTCTACCGTCTTCGTTTAATCGAGCCATTCTTATTCTTCGTTAGGAAGACGATATCTCTACCTATTCCCATCTTGTGAAAGAATGTCATTCTCTGGGAGAGGGTTGCAAAAGAGGAGGAAGCCCAGTCGAGGCCAGATTAGCCTATATCCAGTTACACCCCTTTCGACATACATAGCAGCGATGCTCAGCCTGACTATGGCTTCATATTATTGTCTGTTATTGTTCGAAGGGAAGGCTTTAGATTTCCTTAAGGAAATTTCAGAAGAGACGACGAGTAATGAAATACGCCATGAGATTCTAAGTCTTGAATTTCGTACATCCCTGGAAATGTCTGCTGACATCGATTAAAAGAATCTGAACCCAGACGACTACGTGCTGCGGCAGGAGAGATATAACACACGCTACCTACATTATTTATTCGACGCTCTACGCTTCGAATCAACGCAGAACTCCACACGATAAGTTTTCTGTCGCTGTCCTGATTTCATTAGGATCAGACTTTCGACAGAACTCTTGTCGTTACCAAGCATTTTCAGCCTAGGAGAGCGTTAATCGCTCCAACGTTTCCTTAGAAAGTGAAAAAGACTGGCGAAAAGTTGTCCTCTTGTAAACTCTTGTACGTCGCACGTACCTGGCCCAAAAATAAGATATTGCAAGGTTGACATAGCGTTATGTAATATTCAAGATGCATAACGACGGCCTGCCTATCATCTAGATTGAAGGATTACGTAACATATAGTTATAGCAAACGCACGAGCGAATCTCATTAAGGGCTCGCACGCATTATCGATACGCATTACGGATGCGTCCTCGCCTAAGTGCTTGCTTGCTTCCTTCGGCTGTTCTCTGTGGCTGGTTCATCTCTACGATCGCAAACAACCACGCATAATAACCCTATAGTCCTCCAATCCCATAATACCACCAAACTAGCACTGCCAGTGACAATACACGTAGCTACATTTACTTCGAATACCCATGCTATTATACGTTCAATTTTCGTTAGGTTACTCCACAGGTTTATGAGCGATATAATTTTGTTTATGATCACTATTGTTACATATACTGTATAAGTACGCAACATCAAAACCTTCATATGACGTCGTACCGGTTGGTATTTACGCATCACGTATTTTCCTTAGTATAGGTTAGTATTACTGAGGTTATATTGCACGCAATTGTTAGTAATACAGTTGTGTTAAAGTCTGTTTATTCCATTGATCCCGGAATTTATTGATTTCCCCCTTTCCATCTGCAGAATGCATATCCATTGGGAATGTTTCCTGGGCTACTTGGGTATATCGTTCGGTCGAATGAATGGCGAATAAAAAAAAATGGTGAGAAAAGACGCGAATTTATCGAAGGAATGAATTTTCCAAGCTGGTGACAAGGAGGCGTAACGTTGGCTTAAGGTGAAGCAGAAATGGCACCATTCTTTGGGGCGAAACGGAAAAAGGTATAGCTCTCATTATTCGTCCCTTCGATACGAGTTAACGAAGCTCTTTGCAAGTTCATCTTTATAGGGCTTAAGCGATGTATTGGAAGGACGAAAAAGGGTACATAAGTTTTCGTCAACAATGGAATGATCAAACGCCGTGATATCAGTCGATTAGGGATTTACATGTAAATTGCTTTAAGAATTTTTAGATCCGTGGAGCTAACCAAGTCGTCCCACTCAATTCTCCTTTCGCTGTCCTAAACAAGTGGAATATGATAGAATATATTTGTCCTATTGCTAATTAACAAACAGCACTCGATATTAAACATTAATGGGGCTAATGGGATAATAATTTCAAGCGCTTTTCATTGTCAGATAAAGAGAACTACTCGTCGGGCCTTTCAAAACAGGTCAAGTTACCAAAGTGGCGAGTGGCACAGAATTTCGCGTGTTTCCATAGTACAAGTTACATTTTACATTTTGAAACATTCTTTGCGTGCGTATCCGGCACGTGCACGCGCAATGGCAGCCTGCTTGAGTCCTCAAGTTCCTGGACACGATACCACTAGTGATAGAGTTCTCACGCGATCATCTTGGCCAAGGAGGTGGTGGAAGAAACCTTCGATCAATAGTGAAAAATGAAGTGAAAGCGTCCATTCAAGATGGAAATAAAAACATCTAAATTATAGGCCAAATTATTCGTAGCACAACAGTTCATCTTTTTCTATTGGACGTGCGAGTACATTAGACTGAATATGAATTTTTTTTAAGAGAAATTGTACAATGCATTTAGTTGCGGATCGTGAAGCTCTCGATGTAAAAGTAAAATCAGGAACAAAATGAAGAGAAGTTTCTTTGAAAAACGTATCTAGTTATACGCATGTACATGGAGTATGTCCGTTTGTTCATTCGTTTCTTCCACTGTCTGCTGGATGTTCTGAGATAGCGCGGAGATAGATAGCTCGTACACGTGAGATCATGTTAACGATATCAACCCACTGCATAGTTTCCGGTTCACAAGGGTCATTATTTTCGCGTTAGCCTCGCCCAGTCACTAGTCCTTGCGGCCTGAGGTCAACCTGGTTCCATTTTGAACAGCCAATCATCTGCTACGGGTACTTCAAAGCCATGGATACTATTCTAAACCACATAAACGGAGACGCTTTAATTCGTTCTGTTAGTCTGCTGGTTAGTATAAAAACCTCGTATGCTTTCAATTATCCCCGATATCTCTTGTTTGTCTCTCACTTCTTGCTTCTTTTCTAGATATAGACTTATACACTTTATATGAATATCCGGAATAAGCTGGAATTATCTCGGATGTCACTGAGAAGGTCGAGAGTGTGGATCTTCTCCTTTGACTCTTATCCCAGCTGATGAATAAGACTTTCTCAATCCTCATTAGTCTTTATTAGACTTTTTTTTTTTAGTGTACGCGTTAATAGATTTCTACACTACTGTTAAATCGAAGCTTAATACTTGGTCGGGTGTAAGAGGAACTTTTCAAGTGGAGAAAGTGGATGGGTGGACCAAGAAGAGAAACAAGCAGGAAAGATCGTATCTTAAATAGAGAAGGAAAGAGAGAGAATAAAGAGTAAGGGAATTAGAAACTCCAGCTTCAGACGCCGAGGATGCAGAGGAACAATTGAATCAGCGAAATCAAGCCTTGCCAGTCGAAAGGAGCATGGAGCAATCAGGACTCGCTATGAATTTAAATGTCGTAAGCGAAGACCTCGCACTCGTGAAATTACTCTATCGAGAAACAACCAAAGAATGTTCGTTCCCTATACATGTAGTAGATGTTGCTCTTTTTACCCCTTTACTCTAGACAAGACTGCCAAAGTTTATCGTCATTCCTTGGTCAGTCACAAACGAACAGTTCGATATGAAAGTATGACAACATTTGTTCAGGGAATAACTCGAAGCTGGCTAAACAGTAACGGAGTGACGTTCCGCGTCGCTTGCACTTTCAAAATCTTCACTTTTAGTAATTCCTATTAATTTTTACTTTCGCTCAAGTTGGTTCTCGTTAGACCGCACTAGATAGATTCTCCGTGTAACGGATGGGATTTTTACTGAGATTTCAAGCGTTCGAAGCCGAGTGCAGCAATACGAGCTAGAATAAACGTCAGCTCGCCGCAGTAATAAGACAGAAAGGAAAGGAAAGTAGAGTGAAAGGGAGGCGAATGAATCCAGTAAAGTTTTGCATGGTGAAAAGACCGATAGCAAGTATACGAGACTGCATACATAATTAATCGTCAGACGTGTTCATAGAACCTATCTGTCAGCTCTTTTCTGATAGTTAATTGGTACTCAACTTTTATCTATATCCCTCAACGTAAAAGTAAGTCTATACAGTGCAGGTGGGTGATGGGAACAACCCCTAAAATTGTAACAGATAGAAAGTCGTATGTGAATGAACTGTGCTTCGCTAGTCTAAACAACCAAAGGGGCTGTTGGTATACGTATACCGTAGCTCTGTACACATCTTCTTAGAGATATACGAGAACTTTCGCTACATGGCTACTATCAACAATCCAAACTTATCTACACACAGTACAGAGGGACGAAGAGAAAGAAAGAGAAAAAAAGGTAGCAGAGTAGCAAAGTGATACTAGATTTGTCTATTTTCTTAAGGAAATAAAAGTTTGTAGATATTGTAATCGAACAAGTGTCCAAAGTTAGTCTCGTAGCAGTTTAAAATAAGACTAGGTGG
Source organism: Hartigia nigra (assembly GCA_031001745.1). Lineage (NCBI taxonomy): Eukaryota > Metazoa > Arthropoda > Insecta > Hymenoptera > Cephidae > Hartigia > Hartigia nigra. Next base: position 70,446 of record JARPRG010000120.1, on the reverse strand, counting down.
AATTTACTCATTGCCAGAAGAGACTCTTCCGTTTCCTTTTCTCGTTCTGCTCCCCGGTCTTCTGGGAATGACCAGCCGACGTGTCACGGAAATACAAACGATTTGCAGCATAAGGTTGAAGGGCTTTTTGCTCCGTGCAGGACTGCCAACATTTCGGTCAGTTGCGAGTAGCGTGCAAATGGTCTGCAATTACCTCGCTTTCTAATTTGGTTCTGGCTGGCCTCTAGCTGATCTAACGATCAAATCTCGTGACCCTAGAGAGACCTATAAGAGCTAGGCGAGCCTCCAGCTAATCGAACCTTACTATGCGAAGGACTGCCAGCTGCTTCCCAACTTGGCTTCACCTTCTGTTCTCCAATTTAACGAGGTCTTTAGCTCACCGACTCTCCGCCACTCTTACGTTTCAACGAATTAAGCTCCAGTCATTGTGCAACTCTCGTGACTATCTTTACAGCCATATCCAACAGTTTCGCACTCGTACCACGATGGAACTCTATATTCTCCTAGAATTCTTTTCAGGCACAGAAGTGTCTGTTATGAAAGATCAGATTGCATGTCTTTGACTATGACTACTGTAATCTAGCTGGGCGAGTGATGCCGCCTCGAAAGCTCCGGCATAAATTACATGTCTAATGGTATTTTCATGAAGACTGGTTAACGAGGTACTTCTGTGAAATTAAAAATCATTCTGCAGCATAAGAAATGAGAGGAGACACGCAATGTTTACAATTGATGCACCGCATGGCCATGGACCATGACAGTCGCGGCTTATAGTGTTGACAGGTTTCATTCGAGATTCATCCATCTTTGTTCTCCTCACACAAATTTAATCTCGGGCTCGTCAAATATATTCTCATTGAATTGATTCGCCAAGAGAATATAAGGCCTTACACTGCTTTCAATTACTTGAGATGTCGCAGCGTGTTACAGATTCAATTTCACTTAGAGAACTTTCATTCTAATATTTGTTCTGCATGCGGAGGACTTTGGGAAAATGGTATGAATCTGTGGAACTGGAACGCCGTTAAATCTGTAATTAGCTCTTAATCGTGTCGCACCGCCATTACGTTCAACGCTTAAGTAATGATGTCTGTACACGTTCTCCTTAATACAGATAATGAAAGCTGTGTAACGTTAGGATCTTCCTTGCAAAACATAATAAAATAAACTTAGGATTAAATGAGATTTTACATAAAACAAAGTGTAACGAATAAACATTTGAAAAATTGCAGGAACCTTTTGGATCGGATCTGTGAGATGTCTTTTCAATGTCTCTGATACGTCGTTAAAGTGATTCTTTAAATCCTTAGAAAAATGTATCATTCTTTTACGCTCGCGCGTCCACTATCCACAATTTGTGGAGTTCGGATACGGGGTTGACATACGGACTGGAATCCCAGTGGCAAATTTAATTTCACCGGAATCACGTCAGGCTCGCGTGACAGCACCGCCGCATCACAAAAGGTTACTGGATACAATGACAAGAGGACAACGGTTCAGGTTGGCGGCAGCCGCTCGAAAAAAAGAGACGTAGATAACAACAACAAAAAATAAATAAAGAATAAATCGTCGAGTTGCTTGGGGTTTTAAAAAATAAGCGTTCCGGTATCGGTGTTACGAGAGTGTGTAATCGATAACCGGATGAAATTTTATTATTGATCAATTGTCGGGAGTACCGGTCGCTTCGGTTACGTAGAATTGGCCTCTACTATAACCTGTACCTCCTTCTCTTCGTAGCAGAGCGTGCCAAAGCGTAGAATCAAAGGTGATGATGTCGTCAGGTTGTCAGAACACAGGAGCGCCTTAGCTTTGCGATTCAAATTCTAATGGATTCGATCTGAAGTCGAATCGTCCCCTTTCACACTATCGAGTAACTGTATAATCGGCCGGATTTTCCCGGCTTTTAGCTACAAATTGTGATGAATTTATTATGATTGACGAGCACCTGGTCATGAATCGTCAATTTTACAAAGTATATAGTCGCTCTCGAAGAAAAGGCGAATGAAAGAGATGGTGACAGCCAATCGTCGATTATTTTGTAAATGCTTCCCCAATTGGATTTTTAAAATAGTCTTCAGTAATTTTACTAATGGTACAGTTCTTGGAAAACATTGATCCAACTCGTAGCAGAAATCATAGAGAATTTTCGATAAAGTCTTTAATCAGAAACCCTAAAGAATTTCTCCACACATTATGAATATGTAAATTGTCATTTGATTATTAATTCACTGATGGAACAAAGCTTGACGCGTTCTGTGCAATTTGAATAATGCTCAGTATATTCGCAAAATTATATTACCCTAGCATAATCGACTGAATCCCATGTTCCGTATGGATTTTCACTTGAATGCCATATAAATGTATATCGATCCACGGAATACAATTCGATTATCGGTAACACGAAAGCACGATTATCTTATACGAATCTTCGGATCAAAGTGCGAGGTCAAAGTTGAAGTCCTGCACGTATCAGCCTTCGTTGTTTCTAGCAATCGAATGAAAACGCCGCGCATTCGCGTGTTTTAAATACTGATGTCGCACCGATCCCAAGCAACGATATCGATCGCTGCATTTTATGCAACGATATCTTTCACTAGCTAGCCGCTTTCACGAATGTCCATAAAGTTCATGAAACTAGAAAATCTCAAGGAGAATTACGTCTCAGGATTGATTGGTACAAGACGAATTCAATTACAAGAAACAAAATCTCCATTTTATTGTACCATCTGTAGTAAAAATGGGACTTATGCGCTATTCAATTACAGTGTAGTAGAACGGAAGAAGAAAATTCTTAAGGGACATGAAAAATCTGAAAAATCTGAAAAATCTTAAAAAAATAAATAACGACTCCGTGCAACTTGGTTAATAGCAATGAGTTCCGCGATAATGTAATCTGATTCTCTAGGCAAACGTAGAATTTTCGGGCTAATGCGTAGATTCGCATAATTACGGATGACACGCACACGAGAAAAGGAAAACCAAAGAAGAAAGAACCAAGAGCAAGAGTAGGACAGAGAATTCTATGACGGAAAGCTTCGTGCTTCGGCTTGGTAATCATAGCTCGTCGGTTTTACTAAAGGTCGCGTGTGCTTAACAATAATAATAGCCTCCCTAGGCATTGGGTAGTTTGCTCTGCTCGTCCAAGCTGCATCTGACGCAGTGGAACAACTGAATACTAATCATATACGTTACGGCAGAGATCATTCCCCCTGTAGTCATGAATTTTACTCGAAATTCCTCAAAGTTTTCTCAGAAACTGCGAGTGTACATGGCTTTTGCAAAAAGTTACTCCTGCGCAGCGGAGTAAAGGCATTCCAACTTCTCTAATGGATAATCGTTCAACCAGGGAATAGTAACTTCACCGTGAGCAATGCAAAATGAGATTTTGTCTATGGTTACTCGAGAACCTGCAGGAAACTAGGAAATATCATTGTGGTCTTGGTGTAATGCGTTGGCCATTCGTGGTCTAGGTTAACTGCATCTGCCACCACCAAACAAACTGAATACTAATCACGTCCGGCATAGTAGTGCCGCGATATTACGATATTGAGTGCCAACTGTGCATCTTGTGCAATCATGCACAGTGCATCAAGGATGAGGAAGTCAGAATGTAGGTATTCCGATAGTCAAGTAGGTCGAGCACGTGAGGAACACTGAGTGTTGATCCCGAAGAAAAAAGGTTCCTGCATCAACGCCCTTCGCGTGAGCCAGCTAGTTTTTCATATTCCGAAGGATCACCTAATACCTTTTAATGATTAGCTGCCAAATCCATATGATATTTTGTACTTTCGATCCCTGGCTTATCTCTGATCTTCGCACTACATTTAGAACGAAGAAAATGTATAAGCAGTTAGAGAATACAGAGAAAATCTCAACAGGTCTTGCTATAGGCTTATTCATGGCAGAGATCGAGGAAGCAGAATTTACCAAGAAATTTCGCGTCTAATTCAATTTGCTAGAAGAAAAGCAGCTGCTCTACGAAGTCGATGATTAATTGTATCTGAACCTTTCTTTCATCGTGGATACTAATAGATGGGATTGATAGATGGATCCCTTCCGAATAATAAATAAATACCGATCGTCAGTTCATTACTTGAGGAACGAAAGTATCGACTTATATCTATGGATTTGACAAGCCACACGTGTCAATGTATTTTCATATGTGGCACATCCACGTAGCAACTATTTGCACTTCGTATCGCACTTGTTGTACGTTCGTTTACGTGTCATTCGTAATTAGCGGAAGCAGTCGCTGTTAGGGACCCTCGTGAATAACGATATTGGATCACGCTACGTACAGGCAGTATTAAAAGAAAATTATACCGATAATAATCGCAGGAGCTTAAGTGTTAATTTATATTGCGAAAATCGCTCAGCGCGCAAGGAAAGCTAAACGGCTGAAGAATAGTAATTCGGTCGATTCCTGAACATATGGAACAATGAAAAACAACATTCAAGAGCCACGTTCATTTTCATTTGCGCGACACGAAACATGCAAGGATAATTTACAAAGATCAGGATAGTCCGGCTTTTCAATGATTATTTCCAACGACGCGATAATCAATTATAGTCAAGTCGCTTAACGATTAATCGTCACATAACCGCTAATCGAATCGACAATGCAAACTCAGTCGCAGTCGAAAGCACGCAACGTGTATAGGCGGCGGGTACGCGATACACGCGATACACGCGAATCAATGAACTTCGCTCTCGCTACGCTTGTTTCATTTGATACGTTGAAAAGCGTGACTCGTGCAGCTATGAGTTTGGAATTCTCGGACGATCCAACCGCAACCGGATAATGGTAATGAGTAATTACAGTAAAAGACTGATTAATAATTAATCGTCGAAAATCATAAAAGATTCAAGAAAACTGCACGTGACTCATACTCGAATTTAATGGTAGTGTGTGGTGTTTGCTCGACAAAACTTTTCAGCTCGATTCCATTCGAACGTGGACAGAACTTTAACAGAGATATTTTGTAGGTTAGTTATGGATTTTACACGCGAGGTCTTGCAGGTCAGAGTGCATTGCAAGATTATGCACGTCGTGAACTAATGGCGCCCCAGCGTTACGTTATTCTCAAATTTTCCTTTGACAAAGATAGTCTCTCACTCGAGTTACACATGAATATTTACCAATAAGGTCGTAACAATTCTTGGTATCTGGCTTTGTCCTATTCGCCTTGCATTCGACCAGTGTTCCTAATGTCCGGCCAGGACATAGAGGATGCTTTGTGCAATGGGCGTACGTGACGTCATTTAGAACATCTGCACATCGGAAATGTGCCTCGAAAGCGACGATTCAACAGATTTCGAAATTTGCATTCTCTCGCGAAAGAAATTTCCTTTTTTTTTTTAGAAAAAGATGCGTGAAGAGTATCGACACTAGCGACCTAGAAAATCTACATGATGAGTGACCGATGAATTCTATGGATTTCCCTTCTTCCTCTCACGTCTTTTTTTTACATTCCATTTTCGCGGAGCCTACCACGAAAAAGGCGCTTCGATCCATCAAGTCCAGTGGCAATTAACATGTTCAAAAAATATTTCCATTCAGATTGGGTAAAGCATGACTAGGATTCAGCCTGGATTTACGCGAGCGCCTACTTCCTCTATCGGGTTCATCAATCTATATGTGTATACGTATACGTGGTATACGTAATATGTACCTAGCCGTTTTCAATATAGAATGCACGTTAGTATCTGTACTCTAGCAGATACTACATGCATAGACCCTAGATACTTTGCGTTACTGCATAATCATAGCCGATAGTCACAGGTCAGTAGTTACTTGATGCGCCTCCAATCGGAGATCCGGCATTGAGGCACGAGGCGTTGGTGCAACGGTGCACCAATATTTTTCATATAATTAGAATTTTATAGGAACGGGAATCAGACGAAGCCATTCGACCAATTGTTAACTACCCACTAGATGAGTGTAGAGATATAGGTATAGTATATGAATTGAGATTGCAAGAGCAAAGCAGCGCAATTCTGCAGAATTTTTCGAGAAGAGAAAGCTACGAGTAGACAGGTAGCTCCTCCTTCGTCATGATAGGTCTGAGGTAATTTGAAGCACAGGAATCCTATGCGACTATAAGCCCATTTAGATGCTTGGAGTGTGACGCAATTAATTTTCCACATTAATTTCCCTCTGTTTATTCGTTCTCTCTTTTCACATACGTTTTTTTTTTTTTTCTTCAACGTTTCGATGCTTCAGACTGACGAAGGAATGCTGCTCGATGACACGGGGTACACGCTCGCATACCTAGAGTCACTTAACTTTCACGGATCTGGAACTCAATCCAATTGACAATTAAGATATCCAGGAAGATAGCAGAAATCCCAATTTGTGTACAATCAATACCGAGCAAAATTAGCGAGATAATTTAGATAGGCAATCTAGATAGATAGGTAGCACCAGGGTAGTGGAGAAGCTTCTTTGCCTGCCTGGTGGTCTACTTCGTGCTTTAAGTCAGGGCTTCGGTTTTAGTGGTTCAAGTCGGTAGATGCTCAGCTACTGCCACGGAGAATCTTCAGGGCAGAGATTCTTTAACCTTGTTTCGTTTTATGTCCAATTTTTGTTTTCTTCGTCTCGAGTCTTCGTTTTTTATTTTGTACTTTAAAGCGTACAAACGAGAGAGAATAGTCCCATAAATCCTCTAAACAGTCCTCCGGCTTGAGCAAATATTGAATTCTTTTGGGCAAATTATAAAATGTATTATTTATGTATAACCAATTGTCTTTGTTATTCCGATGAGCTTTCCTGATGATCCCATACGTTATAAAGAGTCTCTATTTCATTGGAACATATGCTGATTGATAGTTTTATCTCGTGTACCTCTTGACACCTCCAGTATCAAGACTATGTTCCACCTATGAATATTTCATCTGTCACTCAGCTTTGGCAATTTTTTTTTAATCTAGATGCGCTCAAATTTCTGTTCGTGAAATCTGCTCTCCAGCGATTCCATTGGATAAATGTTCTGTCAATTTTGTCAGGACGGAAGTGACGTGCGACAGATGCTGAATTCTTAATGCAAAAAGAGACGTCATTCACAAATGGTGTTGAGATTTGCAAAAATGCTAGTGATAAACTCAGAATATTTTCTGATATCAGACCTAGTCTCGGTGGTTTACAGATTCAGTTTACCGGTTAGGTAAGTCATAGGGGCGGCACTGCAAAGCTTGTAGTCGCAATGGTGTCGTCTAGCCTCTCCAGAGGGAACGTCGACTGGATGGAGCGAGAGATGCGATGCATTCTCTGCACAGAGAGAGACAGTGCTAATGATATGCACTCGCAACTCTCCCAGCGCAGTGAGCATAGGAACAACAGAAATAGTATTTTCCACCGCAAACAAGTTTCTGGCATAGGCGTCCGACTGAACGTATTCATTCTACTTGTATCTAAAGGCGTCGCTTCTGCCTTGTGTTTCACTTCCTACGAGCATCCGCAGCTCTATCTGCATTGCCTTTCCCTATATATATGGTATATCTGAAAACCAACTATACTGCGTCTCATACATTCAAAATACGGATCATCACCTTACGTATTCTTTTTATTCTATAAGATTCCCTCTGGTATGATGGCGCAATTCCTTAGAAGCTTCCTAATGTTCTCAAGGTTTTATTAAGAATTGGCAAAATTATTAATTGAACGTTCCGCAACGCGTAATTTTGTTATCGACAGAATTTCTTCTCGTGACTCAAAGGCTAATCGATAGGAAGAACGACGTGCATCTCTGCTCCGTTAAATCTCATTAATTTCATAATCAATGCTTGTTAATTACGGTTGGAGAATTATCGGCCGGTGGAAAAGTTTTGCTCTTGCTAAGAAATCGAGATGGTTCTTATCGACCGGCTTCTGATAGAAAGGAGGATGAGAGAAGGAGAGCAAGTTAGAGGAGTTGGAAACGTGGCGAGGACACTTTGTTTCTTGTGACCGAGATAAAAATGAAACCGGATCGGTGTAATCGAGCCAGGAGACAATTTTCTGACGTTCGGAGTAGATTGGAATAAGAAATCGATCCAGTGACGCGTATAATGATGCGCTACCCGATGAACCAAGCGGCATGGAGACAGGTCGCTTCAAATAACATTAGGGAAGGATCTCCAATATGACTGACGCTATGAAAACGAAGCCACTCTTAGTCTGCTTGAAGATAATTCACGAACCAACAAAAGAAAAATATATAAAACGGGTTAAATTTTCACGGATATTAACTAGTAATAAATCGGAGGGGCTGTGATAAATTCGTAGCGGCGAGTCCTGATCGTGAGTACACGCCGGCGCTATAAATCTTGCCAGACGCTACTCGTACCTACTGTATTACTGTTGCCAAAAAAAAAAAGAGAAAAGCAAAGAATCAGGAGAAACGAGTGGAAAAAGGAAAGGTTGACGGAGGAAATGAAAGAATGGTGGCATAAAAAAATGGCCATGGAAATCGTGGCAATCGTGCAGGGAGAATTAAAGATTTGAGCTTTTTTAATAATTGGCTAATTTCACGGGAATCTACCCTTGCGTTATCATGCACAATATGTTCGGGATCGAAAGACGGGTGTCCCTGGTATTACTTCCCTCCTGGGGTGGCGATGGTATTTAGCTGACATTAAACTAACCTTAATAAGGGTTTCGTATACGATGGAAACTCTTTATCCACGATTAACCCAATATGCCTATATGTCTACGTAGTTACGAACCATCATGAAAATTTGGGAAATGCGTTAACAAATATTCATAAAAGTATTCAGATACTTTTATCGTCATTATCCATTTCTTATTCCTTCGTCTATTGAAATATTGCTCACATTATTCTCACGCAGTACGTTACACTCTGTTCGATTTTCATTGTGGGCTACCACCAATAATCGACAGATGTTACGTTATCCCAAAGAAAAGAGCTCGAGGCCCATTGCTTATTTTCAATGGAAACGCCATCAAAATTTTCTATAATCAACAGACATGACACAGAGCACATAAAGGCGTTTGTGTTAGCTTTGTACATCGACGAATTTCATAGAACTGTCAAGAGTAGTATTATTCAGGCATGAACATAAAGCAGCAAAAACGACTGAAGCCGCACAATGACATCGTCCTATGAAAAAAAAAGACACGTAAATTAAGGTACATTCAGTACTATGGGATGTGTAGTAATTGGAAAATAGTAAGGACGTACGCATCCCATACATTTCATGTATAGGTGTCTTTATGAAAGAAGTAAAAAAAAAAAAAAAGAAAGAAATGGAGATACCGAATCTCTTTGGGTCAGAAAAATCGATCGGGGTTGCGAGCATCTTATACATTATTAATAGGACGACACGAATTTTTCAAGTTAAATACATTTTCGTATGCATCGGGGGACTTTTTCGGGCGGAAGAGTTTCTTTTAGAATTTCATGATTTTTCAGAACCCATTGACACACGCGCTGCACCAACAATATTTCCACAGCTTAACTTGAAAATCTTTTGTGAATCAGTACATACACTTTAAGACTGTAAGTAGACAGGAGACCCAATCACCAAATACAAGTGATACGTTCAAGAGAAATTACTAAATTTGCAGATACTATCGATCATATCGCGTTGTACGTTTAATTCGCAATCGGTTTGACCAATCCGGTCCTCGTGTCAAAGTGAATTCTAATTGCAACATAATGCACCCTCGCGTACACACACACTGACTATACGAGAATAACATGGCCGTACAATACTACATCAGAGAGCTGGTAATCTTGATACATGCCTGGTGATTATTCTTGAAAAAAGTAGCGTATATGCTGACCATACGACTAGTAGATAACGTTCAACGAAACCAGACAGAGGGATAGGTGACCCATGCCCTCTAATAAATTAAGTAATTAATACGTACCAGCTATATCATTTGTCTAGCGGGTGGCATGGGCAATGAACAGCCCCTAGTGGCTCATATTATTCACCAGGAAGGATGAAGAACCAGCAGAGCAGAAGCATGGGAAACACAAGGCGTAAACAAAGCACTAGGCAAGCTGGCAGATTGGATACCTGGCAAAATAACTATGGCGAAAGGGGTTCACAGTCTTGTTTTCTTCAAAAGAACCTCAACCCTCCGCAAGTGACGAAGATATAGTGTGCGGATGGAGAGGCTGAATTAACGAGGGTTTTCTCGTCCCTTCGAAAATCATATTTTCGTAGCTAAAAACGCCAACTTGACACACGCCATCACACGTATCAACGATAAATCTCAGGGAGCAGAGTGACAGCAGCTTCTGAATAAGCTGCTCAAGGGAGATTGAAGGAAGCATGTCGAGTCGCAACAGAGTCCAATGGTGGGATATAGTATACGAGTAATAGCTCGTGGCGGGACGAATGTAGGAAATCCGAATGCGATAACGTTACGTAATGCCGAGGCATAAGAGCGCGTCCATGATTTGGCAGGAGGATCGAGCAAAACATTTAATTTGGCAAATGTACGGCATAGCGGAACGGCTGGATCCAATTAAATCAAATGGGGTGAACTACGTTACCGACGAATATACATATATTTTATATAGCCAGCCATCCCTTTTCAGTCCCCCTCTATCCACAAGACTTTCCTCCTACGGTCGCCCTAGAGCCACTAATCCTGCAAAGTTTAAACGCCCGAATGTCTGCACAAGTTTAATAGCCATCCAAGCAGTCGCACGTACAAAACCTGCGGTGAAGTTATCGGACCTAATGTGTTACCATCGGTTGGTCCCTGCACATCACTGTCACACGTCATCCCTCCGAGAGCAGATCGCAAGTTCATCTGACCAATTTCAACAAACGCACATGCAAATAGACCTTTGTGGTTTCCTTGTTAAATAGTGAGAATCCCAGGGTAACAGCAGAAAACCGCAAGATCGTCAATTTCCTAGATTTCCTGGTTTCACGATAAGTTCAGTCGCTCAGCCCCAAACTGCGGGAATGCCAGAGAGCTGAAGATTCCTAATCAAAGGGAGATGTAGAGCACCAGGCAATGTGGAAAATCGTTTGGGAGAATCCAAACGAGAATTGACTCGTTAATAACAGCAGCTGCTGAACGTGGGTGTCTGTTATACGATGCAAGCAGCGTCATTCGTTATCACGCCGAGTGTCATGCTGCCATCTAAAAGCTACTGGGGTGTAATTTGCATTCTGGCCAGATGCATCACATTTTTAAAGCAAATATAACAAACATTAGGATCCCTATGCGTTCGGAGCAGTTAACTAGTTACGCTCTATACTTCATGTGCGACATTCCCTGCAAAACAGCTCGTGAAAGTTCGTCAGAGTCGTCACGTGCAATGGTTAATATCTGACTGAACGTTCACTGGAGTTGCCAATCGTATCTGACAGTATGGTTGCTGGCGTTTCATAATCCTTCAATAGGCTTTATAGACCAACGTATCTGTGCCCGCTTACAGATCATACTGGATGTATTCAAACCGGAAACTGTTCGATTTCCAAGAGTTATCGGTGCTCGTTATCGCCACCTATGAGTATGCTTCCATTTTGCAATAAGGGACAAATGTGACTGTTCGACGATGAGATAGTGATATATGAGTAGACAGTTTACCATAATGATTTAAACGTACTTGATGAGACTTTTAATGCACGACCTCGAAACACCAGAGTGTAGGAAGACGAAGCTGTGTGATCTTAAAAATCGAAGGATGTAATGAGATCTCTGCTTTCCACCCCTTTTTTTTTTCAAGCCCAATCTCTTTTACTTTTGAGCACCGATCCTCTTCTTGCGTTTACGACCCCTTCGCGTGCCAATTCCCCTGGCAAATAATATTTGCCTGTTTAGCTTGCAAGGACAACACAATTGAGTCTTGAAATAAAGTACACGAGCCTTCTTTAGGGGTTAAAATTCCGTCCACATTGAAACTCTAGTGTTTGCCGTTTCTTAAGTATTATCTAAGTACACCGTAAACTTCAGTTCCTTCAGTAAGAATTTTAACGAGACTTAAAGACTCTCTTGAAGGAACGAATATAGAGTTCAGCAGTGCCGCCCGCTCTAGAGAATAATCTGTATTGTCCGATGACGCCACCTGACCAGTGCATCTTAATTATAAGCACCGAGTTTGCTTATGATGATTACTCTGCTTAGTTTACGAGTTACTATTACCAGTGTCTTGACTGTCCAGCGTACGCTGCACTACGTAGTCTAAATAGTAGCCTGTTCCAAAGTACGTACAATTATCCTCCTAGCTAGCAGTTCACCCCCCAGTGAGTGCCACAGTCAAGCCTGGTATGCATATAGTGACTTGGCAATTAAGTCGTTTATATCTCGAAACATGTTTTCATAATCAATCTTATAATTTTCGTCTGTAATTGTGTGCGCGTGTTAAACTTCAAAGGAGTTTGCCTCATAAGGCAATAAGGGTCCTTGTCACTCTTTTTTTCCCTTCTGTTGAAATTTCCGACATTATCGATATGAAAAGGGGATCAAAGTCCCAGCAGAGAACGCAGGCGCATCCCTTAAGGGATACATAAATTTAGCTCGACGCGAAAACCAAGGCCCAAAAAGTCAATGCTGTTATCCTATTTAGCCTCGGCTTAATGAATAATTATCAATAATGTAACACCGACCTGCATTCGTATCAGCGCAGTTTTGCCGCACTGCTGCGGTTTCATGCTCCCAATACCCGTTGCACACTCTACAGTTATATCAGGCACACATGACACAAGCCCAGTATATATTGCGCGTTTACGTATTCACACTACATGAACACATTTCAGTATGCAGGTAATGAACTACGACAAACATCTGCAGACTTTCCGTGGGTGATAGACTATAACGTGTCGTGTATACAGGCATACTTGGAGGAGATGCGATTCTTGCCATGCAACTAGCAGGTCCTATAAGGAAAGAGGAAGAACAAGTTTTGCAAGTATCTTTCTACCTGTATCTACCGATTGATAATGCTTCCACGTACCGAGGGAGATTTTCATTCTACTCAACGCCACGTGTGGTGTAAAACACGCGGCCGGTATTCCACGTTACATCGAGGCGAGCAAAGTAAGCGTATGGGAAAACGATTAGGACTCTTAGCGCGAGCTTTATCGCGTTCAGCGATTTAGTAGGAGAACGTCTCGAGATAGGAGAAGCTTAAAACCTGGGGAAGTCTCGGATGTTCAGGAAGCTTTCATGGAAGCGCTCGAAGCTCTGGAAGCGTCGGTAACCTGGCACCCCCTAGCTGGAACTTGGAAAATTAGGGTGAAGATAGGAGAGTCGTAGAGAGAGAGAGAGGGAGGCGAGGATGGAGAGTAAGCTGGCTGACAGAGAGAGAGAGAGAGAGAGAGACATAGATAGAGAGTGTACAAGAAAAAGCTAGAATCCTGGATAGCCAGGATTTACGACGGAGGCTACGTGCGTTAATTCCACAAACTATTAGCAGCTAATGCGCCACCCTAATGGTTTGCTAGGCTCGCAATATCGAGCGCGCGTGCCTAATGTCAAACACGCATGTTCAGTCTCGAGAGCTTGCACGAGCTTCTCAGCTATCAAGCTTCCGATTCTTACGACGAGTAGAGTGTAGCGCACATAGAACACTCGTGTAATTGTAGCTTACGCAACCACTCCGTAGAGGATCACATGTTTGGTAACGGTATCCATAGGAAGGCGCGAATGCAACAATTTTCAAAGTGTTTACGCTCTTCCGTCGCTATGTAGTTATAAAAATACAATTATTTATTCACTATACGATAATGACAGTACAGTATATGCACTCCCTAGGGACAATTGGTGTGCCGTAACGACTCATGTATGTGTTCCGTGTGTCTCTCACATGATAGTACCTATGTCAATAACATACAGTATACCTAGTAGGTGTTATATAATTCCCAATGTAATTGTCAATTACAACGACAATTCGAATTAAGATATTAAGCGAGTATATCGATCGTATCGATTCTTCGAACGTGTCACGTGATTCTTGACGTCAGGGCATCTATTATAATAACGAACTTTATGTTTTGCTAAGTAGAGACACACCAATCAATTATCTTTCAATCAATATCGTCAAATTATACGCTGACGAGCCTCTGACGTAAAATCTAAGATAAAAGTATATCTTGTGACAAAATCCCATGGAGTTCCATTACTTTCTAGACTCAAGGATCCATTGTAGGGACACTTTGAAAAATTCAATTTTCCACGGCCTCACCTTCGATAGAAAGTAATCTTTACTCAGCGTGAGTTCTATCTGCTTCTGGCTACTGGGTTTAGTCAAGCGAACACGAGATGCACCATAAATACACATTTCGCGTACGTTTACGTACCACGTCTGCTATTGAGTGTGCGAGAGACTCCATATGTGGCTGCTGCACTGCCCTCTCGACTTACTACGCCTCTCAGACCAGGCGGACTATAAAATATCGCTGTAAACCGACCCGTAGCTAACATAAATGCACCGCATCGGCTTTATTTCTATCACGGTCGACCATTACTTGCTGAGCTACGTTAAGTTTAACGAATTAAAAGTGGTCCTGGAACTGCAGAGCTGCTTCTACGAGCCAGGGAGCGAAGGAGGCGAAAGTACATGGAGCATAAAGTTTGACGTGGAAAGAGAGAGAAAAGAGAAAAGGAAAGACAAGAGATGATATCGATGCTGCATTGATAATGGCTCGACTTAACACGGTCCTGTGAAGCAGCGTTTACGGGCTTAGTTTCCAAGTTATTACGCTGTTTGATCAAAAGCTCTAATACTTGCTCCTTCCCTCCGACCTTCCTTCACTAACTCCTCTTGCTATACATACGGATCGTCCGCTATCGCTGCTTCCATCAGAACTACCACTACCACTAGCAATACGCAGTATCCAATACCGGCGCTACTATTAATACTACTACCGATACCACTGCTAGGATCATCAACTACCTTCAGCCGCACCTTTCGCATTTCAAAGTGCAACTTTGCTTAGTGGTAAAGCAACACATTAATTTCTTGCTAGGCTTTAGACTCTCTTGGGACAGACTTTGCTTCGTAATAGGTATTCTATGGATCTTCGAAGGAAACTCTTCTTGCTCTCCTTCCTCCTTCATCTTCCACTCCGAATTTCATCCCACTTAGGAAAGTGCCTCCGCGGTGGTAGAGTACCCCCCTACGTATCATCCACGAGCGTTGCGTTAGCCAGGCAAATACGAACATAACTCAAAATTAGAGGACAGCAGAGTTATGTGGGCCTATAACTCGCCAGAGTAATCGTCCACCGAAATCGATACTCCTTCGTCCAAATAAATACTTGAGAATAATCTTTCATAATGTTTCCATCTCCTTCTCTGAGTAGATGCTTGCATCCATTTTATCCTCTCTGATTGGGAATGTCACGTACTGAACGTTGCAAAAATATTGCACCCTCTCGAACACGATTCTCCGCTTGTCTCTCCTTATCTCTGAATCCTTGCTGAATTGTATGCGACATATCTTTAGCCCCTCGCCCGCCCCCTGTCCTTTCTAAATATTCAATTTCACGAAAGAAATTTGCCAAGCAAGAGAATTCAACAGGCAAAATCAAATTTTGACATGTTCCGCAAAAAAAGGGACAAATTTATCGACGCAGATTCGCCAACAGACGTTTGCGTTGAATTACATGCTAATCTTGAAATATTTCCTTGTAACGAAACTTTTTTTTTACTTCTCCTTTATTTCCTTTGCTCCTGCAGCGTAAGATGAAATTCGATTTAACGCGTAGTGCAGGATCCCATCGTGTATTCGTCTGACTCAGAGAAGTACAAGAAGGATAATGTCGTTGACAATATCCTAGTGACTCGGGACATCGTTGCTTCAAAGCAAAACACCGAGTAATGTCTGGATGGCGCTTACTCGAGACAATCTTACCTGGAATCAGACTGGCGAAATACAAGGGTCTAACCACAAGACAACTTTCAATTTAGTCATTTCACTTGGGATACCGTTTTGCTCGAAATATTTCTTCAAGGATAACAACACCTTAGGAACTTTTCTTTTACGTAAAACGAAAATCTTCACGAAACACGCGTTGTTGGGAGTATACGAATAAATGAGGTGACATAAAGAGGAAGATTCAATTAAAAGATAGAGTGATGTAAGGTTAACGTGATTTCGAGGATCTCGCGAACCATTCTCAGTCAATGCATAAGCGGAGAGATTGAATTAGCGATGACTACGTTAAAGTCTCCTGTATCTTGCGCAAGAGAATGCATCGAAGTAACGCGTGGCCCTAATTCCTGGAGTTTCCCTAGTCTTAACTGAACATATATTAAATTTCCTGACATCACGGAAGGGAAAACGTGTGTAACACTCAAACAACACAAGTTGACACGGACCGTGTAAGATTATCAACTAAATCCACTTCCCGTGGCTTAACTATAATTTCCTAGTATTGTCAAAAGTGTCAACTCTTTTTCCACGTGGAGTTAAGCGTTCGCTATGGCGACACGATCGTGATTTCAGTTAGCTACACTGTACGAAACAACAACGTGAAATAACGGCGCGCTGGCTATTGCGCTGACAGTAAGCGATTTCAAGGGGGTAAACGTAATCATGGTTGAGCTACGCGGCCACAAACAGACCTTTTGTTGCACGAGTTTATGGCTGATTGATGAGCGCGCAACAATGGACACACCGGAACATCGTTAACAGCTCAGCAACCAACCTATGAAACATTCTGCGCCTGAATTACTCTCCAGTTTTTATATACGCATTGTTATTCACGCAGCCTTCAACTTTTCTTAAGCCCAACTTCAAGGATAAATTGGAATTGATAAAGTATCAGAATTCCGTCTGAGAAGTTGAGAATGAATCGTTACAGCATCCCGTATTTTGCCAAGGAGCAGATTCGCATCTGCTATGTCATAGTGAGAATGGCAAAATGTAAGCGGAGGAGGGTAGTGGGGTATTCGTGGTGGGTGAAAATTTGTCGAGTAAACAAATTCAGTAATTTTACAGAAGGACATCGTAAATTCGTCGCGTGGACATTATCCGGAAGATTAGCCCCAGGGAAACCCACATAAATTATAGGGTTAAGTGACTGCAAGATAAAAATTAAAATGGGGCGTCCGACAGCCTTAGGGAGTGCGAATCCCTTGTGTCTTACACGTTCCTCGTGGGGAGGGTAAATGCGGAGCAGCAAGAGACAAATATCTGGCAAAGCTGGAAAGAGCACCGAACCATACAATTTTCGAGTTACAGGCACGACAGGCAAATTATTCACTGAAGTGTCTCTAGATCTAGTGAATTTCGACAGTCGTTAAAACTTCTCGGAGATCTACAGTAATTAGACGTATTCGCCATACTTGATAAAAGAATTAAGTTTGCATAACACGTATGGTGCTCGGTAGGAAATTCGAGTAAAATGTCATTTTGTCTGCTTTTCCGAGCTGTTTTCCTGTGATGATACAGAAATCGCGTAACGCGGTGTCTTACACGTTACGGCGATACGCGTAAAACCTATTTTTAAGTTATTTTTAAGGCAAACGCTAACTCACGTATTACAGAGCATCGAACGCGTCTGCCCATGAGGAACCGTCGACGTATCACGTATCTGGAAATAAGCGAAAAGGGAATACAAGCTCTGGCAACCGGTAGACTCTCTTGTCCGATTTACAGGAAGGAATTCCCAAACAGGGAATCCTCCTCCTCTATCGCTGGGACACCTCTGATAAAATTGCCACGGGGGAAACGATGTCGTAGAAAGGCGGAAGACAGGATGCCGATAGTTCTCCTGGTACTAGAGATAAGAATATCTTCCAGGGCATAAACCGATGGACGATGGGGAGGCTCTTCAATCCCACCATCCATTCTGTTCGCGCAATGCTTCTCTTTTATGCCGTTTACGGTGGATACTTTTAAAAATTCGATAAATCCTTAACATGCATTTAATTTTCAACGTAAATGCCTGTGACGTATTTTCTGACCACGCGAGATCGATATCGGTAAAACGTCACCTTCGGCTGTCCACCCCCGCTCATGCATCCGCAAGCCACGGCTGGGCGCCAGCCAGCTTTTGTTTCACCGGTGCCGACGAATCGG
>JARPRG010000120.1:37648-52195 GCA_031001745.1 Hartigia nigra | reverse complement strand
GGTCGAGATCCTTTAACCAATAACTACAACGCAGTTACCCGAGTCGTCCCTTCAACTATAGCGAGAGCATCTTTAACCAAATCGATAGCGCAACAATCCCAGTGGTCCTCCGCGATTATTTGAAATAAAATGAGTACTGCCGTAGGAATGCAAAACTTAAAAATTTAGAATGAAATTTTATTGTCTAAACGTAAAACTCCTAAGATGCAGCTACTACCGAAGCGAAGCAATGCCAACTGGACTTCAATTCTCTAAGACCGAGGGTCTTCAATCCTCAACGTAATGTTCTTAATTGAAGCACTCGCGTGTCACGATAAAAGAAAATGCTACAGTCAACTTATGAATTGGTTTAGTCTTTTAATACAGCTAGACAACGCTTATCCCGCTGAACCTCGTAAATTACGCAGAATAGTGAAGCAAGTAGTTGATAAAAGACTTTTGAATTACGCCATGTATTTTGTCATTTGTGATGTGCGAATCGATGCGAACAATAAAAGGAGAATGCTCATACTGTGTGACAATAATAAATGACAACATCGACATGTATTACGTACCATTCGTTCCTTCCACTTATTCATTCAAAAAATATCGAATTTATTCGAGGATTCACTAAGAAAAATTGTGCAATCAATATTACGTGTCATTCTATACCACCTCCTCGATCGAGCCCTGGCTCTTACGTAACAGTTCATTCTAAAGAAGTTCCTATTCCTTTTATATTACAAGGAAACTGCTACGAGGGATGGAAAACGTACAAAAAGTAGAAACGTTGACTGAAGATAAATAGACTAGGCGTGTTACCGGGTTTGGTGTGACGTGAACTTGGCTGTCGCGAAACCCATGGATAGAACTAACGATTGAATTGCAAATCTTGTGAATGCACTAAAAGCTTTTGCAGATTATTTAACGAATGAAGAATACTACTTTTCTTTTATACATAGAGTGATTTACATGACGCATGTTAGCTTGAGGTTAAAGAAAAGAAAGTGATTTGAATGACTTCAATCGGTCAAACGACGTATCTTTCCATTCTTAAGAAGATTGTTACATGTTATAGAAATCGATTTTCCTTCCTTCCATTCTCGAAGCATACATAACGCTACTGAAATATGAAATGTAAATAAAGAAACAGGCACAGGAGCATTTCTGTGGCATTCCGCCATTTGGACGCCAGTAGCAAAGCAATTTTTTGATAGGATCAGTATTCCCCACAAAGCTCTGTTTCTACAATTCTCTCGGAACTTCAGAGATACCCTCACTCCTTCGGCGTGTACTATCAAAATTTTGCAACGTTGATCTGCAGATTGTTCGAAACGCGTGTCTTCCCTTGATAAATTAAAAAGTTTATTTTATCTACCGTCATGACACGCCTTGCACGCGCTCTGAGCTTTACTTCAGTTATATACGTACAAGAAAAAGCAGATAAGAAAAAGAAAAAGGGTAAACTGAACTAAGCACCACAGACAGCACGGGACAGAAAGTAAATGCTCGGGCGATATCGGAGTTGTAGAAGAAGAAATCCATATAAAATCAAGGGTTATAACTGTTATTAGAAAAAAAAAAAAAGTGTCGTCGGCTTTAAAGTCCTTTTCGCGAGTGGCTGCTATAGAGACTAGAAATAATCATGAAATCCGTGTGAATTTATGTACAGCATCGACCAAGTTTTCTCGGAGCACTATAAATCATAGAATATTGCAAGGTTTCCTTGTGCTTGAAGTAAAGCTTTCTCCACTGCTTCGCCAGTGACTACGGGTCCCTAAGTTTTTCAAGTGTTACTGGTTCTGCCCGGGGAGGCCGTTCCACGGTTCCAATGTTCCGGCAATCCTCTGGGCTTTCCATTCCCCAATAACACTTCATCCCTCGCATGCTCAAAAATCCCAGTCCCTGCGCCTTAAGTTATGCCATATCAAACGCCCTGTTATTTTATATTCAGCGCTTTGGTTCTGCCGGATACAAGCTCTCTTTGCTTCGCTGTCTGTCTCAATATTTTTGGAAGTATGCACGTCAACAACTGCTGGCAATGTAAGCTTACGCTCATAGGGATATTTGGACGTATGATATTTATATTGTCTCTCCTAATTGTCTTTGATAATTAAACTCTAACTTCGACGCAATAACACAGCGTTAGTGACACTATGACTCATAAGTAATTGGTACTTACGAGCGAAGTCTTTAAGTATTCATCGTTGTATGTACCCGGTTACACAATGCTGTTTGCGCAATTTTCTATAAGTTAGTAGAAAAAGTTTTACTAAAAAAACTAGTTCTCATCGGCTGTAGCTTTTTAGCACGTTTCATTAATGGGCACTGTAACGCTATCAAAAGAGGTATTACGGTAGCCAAAGAATACTCGGGCCACTGTCGACATTAAATTTCACTGGCTGATGCTACAAATGCGCAACGTTTATTGTTACAGACACAAACTTCGACCTGGCACAGATGGAATTTTAATATTGCATTTAGAGATCGTTTCGCCGCGTTTATGCTGCACCGCAAAGTATTTCGCATGCAGCAACGAATGCAGTTTAGAATTACGAAATAACCGTATCTCTTAAATATAAGCCAGAGTAGTTTCCCCAATTTAAAAAATGAGGTCAACAAGCAATTAAGCCATCTTCATTATTGGCTTGTTGATTTTCATGGAGTTACTCTCGCAGATGGAATACTAATTCGAGCACTATTCTAGATTTTCATAATTCGTTGGCGTTTACAGTAAGGACAAGAGATAAAAAGAAGTTCTTCGGGCAGAAAGAGCGACAAGTCAAAGAAAACAGGAAGTAAAGTCAGCTACTTGTTCGTCTTAGTAATACGCCGAAGGAAGAACTGCAGAGCGAGGGCAAAGTTGTAAGCTAGATATTTTCCGCTCAATCTGGTAGCCAATAGCTCGCAAGTCGTGGAACTCGGGATTTCTATATTCAGTGTGTGCTTGGAGAAGGAGCAGAATAGGAGAAAGAGGGAGAGAAAGGGGGAAGGAGACCAGGACGAAGACAGAAAATGGTCAGAATAGCGAAAAAGGTTATGCTTATATTCCCTATGATTTTTCTCTTCGACTCCTTGGCCATATCCTCGATTCCGTTGCGTTCCCAAACGTAGAACGTAAGCTCAACGCGACAAATACTATGCATTCCTGTGGCAAGGATGCCAATGAAAAGAATAATGACCCTACTGCAGTGCCTGTCTGCGTGCCAGAACGGAACAATCGTCCTGAATTCTACCGAACTGAACAATGGAGACTGGGATTTATCGAGCGACTACTCTTCTTGTTTCTGTCTTGTCAGAGAAGTCAGCCTACGAATCTACCAATCGAGCAAAAACGAAGTCAACTCGAAAAGGGTCCTTTCGATCCTTTTGCGGCTTTTTTTTTCTTTCTTTTTGACTCCCTGGAGAACTTCTTCTCCGCAGACTAATATGGATTTAGAAAATAAACTCTCGAAATGATTCTAAGAATAAAATCACGTATCTCTCTGGACTCGAGTCTTGATTTACCAGCAGTACTATCCAATAAGTCTATTTCCAATATGAGTGACCTGGACAAAGGGATAAATCTACTGTGAAACGGGAACAGACCGAAAGTCAAGGACTTGAAAGGGCCAGTTAGAATTATTCTGGAATACGTTTCATTACCGTTTAGTCACCGGAAATTAAAAACTTTTCATGCCCGATAGAATAGTTATATTGCTGGATATCAGAACGTGTCAGCGAGTCACTGGAATAAGCTTTGCTGTGGAATTGCGTTGACTCAATAATCGAGCATTCGTTACACTCCAGAATTTCACACGATTCTCCAGTTGTCGATTTATTTCAGTGGAAAAGAGCTCGAAATTCAGTCATATAAGTTGAGGAAGGATAGTTGGTAAAAAAAAAAAAAAGAAAAGGTCAGTCCCGCAGCCGGGAATGTGTGAGAGAAATATTGAGTGGTTCAGTTTCGACGCAGGTAATTGGATTATTGCCGTGGTGAGCAATAAATCGAAATATATCAAATATATTCTGAAGAATGTTCTATCGACTATCCGTATTCCTATCTCTGTATTGTGAATTAGAGAATTATCCTTTTTCACATTATTATTACCGTTTATTCGACGCGGAATACCGAATGACGTCCCGGATTAGTCGAGTGAAATAATATTCAGGCAATTTAAAAAAGAAACGTAGACATTTGAATGGGTGCCAATTTTCCAGTAGACTAATTAACTTAATAACGAAGAATTACGAAAGTCTTCGAAATTCTATCAACTCTATTAAAATATAACCCACAAGTTTGAATCACGAACAAGAAACTTTAGATTTGCTTAGTGTTCCTCGTCCAGCATATTCCATCGAAATTATTTGATCCAAGTCCTATTCCACTATTCTGTCGAGTCCCTCCGTCATAAATTTTATAAGACGTCTGAACCCCGATATCTTCGATATATATTATAAAACTTGAAGGGGATGCGTTTTCGATAAATTTGTTTGGTAGCTTCTTGCTGAATATTACAATTTTCGAGAGCGATATTCTGATTGTGACTGGCGTCACAATCTCTAGCGATTCTTGGATGCAATTTCGATAGTGCATTGCAATACAGCAATACAATGCATTGCTGCATGGCTGCATGGCTGCATGGCTGTATTGCAATGTCATGCGACGGGATGGAATGCTGATAGTAAGGATGTGTCGATCAAATGATTCTCGTCATCTCGCCTGCTATCGCAGAGAAGAACTGTCTTATTTAATTAAACCAATAACGAAAGCACCCTGTCCTCTTCTCGCCCTCTCTCGCCCTCTCTCTTTGACCTGATATTTCGAATTAAATGTTTCTCAAACTGCTTGCACTCCTTCCGTCGAGTTTCCTCTCTTACACTCCTAATTAATTAATATTTTCTCTGGCACGGTCTGTAACCTTCCACCCCTGTACTACTATACATACCTAACTCCATAGTACTTCAGATTCATAGATATTTTGGTCTTTCCATGTAAGCGGGTCAATTACCCATGCACAGTGAAATATGTATGTTTCCGATCTCAGCGCTCGCGAGCTCCCTCGTCGTTTGCTAATATGCGCCACTAGTTACTTATTTCCCTAACTGGATTTACTTTTTGAAAAAGGAAAAGGTCATTAGTTAGCAAATTAGGGAACGATTCTCAAATCAGAAATACTAGTGCAGTTCGTGGATGTTTTATGAAAATCAACGTCCTTAACGATTAAACACTTTTCTTTATGATCTCTATGCTTTCAAAGGGATGTTACCGATGCTACGAGTGTGCATTAGAAGCCGATGCGAATCTTCTTATCGCTTGGCATTTTTGCAGGGTGAAAAGAGAACAGCAGAACGAAGAAAGTAAAGGAAGTGCAAAGGACAAAAATATAAAAAAAATTAACGGTATTCAAGTTAGAAGGGTGTTGGAGGGTGATTCCGTTAAAGGGCTAAGGGGTAAAGTAGATACGTGAAAAAAATAAATATTATCTGCTAACGAAGCTTTGCAAATAGGAAATAACGAAATCCGCACAAGCTGAAAGTAAGAAGGAAAAGGTTTCCCGGTTTTGTTACACTTCTCTTTTTTCACTTTAATAATGTACGCCGTTTGACCTGGACAACTGGGTGGTTTGTTATCCTCGTTTGGGATGCCGGCAGGAGGAGACTGAACGAACCAAAAAATTACTGTAATTTCGTATAACAGTATCACCAGCACGTAACCCAACCGTGCATGGAGCAGAAGCACTTTCTCGTGCTCCCCTCTATTTCTCCACCATTCTCAGAAGAAGAATTAATTCTCCGAAGTTAATCTTTCGTAGACGGACGCCGGTACCATGATATTTCCGGAAAACTGCTATTCATCCCAAGAGATCTCGCACTTTTCCTAAAAGAAATAATGTCGCCGCTGCCACTACACTAGGATGAGAAGCAACTCCAGCAGCATCCCTACCACCTTCCTCCTCACTACTAACAGTCGCAATGTTGATATTCTGTAAAGTAAGCTCTCCGAAACGATCATAGAAACCGAAAGTACAACGCGATTCGAAGAAAAAGGTAATATCCTATTAGGGACCTGACTACGAATGGCGTCTACCGCTCTCAAAGGAGTATCTTGGTATCGTTATAGAAAAGGAGACGATCCCCTTTTTGGAATCTGGTCTAGTAAAGGATATCCGAGTTCGCTCTAGCACCTCGAGGCATTCCTATCGACCTCGTCACACCGTGCCCACGGGGCTTCGTTCAATTTGCAATCCCTTTTACTTTTTTTTGTTTCGTTTTCCACCCTTCTCCTCATTCTCCACGTCCTGCTTTGCCACCTACTCCTACTTCGCCTCTCATTAACCAGGCCTTTTTTATCCTTCCTTTTTTTTTTCTACGGCAAGCCTCCTCGACCCCTTTCCCTCCTACCCATCTTTAACGAGCACCTGTTAATGCTTCGAGCGGTTTCCGTCGAGATATTCACCCGCGACAGAATGTTCAGCTCGTCGTCTCCTAAGACCCACTTCTATGCTAACTGCGAGAAAACTTTTCTGGTGAATTTCAATCCATATGTCGTACCCTTCTTCATATTTCCTTATACGTTCTAGTATTACACAGTTACTGCCACATTACTGGACCTAATAATATTCTAAGTCTATATGTTTGTTATTAGGCTTTTACCGTGGTTATGTTCGACGATCCATTGTTGATATCCTCTTTTCCTCCGAAGCAAATATCTCTGGGATCGTAGTAAACTTTTCTTTGACTCGTAAGTCCTAAAGTCCAATGAGGAGCAGATAAAAAACTCACCTGAAATCAAACAAAAGATTGTTCCTTTTAGTACAGACATATAAGATACTACAGTTGTTAATGGTTTAAAAGTGTAACGCCATGCAAGTTGAAAGTTACAGGTGAAATGTGGCGCATGGAGCAATAAATCTTTGTTTATCAAGGGAGAATCCAGTGAACGAAAGCCTGGGGGTACATCGTCTGTTTTTCAGGGGGCTGCGTAATTCAAAGTGGAAACTTTGCCAATATAAAGCAATTAATAGAGTGAACTGAATAGGGAGACGCGGATAAAGGGAACGAATAGAACGGAAACCAGGAGCCATTATTATGAGGAAACTTGGAGCTTTGCGAACTTAAACACACTTGACATTCTTGGGCTTAGCTGACTGCAGTACCTGACGGCAGTCGAGAGGCCCAGAATGTTTTAGGCCAAGAGGTTACGCTCGCAAACTTAACAAAATACCGCTTCTGGCATAAAGCGAGTCAACCCCCTCAATCTATGACCCAGAAACAATGCATCTGCCCCACCGCAGCGAATCTACTAGGATCGACCACGTTTATCGTATGGAGTCGAAGCTCTTGCATCGTGTCCCTCTATTCTCTATTCTCAATCGTCATCACTGGCAACCCAGTGCCGATGCACTTGCACCACGCTTTGACTCGCAACCTTCTCTTGCAGCTGTATTTATCCATAGCTTCCAGCTCTCTGTCGAAATCTCTTTTTGAGGCACTTTGATCTCGCTTCAATTAGCCTGTATCTCGAAGACAACTGTTCTCCATTATTGACATCTATCAGTGACTTACATAGAATGCGGTTTCTTAATAGGGAATGTAAATTTCGTGATCAACTTTGCTAAATTCATTATGAAACTTGACTGCTTTACTCATTGCTTTTATATCAAAGAGAACTCGCAATATTATTTTCGAATGAGAACAATGTGATAGAGTTAAAGAGACCTTTTCAATTACAAGTTTTACGTAGCAATCGCTCTGTCAGTTTCTTCTTACTGCGTTCGTTATTTCTTTTTGCTCCTTTCCATATTTCCTTGATCTGCTATCGCATCTCTGCCTCCTTCCCTTACTCTATCTTTTTCTTTCATTGAAAGAACCTCCAATTTCTCAAGCCACTTTTCTGCTAGTTTTAAACTTCTTATCAAGGAAAATTCTTTAGTTGGGTCATAGCAATTTCCAGCTATGAATAGCATTGAGTACGGCGAGCTATTTCACATTCCAATGTAATTTTTATTTTTATTCGACAAGATTTTGGCTTACTCCTTATTGCTGATTTCAAGCACAGTCGTATCCTTTGCTTCTCCAGACAGGCTGTACAGACAGACATTTTCTTCTTTTGTCTGCGCGATATGTTTCACTATTAAAAGAAGAAAGAGAGTTATTTTGTCCCCAACTTTTTCGACGACTGAATATTCTCACTTCTCAACGTGAAGAATACAACAGTGTAAATTAAACGATTCCTATCTCTTCCAGTCGAGTATAACTAAGCTAAAGCTTACGCTGGTATCAGCCGTTGGGGAATAACAGTATATAAAAAACAGAGCTAAGAAACAGCAGTAAGAATGAACATTACCTGCTTGTCGACAGACCTTTTTAAAAACAAAGACACTGTCTGTATAGTTCCCAGTAGTAAAAAAAGATTAGTATTGTTTTACTAGAACGAATGATTTGCAAAGATCGATGAATTAATATGGATAAAGTCGACTGACTGATTGGTCACGTATGCATATATTTTGAAGTGCAAGGAAAGGAATGAAGGAAGAAGGCAGGGTAGCTGTTTGGTAAACGAACGAGCGAGCAAATGAGATTTGAGAAAACGAGCGCTGCCACAATAGCGGAGGTTTTAAGCCGCAAGGAGATTTGGGGCTTTTTACCCCTTTTTGGTAATCTGTCTGCGGCTGACTGCGTCTGGCTTCGCAAGCACAAAGCGCGCGGAGCAAAGCTTGAAATATACTCTGTGGCGAGAAAAAACTACAAAGCTTAAAGAATCTTGCAAACGCCTCGCATCGGAGATGCTGCGATCATGTAAAATACCTTGAGCACCTGTTATCTAACTCCTCGTGGCTTGCGAACGGAGAATGCGGATTGTGAAATTAACACGAGCAAATTGCATGTTATTATTGCTTGGTAAATTATAAATTTCAGTGAAATTCTTCAGTTTACGTGCTCCGGTCACAAAGGCATACCAAACGAGTTTGATTCGAGCCGTGCAAATTCATCGCATAATCCAAATGACTCTCCGTCACCTAGACGGAGCAATGCGTAAACGAATACCAGAAGATTAATCGAAGCTACCTCTTAGTCCCAGAAAGTATTTACATTATCTTCGTGCAAGATGGAAGAATTTCACTGGCCCAACGAACAAAACGAACGCGTAATTGGATGGACTCGATCGTGTCATTTACAGGACTAGTACTTCGATTAACTCCGGTCGGCTGAAAAATTGTTTTGTAGCGATACAAGGGACCCTCGTGTAGCGCGTTGTCCTTTTATTTTTCAGTATCACCACTTCTTCGTACAATCGAAGGAAGCAGGAACGCCCATTGAACCAATAGCGTTACGCCTTTCACGTACAGAAGATAAAACAGGAAGCGTAGGATAATTGCACTCAAATTGGTTTATCGTTCGTTCTCCTCTGTGTCAGTCCCTGTCCTTTAGGAAGGATGGATAGATGGGAAATAACGGGAGAGTTTGAGAGAGAGATGGGATCGGATAGGGCTCTAGCTCATTGCCGCTCCCAGTCTCGCACCGCCCTTGTATTTTTAGTGTCTGAGCGGAATTGCCAAAATCGAAGAGAAATCGGTTGTGCGGTCATTGATTCGCAGGAAATCGAGAGATACCTTGGAAAATCTTCTCGTCCTTTAATACCTTCAACTTGAACCACGTCATTGCTGGCTGTGTATACGCGAGGTTGCGTAACGCGTTGCAAATATACCTTGTGAATTTAATTACCGGAAGCTTTAGCGAGCCATAAAGTATTCTACGATGTAGAAGAGCTTACAATTAGCGAATACAAAGCTGTGTTTAATACGAATTTAAATTTAAATTTAAATTTGAAATTTCATCTCACTGCAAGATGTCAAGATAGGGACATACTTCATCGTACTTCAGCATCGAAAGCTACACCTGCTTGATTGCTGTTCATTCTGATCGACACTTTTGACTTCCATGTACACTATATTTTTTTTTTGTTTCTTTTCAGAAAACTTTTAACACTGACATATTGCTTACGGTTTTGTGAAATTCAGAATGGTCTCAGTCCAATGTACCTCCATTGCGAATGTTGGTGTGAATTAATTGCTCGATTAAATAAATGTCCTTAAACGCTCTCGAGCTGTCCGCTGTTTATGCTCGCACATGCGAGATATACGCTCTAGCAGGAATTACACTCGCCGCTGGAATGCAACTTTTATCCTACGTGACATGATGGCGGATGCACATCAAGCTACCAGTGGTCGAGACGGGAGAAGTAAAAAAGGAAAATGTACCTGGGTATAGATTATACGTTTACCGGAAGGCAGCTTCGTGCTATGTGGTTACAGATCTTACATTTGTATGTATAGGTGAATAGTGGCGGATGGATGCCTTGGAAAAGCTGAGGAGAGAATTTCTCGCGGATTTCTCAACGATTCGTGGCGTGCGATACATTTATAAATCTCAGCATTTCTTTTCAGGGAAGTCAGGAGGAAAACTGTGCGAGGAGGAGCCCCATTTTCCTCGGAGGTCGTGTAGAAGGACAGAACGCGCATCTCATGCAGGAGAAATAAGAAGTAGGTAAAAAGTAAAAGGAAAAATAAGAAATGGAATATATAATAAAAAAAAAAACAGTTTAAAGCTTAAAAATGCTTTTCTGAAAGTTCCGAGATATAGCCGAGAGGAGAAAGAGCTTTTCATCTTCGTTTCAAGTGGCTAAGGATCAAAGCAAATGTCGGATGACCTCGAAGACGAGGCGTCGCGATGACACAGACAGCATTGATGAATCGCTTTATTAACCTAATCTTCCAAGGAGGAGTTATGGTCATTTTTCTGCAGCCAACCCATGGCGAACACCTTTGTCGACCCTGTCCGACGACCTCGATCCATTATCCCCCGATTGACAGGGCAAACAGTGCTGTCGTCCATGTGACGGCCAATGCATTTCAAATGGTGGCGTTTCCACGAAGTTCGGGATCTGTCCTCTTGGAAAGACGGAAGTGAACGTGAAAGTGGAACTCGAGGATGAGAGAAGAGAACGTGGAGATTCGAGCAAAGCAAACAAAGGACCATCTCGTCGCGACGACTTCCGCCTCTCCACCTTCCTCTCTTACTAACACTCTTCGAACTTCCTTCCTCATCCTTCCTACTTCACCACCTCCTTCACTTTCCTCTTGGGAATTCATTAGAGCAACTTTTCGGACGTGGGTGCTTTGGTTGCTCCATCCAGGAAGGCAGACGAGGAACTATGGACCAGCTGGGAAAAGCCATAGTTATATACGCCCTAGAAAGATTAGGTAAAATCCAAAGATTTATCATAATCGAACGAATGCGTACCATCAATTTTCTCAAAGGTAATACTGTGCCAGAGTCAAGAAATACCTTGGAAATCTTCGAACATCGTGGATGGAGATGTTAGCCTTCGGCTAAGCATCATTAACTCTTTTGAGATTGCGTGAGTTCTTCGTGCAAACTCATTCCACTTGCAGTGGCAAGCACGTGTCATTAAATACTATTAATAATTTTCTTGAGGAGAGAACAATTTTAACAGCGTGATAACGTATGGCCCTCATTAACCTCGTGTAATTAATCTCAAAGGTTTTTCACATACTTTTGGTCTCCAAGTGTACTCGTGCATTCTCTTGCTCGACAAATAAGATGCTTTCCTCTTACGTAGCAGCATTGGTTATAAAAAAGAAAAAATGTTTAAATCGATTCAAGAAGAACGTCCTTCTAGACGGACAACTTACATTGGCGACGTCCTGGATCTCGAGAGTTCGCCCTCCAATCCGGAAGATGTGAAGTCGCTCAAGTCTCGAAAGGTAGAGGTGCCGATGTGAGTGACGAAGGGCTGACAGAGTATTAGCTACTTCCATCGTTGCGGTTACTGGCTACCTTTTTATCTTCCCTTTTTTATTCCTTAACCAGTTACAGGATTCCCAGTTCGCCGCGAAGGCGTCGACCCTTCGCAGGAAAATATCCGCAAGACCTTTGGCATGCGTGACCCGAATGCGATTTCCAGCACACGCACTTTTCAGGAGGACCGTCCTCTCTTCTGACTTATATTGTCAACATTTGATTTTTCTCAATCACCCATTTACAAGCAGCACTGGCAGAATGCCATTTTTTAGATCAGCTTAGACTAGGATTTTCTGTGGTTTGCTCTCTAATAATTCTTCGTAAACCTGTTTTCAGTTTTCTTGACTTTTTTATTATTTTTTCTAACTCACCAATCCCAAAGTCTTTCTCAAGATACGTAGATACGCGTGAAAAGAATTAATCTTTCTAGCTCTCTCGTACCGACTGATCCCTGTGTCTCGGCAGATGATGTATGACCCTTCCTCCTTGATGATTGGATTTGCAATGGCCATTAACAGGAATACAGTATTATGATCAATGATACGAAGGAATTACTAAACAGGCTGCATGTATATTCCTGGCCTACGTTTAACGTAGATAGCTCGTTAGTACCCACGAGAACATTAACTTAATGTCTAGACATCATCAGGGTATACACTAAGAAATAGGAGCCATCAAAAAAAGACCGCAAAATCCTTCACACTACATCCACCAGAGTTTTCTACTTGAATTCTCTAAGGCGACAAGATGCTTTACAACGAGTCTTAAGAATTACGTGAATTTCTCGAAAGAATTTTCTATGAGATTCCCCCTACACACTGACAGCAATGAGTCTCAATTGCACTTGGTAAAAGCAACACACGCCTTTCAAACGTAAATTCCATATACCGTACTTACTCACCCATCCGCACAATATATCCTAGCAATACTCAAGCAAGGTTTCCCTTTATAAAATACGCTTTTCTTTCCAATTCATAAAGGATTATTCAACCACGTTCAGCTGAAAGCCGAGCTTATACGTTTTCCCAGAATACAGGAGAAATATTTACGATTGTCGTGCAACGATTTGCATTAATTGAGTTCCCGAGGGGTCAGCAACTCTAGATTCTTTATAGAATCCTCATAGAAGCCAAAGGGCGCTTGTGGATAAAGGAAAAACAACAATGTATACGGAGGAGCTAGCGTGCACAAGCTGTAATTTAATGACGCAAGCTCTACGAGAAAAGAAGAGGGAAAAATAGCGTCGCGTGTGCCGAACCGTCAAGCCTCGTCCAATGTAAAATGAGAGCTTGCAAGCTGCTCGTAGCTCGTGCCCCGTGTTAATGATGTAATATAACATGCCGTCTTAGCTCAGTTAGGGAAGCAGTGTTTGAGTTTGAGTCGCGGGCTGTTTGAGGTCGGATAACGCACCTAATCGCCCTGCAGCTAATACCACAGGCTCGATTAGCTATGCTCCTACGTTACTCCGCTATTCCTACCCTCTATAGCTTCATAATCCATTTATTCAGTGATCGCTACAGCCAGGCGAAGACGATTCGACAGAACACCTTTGGGCACCGGGACGCCGATGGCGTCTCGTCAATGCACGTACTAATACGACCCATTAAATTCTACGCGTTCAGTTTTCTACCCAAAGTGAGAAGCGGCCTTTCTCGTACTCTCAAGATTTACCGACGCAACTGCTGCAAATGTTTTCTGGCTATCTACTATCTCTATCCTTTCTTGCTCCCTCTGGTAACATTGTTACGAGTTTCTACAATAACTTCGAATGTTTGGCCCCAGTGCAAGTCACTGAGGGCGATTATTACAAGACGTTAGGTAACGTCAGTTGTGGCCGTAAAAGGCCGTTATAATTTTTGAAGCCGAAAGTTTCGCCCTTCGAGAACAAACTTGCTTTCGACAGTGCGAAGCTTTGAGGCGAGAGGAAGATCAATTAAATTTTTTAATTAAAACATTGTAAGGGAAAGAAGGGTCCAGTAAAATAGGCAAGACCGTCGTTAAAGAATTTTCCACGATAACTCGCCATTAATATTGGTAGAATCAAGATTTCACTACGTCTATCCTGCCCATCTATGTGAAACGTGAAATTCAATGCGGGGAACAAAGAGCCGAACAAGAAAAGAAAAGTATTAAAGCAATAGAATACTCGTTCCACTAATCAATAGAGAGACAACAGAAACGACCAAGAGACTTTTTACCTTGAAACGCATGTATATGGGAAACGAATTATTGAAGAGTTACGCGAATGGTATAACTGTAGCCATTTTATAGCAGGTATATGGATGATCGGTCCAGCAATTCGTAGTTATATGCAATTTGATTACTCATAACCGTATCCAATCATCTCACTGCATACATCTGCATACATATCTATGAGTCTATATATATAGAGAATTCTGTCGATGAGGATATTCTGTATTTCATCGATTCCATCCGAGTACTCGGTGTCCACAGTCCATAGCTAAAGTACCCGCAGCGTAATACGTTGCCTGAAGCCTTTAGGGATTTCATCATTCTCCCCAATACTCAAAAATATCTTGTCTCTCGATGGATGCTAATCTAATATTAAAAATTCGACATTTCCGAAAATCACTAAAGCGCCAGGGTTCTCATCGTGCTCACATAAAAGTCCATTAATCATGAGTCTAGAATACGTCGAGCCTTTCGCATTTATTTACATTTAGTCCGATAAAAGGCAAGCACGTAAGGACAAAAAAATATTACTATAATAAATGCACGATGCAACGCGCGCTCGTTGCA
>JARPRG010000120.1:10262-37548 GCA_031001745.1 Hartigia nigra | reverse complement strand
TGCTACTGGACTTGCGCTAAGAGATCATTGGTATTAACTGAAAATTCTTGCCACTCGAGTACCGAATACCTCTAAATCGATAGCTTAGCCAGGTCGCCAAAGTTGACACCTGCAATTTAGCTAAATAACTTGTACAAGCAATCCACTACACTTAGGTAGGTAGGTAGATCTACCTAGTCAATAGTATATAGACACTTATCTGTCAAGAATTTTAACTAAGAAGAATAAAGCACGAGCTCGGTATAATCTCAAGAGAAACGAGTCCAAGTCTTCGAAATAGTAATACTTGCGAAGGAATGTAGTATGCGCGGACAAACTCGGGCAAACTAAAATTGCCCTGCTTGTCGTTCAGGCATTTAGCGAATTGCTTGTGATACGTCCAGCCGAGCCGCTTATCTAACGCATTAAACCTTTAAGGTCGTCAGACACGAAGCTGCGGTCTGCACGTAACGTTTCTCCCTTGAAAATGCTTCCAAGACGTATTTCCTTCCTTTCCTTCGGATCTGCATGCATTCGATGGACTTAAAAACGAAATGAATCTCTCGATCAACAGATCTTTTATCTACCTTGCGACGTCATATTTTTTTACATACGATTCTTTAACCGATGATTCTACGTCACTGAGAATATTTTGATTGAAATAAAATTAAGGAATTTTCTTTTTGACATCATTTCGCATACAGTTCTTGAATGGCTAATGCCATACTACCAACTGATGATCCCTCTCTCTCCAGATCGTAAGAATGGAGTGGCGCTCGAACCTTCTCAAACAAATGACTGTCCGTTTGAAGCTGTCATAGGAAAAGCCCCGATCTTCGATTTCAGAGAGGTCATTCCACGTGATCGATCATTATTGCCGCTCTCATCTTTCTTAGGCCCTGTCCTACCTTCTTCAGCCTGGTGGCCAACGTTATATAATCATAGCCCATACCCTGTCCCTGTCTTATATTTCCTAGAGAGGGGATCCTAGGGGCTTTCGGAGATCCTTCGCAAAAAAATGCTACAACTTTTTCTCCAGCAGTTTTATTGACGCTAGGTTGATGCGCCTCTTGTTAGAAGACCCCCAGAAGATCTCAGAAGGTATTGCTGGCAGCATTAACGTTTCCACTAGTGTCTAATACTCCACCAGGAGATAGCATCAGTAATTACCGAAATCCAGAACAATACCACATTGTATGCTAAGACTTCTTACACGCGTTCTTGCTTCGTAGAACCAGATGATTGTTGTCGAGGGTTGCAATGGTTCTCAGAAATTTACATGCTATCGGAACCAATACTCTGTACAGTTTGGATACTGTGTATAGTAAAGGTGTATAGTCAAGATATTGCATAAAGGGAGGGAGAGTCTCGGGAGAGGCGATCCTAGAGATATTAGCGATTTTGTCTAGCGCTGATAATTCCATGTTAATAGAAGGGTCCGTTCAGAGCGAAGCATTTTGATCTTACCCATGCGGCGGCCTTGACGTTAACTTTCCTAATTGGATTTTGATTTGGGGCCAGCCGTGCAACCAACTAAAACGTTCGACCAAAACCCTCTACCTTACTTAAGAGCCTCTAATAATTTATTATGCTCTTGAGAGTGCTTACGATAGGAGGAAGAGAGAGAGAGAAATAAAAAAAGATAGAGGATACTCAATTTCCCAAATTTTGAACCTACTGTGACCTCTGTTGCTCCCATAAATTTGATTGCGTAACCCATCGCCATGTTCCTTCATAAAACTTTTATCCCAACTAGAAAACATCCTAAACTACGAGTGCCTGTTACTGGCTAATGCAAATGGGAAAACGTGATAAAAAACGCTAGTTGCCAAACTGAGCCAACTTTCTCAATATATCGGTCTAGAAAATATTTTTCAGGAGACACGAGCTTGCACACTCCCTATCATTTGCGGCCATTCTCAATTTCCCTCGTACCCTTTTAATAATCAATGTCAACGAAAGAGTTCGACAAGTGGTGTAAATTCTATTTCACAATTGGACCCAATTAAATATAATAAATAAAGCTACAGAGAGAGAGAGAGAGAAAGTAGAGCAAAGGCAGGAACGATTCGTATTCGAAGCTTAAAACTGATGGAGCAAATAATTATATTGGCAAAGCCGAGGGCGAATAGAGATAAGGGTTGATAAAATGCGTCCAAAGACAAGGGGATTATGCGGCTCTAGGTCAGCCGGTACTGCGCCATTGCTGGGAACGCGTTCTCGTGAATTTTTCTGGCGCACATTCAGCCAATAGTAAAGCAATATAGCCTAAGATGCCAGGACGTATTTATACCAAATTCCAGGGCAAACCCTATCCCTGTTATTGGAGAATGCCTGAGAGCCTAAGTACGGAAGTTCTTCTGACTTCCTGGCCAACATATATATGTATAAGATTACGTGCGTATAGCTCAAATGCTATAGCTGAACTTGACATCCGTCATGCGATCACTCTTATTGCATGTTCACTAATAATTTGCAAGGTTGGACTATACAAAAATCACTCGAGTTTTATAGGTTTTTAAGATAACTTTGAGGTATATATAGTACGATATAATCTTTTATTTCTGTATCACAGCCAATCGACGTCATTGTTTCGTTCTGCGAAATAATTCTAAGGGTGTTTCTATGGAGTTCTTGCGTCAGCGTCAAAGTTTCTAAAGACATCTTGCTAGGTATGACTGTCACGATCAC
This sequence comes from Hartigia nigra, assembly GCA_031001745.1. NCBI lineage: Eukaryota > Metazoa > Arthropoda > Insecta > Hymenoptera > Cephidae > Hartigia > Hartigia nigra. The sequence goes on along the minus strand of JARPRG010000120.1, from coordinate 34,878 downwards.
AGCGGCGTAATTAAAGGAAGTTCAAAGCTTGAAAACTTAAATTTTCGTCCAAACTTCCGAACGGTCGAGGCACTAAGTTACATTTAAAGAACTTGTTGGACTAGTCAATTTGAATTTGCTCTCTCTCATTCTAACTGGGCGCTAAACAATCGAATCCAGGTAATTCAAAAATTCAGTGTGATCAGCGACATTGATATCAGAGAGAGAGAGAGAGAGAGAGAGAGAGAGTTATACACCGAGCAAATGAAATTACTGGGAAAACGTTAGAATTACAATTTCACCTTCTAAATTGCAAAAGACACAACCATAGTAACCATAGACGACAAGGATTACGATTGGCAGTAACGGTAATGATGGTTCTCACCAACGACGACGCTTGTTCCTCAATAATAGATGCTGGCAATAGCACTGATTGTAGTAACAGACAATTCGGCCAACCGGTGCGCAGGATCAATTTCCAGAGAATCGGAATTTCAGAGGTTAGGGGTGAAACAGCATCAGTCGATATTCCCGTCGATCAACGTTACCCCAAAATATCCGGCGCATCCAGGGCATACACGAGCTACACTATTATGCTGACGTTCATCCACATTCATCGACAGTACGATGTCCTCTATTTTTTGCGAACTCAGCATATCCCAGGGATCCAGATTTTACAAGGTTTCGATCTTATCTACCTTTTCACCTTTTCACCTTTCCACCTTTATGCCTTCGTTGCTTCCTTTTTCCTCCCTTCTGTCGCAACCACCAATCCTGACTCACATACTCTCTCTCACTCCCTCGCTGCGTGGAATACAAATCCTACGTTCGCGTATGTGACTGGATGATAATCCAATCTGAGTTGCGCAGTCCCAAAAATTCACTGAATATCTGCAATCTATTCGAGAAAGTACCTTGACACGCCATAACACCATCCGTTCGTTTAAGCAATGTGGCGTGGATGTCGCACTATTCACGATTCCCTGTAAAATCGATTTAGTCGTATTACCATTGATGACGACAACGTAAGCGTTTTTCTCGCACCACTGCTTTTAAAAGAGAATGGCTTCTGTTCGATCGGCGAGAGATTCCCTATTAACAAGGAGGCGTCAAGAGGCCAAAAGAACTCGAGTGATTCACACTAAATTCCGGCTGGGAAAGCAAACTGCTAAACCTAGGCGCTATACCGATGTTCAACGACAAGAAGACGCTGCATGAGTCTTATTGCACTTGGTTGATCTTAGAAAAGGACAATCCTATCCGACGAGGGCGGACATGATTTCCATGCGTAATAGAGCAGCTCTCTCCTTTAGGAAGGAGTCCTTTTATTTTGTGCCAGTCGAGGACAGCCCAGAGCATGTTTGTTCTGGCGGTGGATACACGTAGGAAGCAGTTACCTGTGGTCTAGGGGATCGGACCGGGACGCGAACCTGACGCCTTCTAATTAACAAGACCCACTGGTTAAAGTTATGTTAGGTCTCCTGCCTACCGCTAAGTACTCCCGCGAGCACCTTAGCATAACTCAGTTGGCTAGGTTCACTCGAGATACTAACACGCTGTAATTACACGCCCTCGGCGCCAAAGGTAATGGCGTCAGAATTACGGACGATCTCGCTCTACAATGAAAATCTGAGCTGCTGCATCTTTTCCAGATTTTAAATTTCTCCGCTCATCCTCTTCCATTTCCCTTATCTTTCTCCACATCTATAGTTCGACCTTCTTCTTGGACTCTCGTCAAACTCTGTCTCGTTCTCTTTTCTGGACTACGCTTTTACGACTCCCGCTCACAATTCAGTATAAATGGAATTGCTGCCCTTCGCCATCTTTACCTAATCTACTACTGTTTCCCTTCGTTCTTACTCTACTTCCACTGGTCTGACCCACGTGTCTCTACGACTCCCAGGAGTCATCTTCTTCTAATCTCGATCGGCCAAGATAAAGTAGCCTTTATATCCCAACCGACGATTAAACTTCTACTTGCCAACTCTAGACTGCGGGCCTTTGTAAATATAAATTATACTCTTTCTACATGAGTCGTTCGTCAGAGTGAGGAAGGTCAAAGAAGCGCCGTACAGTTGCGAATGATCGATAAAACGGGAGCCGGACAGGGTTTACATGGAAAAATGTATGAAACAAGATCAACAATGGAATTATTAATTCTTTCGTATAAATGAATTCCGTAATTCCGTATCTGCACAGCCGTGTACCATTTGGACTCCCTCTTGACTCGCTCGAATATGCGAACCGGGCTCTCGTTATTTCCACTCTTCTCAATTTCCCTCTACCATTCCAACTCAGTCCCTTCTCACGCTTATACTGGATTTTCTCTCTGTCCTTAGCGGCTGCTGAAGCTTTCATTTTGAGACTGACGTACCAACTACGCTAAACTATGCTTCGCGCTGTTCGTACAGCCGCATATTCATAAATCTGCGTAAGCCTCGATCAAGGTTCTTCTACCTGTTAATGAATGGAAAGTCGTTCTGAAATTTCGCGGAACAATGAGCTTCGATGTGTATCGGTGTTGAATCGAATTGGTAGGGTTACGCCTGAATAAAGACGCCGGAATATCTTGATTAATTCAGTTAATAACTAAATTGTCAGGAATAATCAATTATTAATTGCCATCTACTACTGTGGTCATTACTACGGGATCATCCGACAGCTTGGAGCTGTATATCAGATCGGTGGAAAAATTGGAATTCTTTGCCGATGAGAATAAAAGAGAAGAACGTGGACATACAATCATATAACAGTATAGTTTTCATATGGAGATATAAGTTGTAGGAATAAATGTTAAAAAATGAGAATATTACAATAAAGTGAATGAACAACAAAAAACAAGTCAAGTACAATTAGGTTTTTCCTCATACAAACAGCATTCATTTTCACCTCGAAGCTTGGGTACGTCCATCACCAAAGTCCATCCAGAGGAAAATTTAATTTCGTAAAAACAATGTTTTGAAATTTACTTTTTAGAGCCCTGTCACCATTTTGCCGGCGTGTTCACGTTATGTCCTCATGCATATGCATGATACACGCATTGAGTGGCTGCTCTCTGTAAAAAGAGGGTAGTGAGTATGGGGCTCAGGGTAATGGTAGTGAAAGGGAATAGAAACAGCAGTAGAAGTAGAGAACCAGAACGAGTTACATTAGCTTCATTTTAATTGTCAACAGACCTACAGGGACTCGGCAAAAATTGTCCCTCAATCGGGAAATAACTTTTTCCCATAAACTTTGACCTAAAATACTAGAGCGTTACGTTCCCTTAACACGACTGCAACCCGTCAATCTTTTTGGTGCTGAATTCAATATTCTACCAATCAACGGTTCGCTTCAGTAGCTTTTCCAACCGGAAAACTTCCGGAATAAATAAGCTGGGATCTTGACTTATCAACTGGAATTCAGTGTGCTTTATCCTACCGTTCACCAAGCATGTACTATACATAATTCAGTGAGGATGCTGACAAGTGAGACTGCGAAAATAGGCATTTCCTCTTCTTGTACGAAATGAAGATAAGTGACGCATTCGATGCATATGGAGATTTGAATCTCGGTATCTCCCGAGCATCAATCCCACCTTGAAAGGATAACTCGCTCCTGATAAAAAATCATAAACACTGCACGAATACTAAGCAGAGAGAGAGAGAGTAAAAACGAAGAACACATTTTTAGTCGATCTGAAGCATCTTATGATTTTCAGGGATATAGAGATCATTACGTCAGCGCGAAACGCTCGAACGAGGTCATAAAGTGAACGTTAAGTCAATGCGAGCATAAAAAAAACGGTCTAGGCATGTAAAACCGAAGGCTCACACTCTGTACGAGCCCAGCTTTACGAGTGCTACTAAACACCGCCAAGTGAAGCTTTTTACTGTGGATCGACAAAAAGTTCGAAAATATTCAGCATTAATATTTGACAGTATCGGGAATTCCCCAGCTGAACGAGAGAGACGTAAAAAGATTCAGGGGAACCCTATAGGATGTCAGGGAAAGAAGAACGGAGACTGGATAGAAGTGAAAGCTTCATAAAGTTCTGTGACTGGAAGTTCGCTTTCACCCTATGACCAACTGCCTTATAGATGTTCTACCATTTGGCAGAAGTTTCCTCGAGTGACTCAGCCAGAACTAATCGCATCCAAGAATTACTCCAAGATTCATCCAAACTCACCATAAAACTCTAGTATTAAAATGAACCCCGACTGCCCCCAGTTACGAGAACTGAAAAGGGCAGTAACTACTTGGCCTAAAACTATTGCGTGTAGATCGCGGGGCCTTTCTTACTCCCACTGCAGAGACTCACAATTAGTGAGGAAGCAACAGGTTCGCATTCCAACTGTGCAGTTCATTCGACTAGCTAGAAGTACTTTTTTTCATCGCTTCGAATCTACATTATCAATAGGGTTTAACTAGTACGATCACTATCGCTATTAATTCAACAGTTGAAATCCCGCAAAATCAATTCGTAGAAACCCTACTTGCCCCTCGTGTAGGTTGATATGCGTAAGTGGCACATGGCCACCTTACCTCAGGTAAGGTATTACATGTAGGCACGCGCAGAGAGGCCGAAGAGCACTGAATAGCCTACGTAATACGTTAACGAACCCTCGGCCACAGGGTTCAGGGATTTGCCAATGGTCTACGGCAAATTCCACGCCGTTGCTCAGGATTGTGTAAAGGTGAAACGGCATTCCCTAAGATGGTGCATTATTAAGTCGTGGGAGGTGGAAGTGGCCCAGAATTCTTAGTACCTTCGCTCCCTTTACGCAAGATGAAAGACCAGCAGAAGAAGAAGAAAAGAGAGGAGCTGATGTATAGAGTGCGAACACAGTGAGAACACGGTTCGACTAACGTAAGCCTGACCGGCTTACGCTGGACTCCTTTCTCGAGTCTCTTCACTTTTCATTGCCTTAAAGCTCAATTTTACGCTCCCCGTTCGACGGCTCAATCCAGTCCTTTTCAGAACATATGTAAGCGCCAATCCCTGATCAACTGCACATCATTCCTTCTCTCTCTGACTTACGATCCTTACCTCGTCGTACTAGAAGTCACCATGAAAGAATGAAAGAAAACTTCCTGCCTGCAAGCTCGTCTTATTCACCTCCAAGAAATCTCACATCCTTTTATCGATCTCCAAAGCCCTTTACTTCCGACTTTTACCTTCAGCCATTATTATTCCTCAGTCGACAGACAGGATGTTTCCCCGTCACGCTGTCGCGTAACTCGCAGTGCTCTCTATTAAAGTTGCTTGAATTTAATGCTATTCAGTGTCAACGAAGAGAAGACTGTGTTCAAACAGACAGTGAAAAAGTCTCTGGAGATTTTGTTGTTTCTCGAACAAAGAGAAATCCATAATTTCATAATTAACGATGGCAATGGACTCGGGACCGATGGTTTATTGACAGGCACTCGTGCTTTTATTTGTCTCAGAGGTATTTGCGTTTGATTAAAATCGACGACCGTAATTTAATTCTCACATCACATTGCTACTACCAACGATGTCAACGGTAAATATACGTGCATATGATCGAGGCTGTGCTGTGAGCTGTAGAGTTAATCAACAACGTGGATAGAAATATTTTACGCGTCGAACAGGATGCTTTTAAATCGAGTGCTTAAACGCTGCTGCTAATTTGTTCCCATGGATACGCGGCGCAGGCTGCTGCTTTTATACGGGAAGCCCAGTTATTTTAGCGTACGAGCGCAAAATTCCTATTTGCCAAGATTTCCACTGGTACTGCTTTGCACCTTGTAGTTGACTATATTCCGATCCATTGCACCAGGTGTATCGTGCAAGGAATACTTGCACTAGATTAGCTTAACAAGGCTCGAACATGCACTTATCCTGTCAACCTAAACTCCATGCTTAGTTTGCAGCCAGGAAATGTTCAGAGAATAGTTAATACAGCCATACGAGAAATCGCAGAGTGTAACCATGGAATTATCTCTCGCAATATATTTCAATATCTTCGTGATTCATAAATATGAGAAATAAAGTCAAATTTTCATTTTACTTGAGAACGTAGAAAGATGAGTATCAGAATTAAAGTAAATGGTCCAAGTGGATGAGGAAGAAGGAACGCACAAAGTGCCTTGCTTCCATTCCCGTGAATTTTCTCAGAGGGACCGTTGTTCAGGTGAGAGGTCAAGATAACTGGAAATGGGAAGAATCTTCGCAATGAGATGGGCAAGAAATCTCTGAGTAACGTTGCTCCGAAACAACGTCCAGACCATACCAATCAGTCTGGCCACTAACACCGATTCTACCTACGAGTCACGATAACACGGGTCTAATACCACAAATACAATCTTTGGAACATCTCCTCAACTTTGTTTTTTTTTTGTTCTTTCAGTGGCGCAACTTCGGGTTCCACGAGATGGGAATCGATTAGTACCGAAGTACCACTGCCATGGAGTGGTAGCAGTAGCGTTACTACTACCAACAATGCCAGCAATGACGCTTGCCATTCGTGGCTGGTGATGTTGCTAGTGCGAGGGCCTGGTTCATTGCGTTTATTGCGTTTATTGCGTTTATTGACTGGATGATGAGAACTTTGCAAAAGGTTCTGAACGAAACTCGGCCAAGCTGAAGTAGAGGGCTTGAGATTTGCAGTGATAGTGATTCTATGAATAAGAGGATCAATGCGTATTTTCCGAGGAAATCATTTTGGTCCTTTCCCGCCTGCAGTACTCTCTCATTACCCTGTAATTCACTGGATATGACTGAAGCCTTTACGCTTAGTTTTCACACAAAGCTAAAGTTATATTGCTTCCCTAACGATTGTAGAGAAAATAAAAACTCCAACGCGAACAATCGACTACGGAACTCGGAAGTGACTAATTCCTAGCATAAGAGCACCGATGTCACGACTCTGGTCAATTATTGCCAGTGAAATACAGGCTCACCGCACAGTGAATAGACGACGAATAACTGGAAACTCTGCTCTGGCTGATTATTGATTATCGAAATTATAGACGATTGGCGACCAGTGACGCGAAAGACGGCCATTCGTAGTCATCGAATTGTTGTAATCAGATAAATAATATAGCGAATTATATTCTCTTGCCGTATTTCGCATATTCTCCTAGGGTTTAACGTTGTTCTTCGTCCGAATACCTATTAGCATCAAGGTACAACCAGGCATGCACTTCGGATCTAAAAGAATGACAGTGACGTCCGCTCGAAGATGTGCATATAAACCTTTCTCTTATTTCTCGTGAGAATTGGCAACGTGACCAATCGATACAATAGTTAATTGAGAATAAAGCCGACAATGTATTAACGAGACTGGAGAAGGATGAGAGAAACTTAACTGAGCTTGCGGCGTTTCCAGGAGGCGTTCAACATGAAAAGATGACGTCAACATTTCTGGAAAGGACGAATCGTCTAATGGGATTTTTTGCTACCTAGAATTTTCATTTGTCACGGCCGCTACGCGCAGATGCACCTAACTCTTTCCCAAGTGTCAGAGAAGAATTGACCTCTTTTTCTCCCGCAGATAAAATTATTCAAAAGAAAACATGAATTTACTCGCAGAGTTCATCTAGTTCCAAGGAAGTCACGGTAGTCCGTCTGATCCTGTCGACTGCAACAGATTCTAAGAAGAAACGATCTCGGTGCAGGAAGCTGTATTCGAGCAGGTGAAGGTTGAAGACACTTTTAGTACCTGTGATCCCGAGCCAAAGAAATGATTAAAGAGAAACAAGGGGTAGAGGAGGAGAGGTGCGAAAGGACGAAGAAAAGTTGAAGGCGGAAGGACGAGAGACAATTCGCGAATCAGCCATTCACAGTGCCAAGTCAGCTTCTCAATGAAAATTAAATAACTCCTCTGCCGGTCTCCCGCCAGAGCACGTAGTCCTGCGGTATTCCAGCATAGAAGAAGAGACAGGAGAGACAGGAGAGACAGAAAAGAAGCACGGAGCAGCCGCGTAGTTTACTCAGTCGCCAATGGATTCCGCTGTGGCAGAATCAGGTTTGCGTTTCAGGGATTGCAAACACAGGATCCAGCAGCACTCAAACGCGGATATTCGACCAAGCACCTCCAGTGCCTCCAGCAGTGTTACTCAAGCATCTTCCTACATTCTGGGACTCTTCTCGCCATGTCAAATATTCAACGATTTTTCGTCAACCAAAGTTTTCTGTTACCTGATCTGACATAAGCGATATATCGAGACTTGGTTTCTTTCGCGTATTTCCTCATAGAAAGCAACGGCAAAGTTTTATACGAACAAGAAGATTAGCCCAATAAATTGATTCTTGGCGAATCTTCCGGTAAGTGCTGGTTAAAGCAAACTGCCCTCCAAAAGGTCGGAAATGATGGATAAGGTGGACGCCTACGGGAGCAGTTCAAGCTGATTCACTAAGGTTTCGCTGTTCGATATACGTATGCAGAGTATCTACTTTGGTGGACATGAACTCCTATACAATTCCACTAGGATGCTATTATATAGACTTCTGCAATAGAGGACTGCCATGTATACACAGCTGCTGTGTACATATGCAAGATCATACCTAATGCTATTCAGGCATGTTCTGCCACCGTCCTTCTCATTCTCGCGAGTAAGCAAGCGCGCGCCTCCATATTCTCGCAGTGCTGACCGTTTGACCGGCTGGACACACGCCAGGACCTCTGTTACATTCCGTCTAATGTCCAACGTGGAATTCGAGTAAGCTACAGTATTATATCACTCTGACGGACGCTTCAATTTACTTTCAGTAGTTACAGTTAAGAGCTTTACGATGGAAAGCCTCTATAGGCATAGCCATCGTTCTACGGACTAAATGAATTCACTTTCTCTCTATGATTGAATTATTCAAAGACAACTTAATTAGTAGCTACTGCAAGGAAACGTAGTAACAATTATCCTAACAGCGTTGCGCAACTGCATAAGGTTTCTTGAAACAATGAAAAAAGAAAAGGCTGCTCGATCGATTCACCAAGCTGAGATGGATGTTTGTGTGTTGCCAAATTTAGATTTCAACCAGGTCTCGCCACCACACTCGGCGCCCTTTCATTATTCTACCATTAGCTTTGGCATATTTTTCAATGTATTAAGCACGCGCTTACAATACTTGCTGCTGGACGGCAATTAGCCACAAATTACGCTGACGTAATCCAAATGAAATAAGCAAAAGCTCTGGATGCTCTCTGTTAAAATAAAGTTCGAGACTCGTGTACAAGCCACTATCGAATTCGTTTAATTTTCTTTTTCTATTAAATTTTGAGTAAACTGATTCAACAAGGTTTTAATATTATTTTGACTATCACTTCGCGGTCTGCCTGACACTTTTATATGCATATGCTGCATGATCATGTCAACGTAAATTAAAGGACGGTCATTCGTTTTAAGATATATAACTTCGTAACCGAGCCGATCAAATTCTGGGCACTTTTGGGGGGGGTCGACTCACTCGTCACGATCTAATTCATTTTCAATTAAAATGTTCCGAGCGAAAAGTGGTGTCAGGTAAATTGGGAGCGCACTTACTCGTGTGTACCCAAGCTCGAAGGAAGGGCTGACCGAATGATGGCTGCTCAAATTTCAGGGAATCCTTTGAATATTAATGGTCCGTATTTCCGTTCTTTGACACCGTTAATTTTAGCTTACTTTCGGTACTACGGTCGTAGACATTCTCAAGTGAAAAATACAAAAATTATTCCTTGTCGAACATTTTTTTCTTTGTCCCGTGCGTCTAGTTGATAGCAAGTTTAAGAAATTGACAGAATTTTCGCTGGACGACAAGATGATTAATCGAATGAATTTCCAAGGATTGTTACCGTTCTCTCAGAGTTACTCCCACAGGGATGAGATCCAAGCACATGATTAGTAACCGCTATCGAATTCGGCTCATTAGCAATGGTCTCATATAATGTGCTCTATTTGTACTAACGAGGACCGTTTAGCCAATTTCGATAGTTCGCCACGCAGGTATAGTTTCAATGGCACAGTTGAGCTCCAGCTTCCAAGCTCTGGAACCCACTAAGAGAGATGGCTCAGTATGGAAGCTGCTATACTGCTGCTGGTCTTGCTGGTGTTTGCGCACGAGATTTAACTTGGCATACGATAGTGGGCTTAACCGTAGCAAACTACACCATAAATTATAGTAACTTACGAGCATCAACATCCTCCTTCGAGTCCTCCTGCTGCCGAACGAAGGAACTTCGTGAGCTACGCCTTTCGTCTTCCTTCCTTTTCATTGATCGAGAGTATCGGCAGGGAAAGAGAGAAAGGAAAAGAACAACGACGCACAAGTATTCGAAGGATTTGTGCAGAGACATTCTGCTGCAAAATGATGCGGAACGATGAAGCGGAAGAAGAAAAGATATTTTTAAGAAGGAGTGTGCCACTTGGCGATCTTTAACTTTCGCTCAAGCGTTACTGTGACCATCGCGCACTTGGAATGCAGGATCATTAATGATTCTAGATCAAGTTTACTTGATTCCATTATTAGTTTTCAGTACAAGTCGATCAGGATCTAATTACGTTTTCATTTACCAGGCGAACTGAATGTAAGACTCGTTAAGAACAGTTCTATAGATCATTAATCTATTGACAAATTAAACACTCTTACGATGTCAAAATTATATTGTACGCCATAAATTACGCTAATAGATACTGCTATTCAAACATACGATATCGACAAGAAGGTAAAGTCTACACGTACGCGCGAATAGTATAGGCCCAGAGGATGTTAATATTTTATTCCTCAAAAATTAAGTTAAAGATAAACATTGAGTAGTGTAAAATTACGTGTTAGGAATTCGCATATAGGTTAATGGAGTTACGTAGAATCTATTTAGCGTGAATTTTAAACGATGAGACTTATTCGATATTAAGAAGGTTCTCGAGGTTGACTTACTGCTAGAACCGCGACATTTTACTTCTACGAATGGCTTCGTTTCGTATCTCACGTTTCCTTCGTCGTCAATGAAGTTGACGGCTAGACACAAACGTCAACGGCACGTTCATAATGAATAAAGCCTCATGAATAAACCTCTCGTAAGTGACAATAATTAAAGACACGACAAAGGGAATGTGGAATTAATATATGTTTCCCAATTTTTTTTTATTACTAGCAAGTTAATTACTCTCCGTCAAAGAGCAGATTCAGCTGACTCTACAGACATTGTATACGATTAAATATGACCTATAGAAATCATTACGCAAACATTGGAAGCCACGAATGAATAGGAGGACATGGAAGATATACGTACAGTAGCACTGAAATACATGAGAAGAATGCCAACCGCTAGTTGCAAACCTACAAGAAATGGGGATTTCCTGAATTCTCCGAAATGCATATACAGCAGGCTGGTCTTATCGAGTGCTCATGATATAGTCACAACGTTTCTTAGGGTTTTTTCATATTTAAAACGACTCAGCCTGCCGCTTGGGATTTGCGTCTCCTAGTTTACCTCAGACTTTCCAGGATTTCACGAAGACCGGTACACCTCGAGGATTCTGAGATATGTTGTTGCTTATTTATGATACGTTCAGGCGAATCAATGCAAATGAAAAGGACTGACATCAGCAAGTGATATGCGACTTAAAAGTGCGATCATCAAAAAATATAGTATTAGGCTAAAGTACTCGATGTCAATATATGAGGATACAGTTATTAGTAAATCGAGTAGCAACACGTTGCACAATAATAAACTTGGCTACATTATATTTTCCCACACTAGAGCCTTGTAAAAACATCCTGCATGTTCGATAATACTGAGGGAGGCTAGCTTAATGGACGTGAATTTATGGATATAATACCCAGCCCAGCCCGTATCAAGGTTCGAGTCGAATTCTTTGCTTTCCTGAGGGTGTAATAAAAAAGTGAAAAGAGCAAAAAAGTAGAGGAAATAAGATAGAAGATTGAGGATGACACGTCCGTTTCATTATCCACCTCGCAATATTAACCCTAGATTGCTTAATAAAGAGAGAGAGAGAGAGAGAGGAGGAGAGGCGTTCTTCTTGTAAAAAAGAGTTAAGCGCGATGAGCAGAAAGAAACGCTGGTGCAAAGAGGACATGAAAGCAGTGGGTTAAATAGAATAAATCATTTTTCAGAAAACACGACAACCGAGAGAAGGGAGAATGAATCTTGGAAACAGAGTACAGGGTGTTTCATGAGTAGTCCCAAGTAGATCATAAATATATGGAGATCGTATACACATTTTTTTTATCCTACTGGACAAGGTTTACATGAAAACGGAATGCGAGGTCTAGAAATTCATAAAAATACGTTGACTTTATCGATTCGTAGGCAACCTGGCTTAGCACCCTTATAATCTTACGAGAAAAAGCATGGCCTGTGCGAAGTAGGATGGGCAGCTTTTTTACGCAGACATGCTTCCGAAAAAGGGCTTGCCGATTCAAAGAGAAGGCGTGCAACATCCAAAGAAGCTCGAAAGGGAAGAAAGTAAAAACGAAAGAAAGGAAGCCAGTATGGTTGAGATAGCGTATTGAATTACACCCCTTCTGATAAATGTGCTTTCAATTGGGACCGATAACATATGGAAAATTGATCCTCAGCTAGGAAGTGGTCGCCAACGCTGTCTCGGTTAACCCCGAGTCACCCTAAGATAGATACAAAGTGTTTCCCATCGTCCGAAGGGCTGCAGATCGTAGCTCATATCTTCTATCCCAGGTCCACCCACGACTGTTCAGTGAATTTTTCTCATTGCAAGTAAAACACAGCTGTGCCTGAAAACTACCTACCGGATTTCAGATCCATGGTAAATATTTGCTGCACCTCTAGGCTTTCACGGTCTTTCGGGTCGAGTAACATCGTGGGGCGCGTCTTACTTGCACCGCTTAGAACTATCCATTAGGAAACTTTAAAGTTCAAGGAAAGCAAGATTCTCTGCCGACTCCTCCCTACCACCCTCCCAGTCTTCCTTCCTTCCTTCCTTTACCACAGCCTATAATACATATCGCTCATGTTTACACCAGCATAATCTCTAGCATGAGTAGTTATAGCCTGAAGCAAGATTGGCCAGCTGCCTTGTAGACTTCCGAATATCGTAGAAGCAACCCCCTTGTGGTAGAATAGTGAGAGTGACGAAGCAAGAAAGAGAGAGAGAGAGAAGTTCATGGAGCTCGATTCAACAAGAAACCTGACACAGATTGCACAGCCTGGGAATCGATAGGCGTATTTCCAAGTAAATAGGTCGAATAGCCGGGAGCCCATCGATCTCTCTGGCAACTACCGAAAGGAACGAGTAAACCAACAATTGAACATGACAATTTTTGTAGTTTCTTTTTCTTACACTCTGCGGTAATACAAAGAGAAAACTACACACGCCAGACGTATCGTGTATTAACGATACATCAAGATAACTTGGCCACTGAGTTTGTATATTAGGACAGTGAACAGCGGCAAACGTAATTTTCTCAGCCAAATTCGATTACCGATAGTTTTGCTAGGACAATCGCTTTGCTAACTCAATAAAGGTACCTCCGACCATTAGAGCAGCTAGGGATCACGAGTTCCTTCTTCGTGCCCTTCGATCAATCTTTATGTACTACGAACGTCCTTCTTTTTCTTTCCTTCTCACGGCGCGTTACGTCAATGCAGTTCACCTTGTTAACGAACGTTCGACCCTTTCCCTTTGACGTTTCATTTCTCTTGCGCGTAGATAGAAGCACACACAAAGACAGTATTATTTGATACGAAACAATGATGACAAAGTAAACCTGCTATATTCTTAAAAGAATATATTCTTGACATTCTAAAACGGATCAATACCAATCATCTAGTCAATTTCGTGACTATTGATTATATAAGATTGCACCAAGCTATATATTTGAGAAATCATGTTCAAACCTAAAAGCAAAAAAACCCGAGCGTCAGCTCCAAGTGGTTCGACAAACTGTATCTCCCCTTAAACTCAAAGAAAATTCATGGTTCTTCCACTTCTGCTCTATATACGACAATACATATAAATCATAAGAACAGCCGAATACAAGAAATCTCATTAATCAAAATTACCAACTGGACGTAATTATAGGTTATTGAATAGAAGCCCATAATGTCTACCTTAACTGAATTTCTCGGAGTAATATTACATCTACCTACGCGACACCATTAATCCAAATAAATATATTAGAAGTTAGCAATCACGTTTAGACACTATCACTGGATATTGATGGATATTGGTGGACATTGGTGTTCCCTTATATAACGTCACAATGAAATTCAATGCACGATCTAAAGCCGCGTATTTCAGATATTTCATCGCGCTACCTCAGACGAACTTTGGACTCCATCTTCCTCATTCCCGTTTCGCCACCCTCTTCTTCTCAAGAGATGCTGCTATTGTCTACTCGGAAAATAGAATATACTCCTTCAGACCTTCTGTTCGTTCCGCTTTGTGTTTCCGTTCGTTTGACGCTTCTTCGAAAAGCGTGCTCGTAATGGCATATCCTCCCTCCGAAGCGTCGACGTCGACATAGATGCACTACCTTCAGAGAACTAGCGAAAGAAAGCAAATATGTGAAAAGGTGAAAAAGTGAGGAAGGAAGAGAGAAGGAGGAGCTGCTCAATCTCCACGGAAAGCCTCACCAGTTATCGAGAATCAAAGTGGAAACTGTTGAATGTTTCGCCGTCGTACGTTATTTCGTGGCCAATGTCAAATACGATAATACAGTGAAGCCAGAGAAACGAGTGCAGACGGAATCGAAAATATTCGCAAATTCAGCAACCCTATATAGAAAGAAGCCTCAGTTATTTTGAGCAATGTTCTAATACAACGTGTGGACAATGGTGGCTAAAGGGCAAAGGTGAAAGAAGTCAAACACGTAGGTATTGCGGTAAAGCAGAGAGGTAGTGCGCGAAGGATGAGTGGACAAGATCCAGATGAATTCTGGCTAATTATTGACAGTGCTTGCGAGAAACGTAAGAAGAGTCCTAGTTAGGAGCTAAGGCAGGCCGATATTCCTTAAGCGTATTGATTCTCGCAGGATCGATTCTCCTTGCGCGTTATAAAAATATTATGCTAATACCCCCCTGCTATAATTAACTTCGATTAGATAAAAATCATGGGGAAATCGATTTAATGCTTCCGGTATCCTCAATACTTTTGTATCTCTTCTTCTTGAAACGAATGCTAAACAGAAGAGAGAGAGAGAGACAGGGACGGCGGGGGATGAATGAAGATGAGGTCTTGAAGATCGAGAGGGGGCAGAGGAGCTATTTTCAGAATGTAAATTCATTGAAATGAATTCCGACGTACTGTAAGACTGTCGTAATACCCCGCGTAAGGGTGGTTGAAGGGGTGGCGAACAGAAAAGTAGAACCTTCCTCTTGTCTTTCCACCCACTGACTGCCTCGCTCCCTATTCTCTTCCAGCCGACCCTGTACTGTATTCCTGTCTGGCTGCCAGCAACCCTCCAACACCCATAGCCACGACGAAGAAACTTTCCCAACTTAATTTTCCCCTGAGGTTGAGTGATATTTCCTGAGCGGGTATTTACATTTTTGGTGGTCTCTTGGCTTTTCAGCGAAAAATACTGCTCGTCACATACAAGAGAGCGTACAGTTATCTACTCAGCCGTACGACCAAACTGTTTTGGCAATTTAGCTATTTTCCCTGATCCTACCCTCCATTTCATCCCTGTCCGGATCGTTCTCGTGTCATCATACTTTACGCTGAGTGTCACTTGCATTACAAAAAGTTTCCATGTAAAAGTGGCGACGGCTCGTTTGCTCGAGCACACATTGAAATATCCAGTATTACTAGGCAATGTCACGGACTGTAGCCCGCGTGTTACCGTATCATCGGAATTTTCTCTAAGGGTAAAGAGCTCTCGCGTCGAACTTCCTGCAGGCAATTATTCTCAAGGAGAATCCTCTTCCAATGCGTGTATCCTCTTTCTTTAACGAGAACGGAATCGAGTCTCAAGAAGGAGGCAGCAGGTGCTCACGGAGCAACGAAGCAACGGATCTTTCTTTCGACCCTTAGCAAAGCATACGATGCCTCGCTTTGAAACTTCCAAAATAAATATACTATATGCTAGATGTATGCTTCATCCAGTTTCAGGAGACTGGAAGAGGATTTCCAAGATTATTCCAATCTATAGGCTACGGAGGGATAAAAGTACAAATAGGCACGAAGAGGATCGAATATCAATTGGCATGCGCAATATTGTGTAGCAGATTGCGCAAGGATCTACGCAATGACCCACTAGATGTATGCTTATGATTCACTGGATTCTGAAGGAAGATAGGTCGTCCTCTCGTGGACCTTGCACTAAGGTCCTTTATGCAAATAATACTTGGGGGACCATGAGCGAAAAGCATCTGCCACCGGTGGCACCAAATCCTTTATTTAATGGCGGTATCTCTCATTTCTGCTTGCAGGAGCAGGAGGAACAGCTCACCTCGTCTAATCGCATCAGAGCAGCATTAAAACAATTTATATCCTCGACGGAGGGTGGCTTCTCTCGTGGCTCGTGGGCGCGGTGAGGCTGCTCCTTAATTCATGGATTATATCTCTCCGGTACGCCGGAGTTGTGGCTCGATTTGTATTTTAATTTCATCGTCGTGCAAATGAATAATTATTTAAATTTCCATCTAGTGTAGTCCCTGTGCCGATTACACGGATTCTTGGGACGTTCTTCGAAGCGATTAGAACTTACCCAATTTCGGGCATGAGGCGGAAGAAGAAGAGAACAAAGATACACGTAGGAGGATTCGTCAGTGTATAAAAGCTTTAAAAATACGTATTCGTTAGGACTACAGCCACGAAAGAATGACGCAGAAATTCCAAAGGATACATTCGCAATCAACAATCCTCGACCGCAAGACTCGAAGGATCCTTAGCTACACGCGAGGACGAGGAGCGGATGGCTGTTTACAGTCTGCAGAGCAACTTCTCACAGAGTGGAGGAGACAACTTGATAAGGAGAAAAAGGCTAACGTCCTTTTTATACGAGCTCAAGACGTAGACTTTGTTTACGCGAGGCTCACGGATCCTCGATAGGCTGGTAGTGAGGAATGAAAAGCGCGTGTCAAAATGAACTTGTGGTTTTGGGATCCCTGAGCACGCTGACGCGAGCCGGGAGTTAACAAAGAGCTTCGTATGTCGTCGAAGCTTTCGCGGCTGTAGTCTCAGTCTGAAGCTCGCGCTATGTAAAATTGATGGAGCGACTGTACCCGACGCGTTGCCCTGTCACGTAGCAACGTGTGCTCAGTGCTGCACATCAAGTATTCAAGAACTTTGATAGGCACACAACGGCTAAGAGTGGGTAACGACGTATCCTAAGAGGTTCCACGAGAAACATGGAGCGAGAGAGAATCTATACCACAAAGAGACAGGGTCGAAGAGCCTGATCATCCATCCGCACCAAGATCTAGTCCAAGCCGAGGTAGCAGGTGCGATATTCAGGCATAAGGAAAGCTTCCAATGACATCGTAATGAATACTTCGACTCCTTAGAAAGTGAAGCGAGGAATTATCGGCAGACGTTCCTTAAGAATCTTCCCAAGAGGATGTAGATCAGGCTGGGTATCATATCCATCCGAAAAGCTTGGATCATCTCGGCTCTCTCTCTCATCCTGGCGCGTTTCGCCTCGTGAAAGCTTCTCAAAGCTCGTCATCGTCGCAACCCCGGAGCAAAGCACGGGGAGTAATAAAGCTGCTTCAGGCGGAGATAGGTCAGACATTCACTCGCACGAAACCTCCTGGGATAGATGGATCCTACCCTTGGCTGCAGGTACTCGCACTATACACTACGACGGCCTATCTCACCCGGCATAAACTTTTTAATGGCAGCCAACTATCTTGTCAACCTGCAGAGTGTCGTTTAAGAAACGAGGAGAGCATGAAAAATAATTGTCAAAGAGTTCAACTTAATGTCGAATCGGCAGAGATTCTCTTAAGGACGGTAAAGTCAAGAGACGAAACATAAAGCTTGCCATCAAGAAAGATCGTCGATGTTTAATTTTACGAAATTCTAACGCCAAGAATCGTTTATCACCTTCCTTCTTCAAGAATACTTTACGCTGGAGGAGGATGAGAGTGTCAAAGCAAGCGATGTATCATCTTCCGCAAAAGGAAATCGACCTACCGCTGCTACTAGCCTGTACTTTGAGAGCGCCTGACCACCTGGGCGGCGAACTACCCACTGGGTAGCAACGCCATCCCGAGAACCAGTCCGTCCAGGCCTCTTCGTGGCTCTTGAAGGCAACCCTTGTTCCACCCTCTTCTTACCCTTAGCGACGAGTGCGAAAGAAGAATAAGAAAAATACGCGTCGAGCGAGCGCAGGGGAGCGAAGGACTTTGGCAAGAGGCTCGAAGCACCTCAACTGTCGAATGGAAGATAGGACGAGGACCAAAGAAATAATGAAACATGTCGCTTTTTTAAATAAAGGTGCATATCACCTGCAAATCGCTTATTCCGCGTCTTTCATTTATCAGTAGACTTCCTGGTTTTTCTACTTAAAAAAAAAAAAGGAAAAACTACTCACCGTCTCCTATTCCTTTAGTTTACTCATCTTTTCATCCTTCTGTGTCTCTACGTCGTCTCACGAATGTCTTAACGAAAAGACTCGCGGTTCAACTTTGACGTTACGGTCAGGTTATGTCCTACGAACAACTCAATGTGTATCTTGGACTATCGGCAAGCCAAAAAATAGAGTTTTGTTTTTCCCAGAAGAAACGAAGAGGAAACTGAGGAATAGCAAAGGAAGTCAGGAAAACGCTTGACGTTAAAGCAACCAACCCAGATGATGACCCGCAAGCATATCGATCTCTTCCTGGTGGCGGAGAGCGCAGCAATTTCAATGGACAATGTTCCTTATTCTCGAGCAGAACGCTCAAATTCCTGAGCCTGCAATTTTTCCTTCCAAGCAGCAGACATTTTCATGAATTACAATTAAGGCCTCCGCGCTCCACGCGCCACGAAGACCTAGATACTCCTTATCGTGTAAAACTCTACTAGACTGGGCGACTGAGAGACCTATAGTTATACAATATGTGGACGGCAGCTGCATTTTACAATTTCACGCTAGTTTATCGAATATTACGGTGATAGGGAAATCTTATTACGAGAACGTAATTTGCACGAAAGGCGCTATTCACATCGGATACGATTATGAGCGAAGAGTTATACGTTGGAATAAAACGGACTCTGTTTCTTCAGCCTATAAATGCATCTCATTTGCAGCTACAGTTACATCTGAACTAAGGGATCCACGGGATCAACCACAGCTGTTTGTTAGACAGCACCACGTACGCCCAATAATTTGCAGCTTTTTCTTCAAGGAGTCGACAATAAATAGCTTCTTTTTTCTCTTATCTCTCGCAGCTTTTCGACTAACTTCGAACGCCCCCCGCCAGCGCACTTTCCGATAGATAAGTGTGATATACCGCAGCCTCCAAGGAAATATTACAAAACTGGCAAAGATAAAAAGTAAAATATTACAGACGTGCGCCAACCTCGAAAAGTCGCTAAAAAAAGCTACGTTTCCAAATTTCATCCCTTATTCTACTTCACTCTTTGAAACCTTCTTTGGGTTTACCAGTATAAACTGCTCAAGCATAATCAGCTTTTCTTCCCGCAGCTGACTACTAGAGACCATCGCGCGATATCCTTAAATATTCCTTCAATTCCCCGCTAGAGATTGGGAACAGACTAGGATAAAAGTCGAAAAAACGTTTGTTTTTGCTGAACAAGAATGGGGTTGAATCGCTGGGACCGTTCGAACGAACAAAGTAACGAGGAAGAAAGGAACGAAGGGAGGAAAGGAGGAATTCAAAGAGAAAACAGAAGCTCAAGGATTCGAGAGTTCGGTAGGTTCTTCACTTGAATTCTGGCACAACTGCCAACCCCTGTCGCCTTGAAACGCCTTCGGATAGCTGAGGCCACTGCGCGTCCTGGAACAGGAAAGCACGAATTCCTACGTGCTCGACATACGAGCCGAACTGCAGCTTTTGGCGTTGGATCTAAGAATCCGGATTGCATTGAACAACACTCGATGAAGTTTATCAACTACCGGGTTACACGCAATAACCAAGATCTACTGGAGCAGCCTCTCTAGAATAATCAACGACTACGAAAAAGACCTCCTTTCACGAATGAATTCAATCTTGACACGGCTACACTTGTATTTTTACTTGTATGAAGTCTGGAACACGAATAGATAACATTTAAAGCCAGGAAAGACGATTTTTCGGTGAATACTGACCGTGAAGCATGGCGGCTAGTGAAATTAGTATACACATGTATACGTTACAGCAGGAAAACAAACGAATCTGTAATAGGATAGCTCACAAAAGCACATAACGCTTTACCATGGAATAACGTGTCTAATAACAGCTGATAATAAAAGAGAGAGAGAGAGAGAGAGAGAGAGAGAGAGAGAGAGGGAGTGACGCTAGTGGCTGAAAACGCGAAGAAAGGTCTCCGGTGTTTTCGTAGAGATGAAAAAGATCCGAGGGTGGAGAAGGACTGCCAGAAGGAGATTCAGGGTAGTAGAAAAAAGTGAAAGGCCGAGACTAGGGAGCAGAGCGGGGAGCAGGATACGGCCCATTTAATTCCGACGTTGGATGACACCGCCCTTTTCGCAAATGGCCAGAGAAGAGCCCACCAGACGTAAGTGCAGCAGTTACAGATTAAGCACAACTAAACATCCCCTAAACAACTCGCTCATAAATTCTCTTGGCAAGATTAAGACGCTCTGTACTCAGGAATGGACTCGTCGCCCCCGGCTCTCGGAGCATTCGGCAATGTATAGAGAGGAGTCCAGGAGCAGATAAAGTTATACTGCCAGAGGCTGAGGAAGAGAAAGAGACCAGAGCAGTGGTTCGGAATACGAGGTTCAGCGGCAGAGAAGGAAGGAGCGTTAAAGCTTTGCTTCCACTGTGGCTTTCAGGGAATGAGCTCGCCGAAGCGCCCTTGACTCGCGCAGACACTTACGGACTCATCCCCTCGGATACATAGCTTGACTAACTACGCCTGATTATTGCGGCTGGGAGGAGATAAATTTACTTCAACGGACTCCCCCCCCCCCCTCGCCCCCAGGTCTAATCATGCCCTTCCAGCATTAGCTTTATTTTCCACGCCGAAAGTAAAGGGTAATCTGTGGTTTCGGTCGCACTGGACCCTTCGGGAGACGGTTGAACGTCCTGATTCCTACAGTAAAAATCAAGAAAATTACACGGAAATGAACCTAAACGTCACGATGGGTGAAGCCGAGACTCCTTTGCGCCCTAGCAAATCATCTTGCTGAAAAAGGGAGTGAAGTTGGGATCGAACGCAAATCGATACTGCTCCATTACGCGCAGTCGAATATACTTTTCGTGTAACCGATTGACGATATTCGTCCGCAGAGTGAAGGGTACAAGCTACTCCGTAAGAGAAGTTCAAGAGTGTTGGCGAATTGATAAGAACGATGGACAATGGCCTTTTTTTTTTTTTTTTTTTTTTTTCATGACGCAACGAAAACCCGAACAATGAGTCAGTCAGCCAGCGATCAGCAAATTATTATCATCTTCAAGATTTTGCCATGGCAGTCTTCGGATTCTTTTGAGGAATGATTCGCTGATTCCTTTCGCTGCGTTATCCATTCTTTTTCCAGCTTCCTGTACTTAACTGGACGACGGTGTAGACACGAGACTAATTTTACGAGAAGGTCGGCAGCTGTGCCTAGCTATTCCGGAAACGAGCATCAGGAATTAGAGGACCATGAAGAAATGTCAAGACACAGAGAAATGAGAAGAAAGACAGAGACGGAGGCTGAAGGAGAAAGGCAGAATACTCAGTGAGGATCGCAGCATTGTGGATTTTCACGGGTGAAAACACGAGAACGACACTATCGTCAAAAGGAGTGTCTGCGTTTCCTGAATTTAATAAAGCAACCCCGAGAGAGCGAGAGACTGAGGTAGGAAGGATGACGGGGTGCAGAGGGAGAAGAGAACCAGGCTGCGGTGACAACCCTTGCATAGTAGTAGGCGAGGGGATATGCCTGCCATATCCGGACTGTTTGTGGGAACTTCCTGCCGCCAGTGTCGGCTTCTCCAGGGCTGGGCTTTCAAGCTCGAATTACGTAGGCGCCGAGGTCACCGCCATCACTCCGGGAAGCGTAAAATTTTGCGATCCTTATCGGACTAAGTAAGTGCCGCTCCGAAGAGAAAAAAAAAAAAACAAAAAGGAGAAACCCGAACGAAGGGTGAGTATTTCTTCGTAAAAGATATTACCTACCGATTTGTCCCACTTATCTTGATTTGTTTTATTCCTTCTTCGATCCCCGCAACACGGTACTTCCTTTCACTTCTACAGGTGACGACTTTCCATCCACCCATACGTAACTACCCACCGCTTCCACCATCCAACAATTTGTATCCCGAACTACCGAGCAGGGCAACCAAGGATTCCGAACACTGGGCACTAACCTCGAGTTAATTTTGGCAGTTTGGGATAAAAGCCTTCATGGTCGAGGCCCAAATTTTTCCGAAGAAAGACTAGGGGAGCCAAGAGACGATAAAGCGTCGCGACGACCAACTCCCTGGGATTCTATGACTTTCTCGGCGAGTTAATCGCTAGACTTTTCAGATCCTGGATGCGCGGTTAAGTAGCCTAAGGATCCACAGGGGCCGAATGTCTCTGCGACTGGCAGGAAGTTACGAGGCCATATTCGCCCTCTTTTAGTTTCCTGCCCGCGGAAAACTATATCCTTTTACGATAATTATCCCAATTAGGAAGCTGCGACAATTGCCCGGACAGTCTAAATTAGCGAGGGCGCGTTTTCTGCCGCATTTAAAACTCAACGGGTCGTTCAGCCCACAGGAGTTACAGCCTCGCCCGACACTCCTCCACTTTATCAACTAAACACACTTATCTCGACAAGCTTGAAGGAAGCGGAACGAAGAAAAATAATTAGAAAAATAATATCGCCAGCTCGTTATGAACTCGACCAACAAAGTCCAACAATTAGGGTCTATCTGTTATTGCAGCGTCTGCCTGGAATTCACTGTGCTCTCGATTTCTTGGACTTTCATGCTTTGGCGCTCCTCTTTCACCTCCTTCACCTCAACACTTTGAAGCTCCGGCTCAGCCTCTAGGGTTTGTCAGGAATCTTTGATAAGGCACGACTAGTGCAAACGCTGATTGGTCGCCCGAGGCCTTGCGTCACCGTTCAAACAATGCGCGCTGTACTAACAATGCAATCGCGACCAAGATAAAGATCTCTACAGGGTTACTCAGCTCAAACGTACTAGATTGTACAACTGTACACGTAGTACAATCTAGTACGTCACCATTATGATTAAACGTCATGTGCCAATATTTCACGACCAAAAGCAAGTACATTTTTTGACTTCCGTCGACACGTAACACAACACTGGATCTCGTGACAATCGACGTGAATGTCCGTTGCCTTATAAATGTACTGCAACGCGGTTCTATACAAGTAATCGCTGTATAAATTAAATCTATATCACTGAAACAGTGGGAGATATCGATTCTGTTCCATGTACTCTGTGCACTAAATCATAGCTAGAGAAAAATGAAGTTTGACATTGCTGAAAACCTTTCCGTATCAGGTGGACTCTGACAAAAGTATAGCCGGACTACCGATCCGAGTCATCGGCAGTTCGCGAATTTTTGGCTCAATTCGCACATTTACCGAACAGCAAGGATATGGCTAGTCCATGTTCATTAGTCTTTAGTCGATTCAGATGGAAGGTATATTCCTGCACGGCGATAAGCTTTGTCATTCTATACATTTTGAATCCTGCATGTTGCGGAAAAACACGACTATTATTTTCACTATTCCATTTACCGTACAGCTAAAAAAAAAATGTCGCTACGAGCCGGACGTCATCGTAATCCATATTCGAGAAGATCAATCAATGTTCGAGCGTCATGCAGTGTTTGAAATAAAGCATTTTCGCGTTCGTGTAAACCGAAAAGCAATGCGACAGAAAATAATTAAAGAACTGTGTCAAAAACAAAATACACATCTAAGTCACTCGTTATCCGACTTAGAAATTATTGCTGCTGTTGCAAAATAGTCGCTGCACGATGAAAAAAAAAAAAAGAAATCACGATAAAACTCGAGCGCACTAATTGATTAAGCTCCTTCACTGTGCCACGCGAAGAATCTACTTCTCTGAAGTATCTAGGAGTATCTCAAGACGAGAAAGAGGCGCCAAAAGAAACGCGCGATAGATGGAGAGAAGGGTGATGAGTGTATAAAAGTACGTGTTTTCTATTCTTCAGGAGAGAAAAAAGAAACTGAACAAACAGCACAGTCGAATTTGCGATCATGGAAATACCGAAAATTTGGACCCTGGGATGTGTAATATTAGAATTTTAAATCCGGCCCATCAGAACCCCTTTTGCTCTAGCAAGAGGCGTCATGAGGGAAGCAGCAAGAGGGATGATGACGGTTTGGGGCTCGAGGACGACATCCCACGCAGTATAATTACGGTTTGACATGTTGATACCCACCGATAACGTCTGCATGTGAC
This sequence comes from Hartigia nigra, assembly GCA_031001745.1. Taxonomy (NCBI): domain Eukaryota; kingdom Metazoa; phylum Arthropoda; class Insecta; order Hymenoptera; family Cephidae; genus Hartigia; species Hartigia nigra. Next base: position 10,435 of record JARPRG010000120.1, on the reverse strand, counting down.
ACCCTTCAGCCGACATGTTAACAAAATGTAGGTTTCGCCTGTAGGTTTTCCATCCCTCTCGTCTGCCCTGTCACCCAGTTGCTCTCTCTCGCTCGCTCACTCGCTCCCGCATTGGGTGTCAGTACTATCGAGTATGATGTATCGAAAATGTGAGTTGCAAGTAGCACGAGTCA